>CM029605.1:85488296-85619405 GCA_017311375.1 Mytilus coruscus
GGAAGAATGGACAGACAGACGGATGGAGAGATAAATATCTATTTACCACTTCTTCGTAGATACATGTAGGGGTATAAAACAACGTAGTATTTTATATTATTTTGAGTTCATTTATGTACAAAAAACACAAAGTATAAGTTTGCATATTTGAACAATTACAGTTTTTAATTTGCATCAACATGATCAAAGGGTTCGATCATGCAAATTAAGTCAATGGATAATTTGCATGAATATGATGTATTGCGTTCTTCTTTATAGTTCAGCATCAACATACTGATGATAACGTGCTGGGACACATGCAAGATTTACACCTATAGTATATATGTCTACATTCATGTGTACCTAAACCAGTCACGGGTACTACTTGTACAAGTTATTTTATATACTTGAAGAAATAAATATTAATATACTTGTATAAGTAAATTTGTAAGATACTTATTCAAGTGTATTTTATTTACTTGTATAGGTAAATTATTTTAATGGCTAAGTTATGTCCCTTAGACATTCAGAGATTTATACTTATACATGTAAAATGTCATACTATCTTCTTTTCTTGAATTTCTCAGGACTTCTTTGCTCTAATATAATTTTAATTGTCTGCCCATTGCAGATGTCTTAACTAATCATTTAAGTGTAATTTCATGGACAATGAACATCTCATTTGTCTGTTATCCTTAAAACACTGCTCATTTACAAGCCTCCATGAGCCAATTTTGAAGGCCTTGCACAATTACTAAAGATCTTTGTGCAATTATTTCTTTGTTGAATTAACGAGATGAAACATTGAACTCTAATACAAAATTATGAGCTAACCAGAGAAAAATTGTTAAAAGCATGTTTTACATCCCAAAACTTTAGGGATTGTAAAAAAATTACTTATACAAGTAAATTTTTGAGAAAAAATTAAGGGAGATTATTCAAACCTTGTAAGAAAATATGAATATAACAACTACGTATAGAAGTATATTATTATTTTCTTCTTCAAGTAAATAAAATAACTTGTACAAGTAGAATCCTGACTGTAAGCATGGATGTGCTAATGTGTGCATGTGAACATCCGGTAGGCTGGAGATAACGACAAGCATGACAAGTAATTAACATCAGTTTAAAGAGAATTTGTAAGACAGGATTCTAAGAAATAAATGATTTAAATCAAAATTACTGAAGTTTTTATTCGATTTTTATCGCCTGTCAAAATTTTGACGGGACGTATTATGGTATACAAATGTTGTCTGTCCGTCTATCCGTCTGTCTGTCCGGCGTAAACATGTCGCACCGTAACTTGAGAACGACTTATCAAATTTCATGAAACTTAAAATAGTTGTTTCTTATGATGGTCAAACGATCTGTATACTTTTGGTGAAAATAAGATTAAAACTCAGGGTTCAAATTAACATTAGGAACTGGAAGGTCCAGGACCTTTCAAACTCCAAACTCAAAGGTCCACAACCTAATTTCCAGGTCCTACTTTTATATGAAATATTTCAAAACTCATAAACTCATCTCGTTTCTCATACCCCCAAGGGTGACTGGGGAATAGAAGTATGGTCACCATTGGTCTTCCTCCGACCAGCAGTAAAACCCGTGCCAAAGTGGGGCGTCCGTTTGGCTGTGCGGGATGTACAAATTTGCAGCCACGTCCGGTCAGAATGGGGACGTTAAATCCGATGCCTCGTGTAAAAAAAGTACCACGCTCTTTGCACGTTAAGAACCCTTGCAACAACTCTTTGAGGGGTCCGTAGGTGACCTGTTGCAAAGCTAAATTTCTGTCCCTATCCAATATACCCTCATTTCCCGTGGCAGTCTAAATTTCTCTGACCTTGATCCCTTAATCTATTACAGAACCTACCTATTGTATTTATTGTGAGCTTGTTCTCGTCCTGAATATGCATGAAATATTTGCCACTGGAAGTTAATCAACCAACAGTCAATCGTTTCTCATATAATGGACTCTCCAGCGTATAAACAGTTCGCAACCTCAATATTGAAGAACTGCTTACCAATATCAACACCATTTTGCTATGGATTTCGTGAATAAATTCATGGTCACTGAAGGTTCCCCTTTTTTGCAACTGTATGCAGCGTTGAAGAGAACTTTACACCTATTTAAAGATCATGCTTACATTGCTGCTTGAGAAAACATTGTCCAAGTTTAGTGTCTGACAATAAATCTTTAAGACCTAAAATTTGGGTCACTTTCATGGATCCACTGCTTCAAACAAGATAAATGCTGGGTGTTACTTCAGTTATTTTGATTGGATCTATTTTAAGATTTTTGTTCCCCTTACAAGTGTACTTTCTTTTTCTGAGCGGGTGGGAACTTTTGGCAGTATGTACATGACATTAAAACAGTGAAAATATAGCCACGGTCGATCGATTTTCCAGAGGGGCTTAAATTTCCGTTCCTGTTTTTCACGATCGTCTTTTAGTCTTTAGTCTTTCATGGTTCCGGAAGCTTCTCGAAAGTGGAAACAAGGCGATCATTCTGTCAATGAGACTTGAATTTTCACATGTTTCTCGCGATCACGACTTTTCTCCTTGTAAAACTTTCATAGCTTCAATGTCGGACTTCTTTGTTTAGCTACACCAAGTAGTCAGAATTTCACCTGCCTCACCTGTTTTCTCTTAAAGGCGTGGCGCTAAGCGAAACAAACTCATGGTTGAGCAACGTTCGTTAATATGATGAACGCAGACCTCGACGAAAGCACCCATAAAAATTGTTATCTGACACGCTGTACTATTAACAAGAAGTAGATCACTAAGTTGAAATAAATTTTAGCACAAAGCTTATTTATCGTGACTCATTACCACATCAATTTACGAGTTATAACAAAGTGTTTCATACCGACATTCATCATATATGTTTTCTGAAACTTGAAAATCGAAAGTCCGTCGGGTGCAGCTAATAACCAAATCGGAAGTCCGACCGTAAATCTTATAGGTCCCGGACCTCGGACCACCGCTAATTTGAACCCTGAAAACTTTTGAGTTACGGGACTTAGTAACTAAAACAGGTGTGTGTTTTTTTTCACATGTCGCCGTATCTCAAAAACAATTTATGATTATTGCTTTAAATTTTACACTTCTTAGTTATATTAATCTAAAGATCTGTATACTTTTCAGGGTTCGACACTAACACTAGTCCGCTAGCCTGAGGCTAGTAAAGATTTCATCACAGTAGTCCGACGGGCTAGTCAAATTTTTTTTAAAACTAGGAATTTCACAAAATTTTAATTTTCAACAAATCCCAGATTTTTGCTGACCTTTGCTGTCTTTATTGTACAGTTTATTCACATATATTTTGATTGTCAGACATTTTTAACATGAAAGGTACTTTTGGGGAGGGAAAAGCGGAAACAATGATGGTACTTAATACATTGAAAACCATGTGTGTTACAAATGCCGTGATGGTTCTAATCAGAAACCTGGATCTCAAAAGTGCTTTCATAATATCAAAATAATAACATGAATCTGAAATTTACATACATTGCTACCGATATCATCACTGTTTGGGAAAATGTACAACTTATTGGGAGGAATTTTAAGCCATTTTTTAGTAATTGGGAATTTTCTCTAGGGAAAAAGCTGTATTTGAATGTAATTTGAGGCAAACAATATCACTGAATTATTGTCATAAAAACAAAATTATAGGTCTCTGCAAGGATTTGTATACTATACAATTCCTTGGTCTCTGGTAAAATATACAGATTTTTAGGAATAAAATCTTGTCCTGCAAAAAAAAAATTAACTGAAACAACAAGGGAAAGAAGGAGTCCATGAAGAATTATGACAAAAAACAGCAAGGGCAAACCTTTCCTCTTTTGTGGGTGTATTTTTAAATCCCTAACTTATCCATCTTCATTAAAGACAGTAGTAATAATGATAAGTAAAATGAGGATGATGATGAAGTAATGATCTAAAGGGTCTTCAAAATAAGTCGAACACATTCTTAATATAGATGATTAAAATATGAAATTTTATTTTTTGTTTGGTATTTTTATTAGCAAACCAGTGAAATTTCATGAAACAAAACATGTTAAAACCCTCTGGAAATGCCCCAGAACACAGGATTTAGCTTCATTTGTATCAAAATTTTCTGGGAGGCATGCCCCAGACCCTCCTAAATAGGGTCGTGCCTATGCACGATTGTCCAAGTGCCTTGGGCACTTGGAGAGCTAGTGATTTGACAAGAGGACTAGTAGAATAATAATTTCACTAGCCCTGCAGGCTAGTACATACATTTAGTTAGTGTCAAACCCTGATGGTTGTGATTCAAAATTTTATTTTAGAGATATTGAGTTTTTGTAAAAAGGGGTTTTCGCATGTCAGAAACTATTTATGATTATTGCATAAAAATTCACACACAAGGCAGCGCAGCTGTTTATTATGTGTTTCCCATATATTTGTACTTTTATTTTCTGAATCTTTAATTTTTATATGTCAAAAGATAAAAGTTCTATATCATTTTCTGAATGGAGATACATGTACCATGTTAACCATAGTATTTCCACCTATAATTAGTCAAGCTTACATGTGCATATGATCGCACAGCTGTTTCGTGATAACCTTTTCTGCACTTGACTGACTTCTATGGCCTCCGTATATATTATATGAGGGTCTGCATGGGGTTTACAGAATAGAGAATAATGGGTAAAACGTGCAGAAAATGGAAAAAAATAAAGAATAGAGAAAAATAGGGCAAAAAATAAAGAATAGGGAATATTAGGGTGCTAGAATATAAAGAAAAAAGAATATAGGGCAAAAATATAAAGAATAGAGAAAAATGACCTAAAATATTAAAGAATACAGAAATAAAGGACCCTTCCTCAATCGAGACCCTCGTATATAGAAGAAAGGAGGAGATACCAATTTTAAATCATTCAGTTTGACAAGGTAATGTTCCATTTCGTTTAGCAAAATTCTTACATCTTGCTGTCTGAATGTCACTGTGTATAATTTTATAAGTATGACAAGCAAACATAACAAGTTCATGGATTCTTACGGTATTCAGATTTCAATAATCAATGTGTCTGATTAAATTAATGATTACATTGGCAAAGTAATCATGATTACATCTGATTACAATGAATTTTAAATTAACCCATTTGAAAGATGTATTAAACATGTTAAATGAATAAAGTTTATTACTGTACGTTTTGAGAAAGGACTTTATTTGATAACATTTTCTACACTAGGAAATATGACAGTTGTTATCCATTCATTTGATGTGTTTGAACTTTTGACTTTCCATTATGAATTTTCCACATGTTCCATGGAGTACAGTACAGTACATGTTATTAAATGATAATTTCAAAATTCATCGATTTATATACCACAACGATTCACAACATATATACTTGAACATTTCGTCACAGGTTATGGCCCTTTAATACACTTTACCATATTTATATAACTATTAATCTTTGAAATATTTTTACTTCAATTGCATAAAGGTTTGGTTATTGTTTTCTGACATCTTACAGATTTTATATGTATTTCAGTTATCAGTCAAAACATATCTAAAATTGTAAAAGTAGTGTTTGATAATCATTGCATTTTACATGATATTATACAGGGATCGACACTAACGGTAGTCCGGTGCCCCTAAAATCTAGGAGGACTACCCAAACATGGTAAATCAGTAGTCCTGTGGACCACCTGAAATTTTGTTTATGATCTGGCTATTTCAATGCTAAAAATGGCATAAAGTCCTCCTAATAATTTTACATTTTCCAAAACAGTGATGGCATTGGTAGTAATGTACGTAAATTTTTTCATATTTATGTTTTGATATTATGAAAGCACTTTTGAGATCCAGATTTCAGATTAGAATCATCACAGTGTTTGTAGCATACGTGGTTTTCAATGTAATAAGTACCATCATTGTTTCGTTTCTTTCCTCCCGAAAAGTACCTATCAGGTTGAGGAGTACACCACTAATTCATGGTCCCATTGCTTTCTATGTTAAATTCATCAATTTCAAGCAGGCACAGCTCTTTTATTTTAAGTTCAAATAAAGTGACAATCATTGCATGTCAAAGCAACACTTTATGGTGTCTTGTACTGAAAAAATCAACATACCTTTAATGGCGTATAAGAAAGAACTGGTTCCGGAACTTGGATGTACCAAAGCGGGTACTTCAGATCTGACAAACAGGCAAAATGTACCCTCTTTTTAGAATTTGGAGCAGTTTTTTTAATATTTAAAATTATAAGTCAAAAAGTGTTCTACAATGATCACCAGTCATACATATTTTGAAAGTTACACTCATGTGTAGGAACTATTTTGTGTTAAATATGTACTACTTTCTGGCATGTCTGGTATGTGCTTTCTGGCGGGCCGAATTAGTGGTGTTACACCTTGAAAATGTCTGACAACCAAAATATACGTGAAAAACTGCAAAAAGACAGCAAAGGTTAGCAATAAAAGCGTACATGTGTTAAAAACATCCCAATTTGGATAAACAAATTTCATCCACCCCAAAAAAAACAAAAAAAGCGGTAGAGGTAGTTTTGAAAAAGACAACAATATCACTGAATTTTTTTTGGAGGCTTTCCTGTTAAAAAAACCATATGTATGCCATTCAAAACAGTATTAAAGGCATTTTTTTTCAGGAACTTATCCACTAAATGGATTTTAATAGTGATGATGAAGATGACCTCTACTACACAAACAACGACATTGTATCACTTCAACAAAAATCTTATAAACTGTTTGAAGAATTAATGAAAAATTAAAACATTGACTGATTTTTATCCTTTTTTTCTAAATAATTCTGGAATAAAAGGTCAAATAACTCCTCCAAACAAGGCCTTAGAAATTGTCTCAGATTGCAGGATTTTGCATCTCATTTTTCAAAATTTTCTTGCGGGGAAAGTTCAGGAAAAATAAAATTGATTCACTGAATGTTAACTTTTATCTGAAAAAAACCAAAATATTTTCAAAACTCAAATGAACATTTGAGGTGCTCAGATAACAGGAAATTGCATCTTATTTTTAAAACATTTTCTTGGGGGCATGCCCCAAACCCCTAGCTAATTCGGGGCGTTGCGGCCCTCACGATGATAGAGGTGGCCTACCAGGACTATCCCAAAATTTTTCTTGGTACATGTAGTCCTGTGGACTACATATATCCTCTAATGTTAGTGTCTAACCCTGTTATATATACCAACATTTGTTTATTTTAAGGATGTTCGCTCCTCTTGCATGTCTTGTTTGAGACTTTTTGTCAAATATTTGGAATCCTCTAGTTTTATCCGTGTAGTGCGAATAAAAAAAAATTGCCCGCCAACCCCTACTTTTCTTTTCATAATTTTATAACATATTGTTTAAAAAGCCATTTTTGAAAATCTTATAAAATCCTTGTTATTTTTTCGAAGATTTTGAAAGGATAAAGGTGACAATATTAAATGTATGAAAAATCTAGAGAATAATTTCCTGCCAATTTTTCAAAGTCTTATAGCTCGAAAACAAGTACACTGACCCTTCAATTTTTCTGGTTTTATGGCCCGCAACAAAGTTGTCGGGGCCATATAGTTTTACCCTTGTCCGTCATTCAACAAACCATTATACAGACTTTTTTTTTCGCCTTCAGATATTGGGCTGATATTTGGTATGTGAGTTAACCATGATGAGTTACAGATCAAGTTTAAGTTTAGTTCCGCTCCACTGATTTTTGCTGAAATTACGGGCTTTTGACTTTGATAAATTGTTGAAAATCACAGTTATACAGACTTTCATTCTAAAAGCCTTCAGATAATGGGCTGATTTTTGGTATGTGAGTTAACCATGATGAGTTACAGATCAAGTTTAAGTTTAGTTCCGCTCCACTGATTTTTGCTGAAATTAAGGGCTTTGGACTTTGATAAATTGTTGAAAATCACAGTTATACGGACATTTTTCTAAACGCCTTTTGATATTGGGCTGATTTTTATATGTGAGACTACCATGATGAGTTACAGATCAAGTTTATGTTTCGTTCCGCTACACTGTATGCTGATTTTCATGTCGTTTCAACACATCTTGTTAGATCTGCAGTACATCCACTTCCTGTTTGCTGATAGTTTGAAATTTAATTACTCATTGATCAAAAATTTTTCATCAAACTAGTATTGGTCTTGAGAGCTTGATACTATCCATGCATGTTTGTGTCCACATGTGTTGTTGAAATTGCAAATTTTCAACTTTTGAGATGGGGCCGTTCGTGTCGTTCGAAACATCTAGTTTTGTTTTGTTATTTATATACTGTACTATCAGTTTATAACAGTCTTTTAAAAGCTTGTTATTTTCAGGGTGTAGCTACCTTCTTAATGAAGTGGAATCACAAACTAAAGGCGAGGGTCTGGGGCCGCCTAAGGCCCCAGTCAGGTCAGGGCAAAGCCCTGGTAGGGTAACCAGGGTGCAAGCCCCGGAACATCCGCATTTATAGCGTTTCAAAACAATCACAACCGTAATAAAATTGTACATTTTGTTGTGGTTTTTGGTCAACTATTTGTTTAACCGAGTTATTTTATTGTCGTTTTGCGTTTTTTATGCGCCGTGAGAGCTTTTAAAATCATGGAGATTTGTCCCATATGCTAGTATTTGTATTGAGAAAAAGGTGTATAAAAAAACAATAAACAAAACACAATACTATATGTGGAGTTTCTGTTAGAATAAACATCTTTGGATACCAAATACTTGGTGGACACATTCTCCAATATTTTGCTGAACATATGAATTAAGATGTTAAAAAATTCTGTGGGTAAACTCTGCATGCAAGAGAGAGATAGGAATGTCTAATTTTACGCAGTTAGGAATTCTCGAAGTTGAAATTAATGAACTTTTTCAGAGGGAATGGTACTTTGATCACGATCTTTTCATGATCTGCGTTTGTTAATTATCCAGCTAATTAACATGTGCATTCGACCAGTTGTATGGCAATATCTAGATGATAACAGTGAAGATCGTGTATTAAAAGTTTGGTGTTTCTTTCGAACAAGAATCAGGAGTTTAGTGTCCGACTCGGACAGAAAATTCATTATGGAATTGAATGACCAAATAGTCCAGTAAAGCGAGTTAGAATTAACAATTTATTTAAATGCTTTTACAATCAACTATTCGTATAGCCGGCCCATATAGAAATGACTTGAATTATCGAATCTATATACAAGACGTTTTTGTAAAATAAATAAAAGCGTAATACATGTACTGGAAAATGTGTACTTTCTTTATAATAACAGTAGTTCCAACTTCTCATCTATTAGTGTACGGAAACTATTGATAGATCGAATGGTTATTGATGTCCAGTAGCAAATATTACATGCACACCAGGACTGGAATCGTTTATGTGTTGTGAAAATGAAGTATTCGTGTTGTCAAGACCTACATACTTGGTCAATTTTCTAGTTCACAAGGTAACAGTCATTATTCCCGGATCAATACGAGTTGAAGTCTTCGTTCTAGTAAGATGTGTGTTTTGGGGCGAAGTGGAAAACAAGTTTTTGTTAACCCTAAAGGGATTAGGTTGTTTTGCACTCAAGGCGAATATCGTTATGGTGGTGGTACCGACAACTATGTAGCTGTTTTTTTCCTAAACAATGTCCGTAATATAAAAGTTCCACCATGTTTACACCAGTTGTATGTATTTATCATACACATACATGTCTTACAGGATTAAAAATTTCGCTGCATGTGTATTCCTCTTGCTCTTATTCTTTATGTAGTTTTAAAATGCATACATAGTAAGACTAATTCCTATAAGTTAACTTTGTCCCCTCTCTTTCTCTCTCTGTGTCAGTCAGTCAGTCAGTTTTATTGGTGAAGGAAGCCGTAGTGCCCAGAGATAACCACCGACCTTGGTAGGAAAACTGACAATCCTAGTCAATTAAGATTGAGTCGAGTGCACCTCCCCTAGCATGCCTAGCGGGATTCGAACTCACAACCTCAGTGTTTGAATGATTTTAATGAAGCGTTATATAAAATGTGCGAAAATCGTTCAAATGAAGAAACTACGTCATCAAGCTGCAATAAATAAGTGATAGTTTGAGAAATTTTGAAATTAAAATGTGAACCGTCCGGGAAAACAGTTTTGTTCAATTGACAAAACTACAAAAGCGTCTATGGATAAGCGAACTGCAAATTGTCATGATTGTGGTCTTTTAAGAAATGTTGAAATTGAAATGCTGACTGACCGATTTTACTGGGAAAAATAATTATAATGGTCAATTATGAGGTTTAATTAATGGATTAGTGACCAATCTAATGGCGATAAGCGGATTACCTGTAATCACAACTTATAACACCTGCTGTAAATGTTAATTAGCTGAGGGTCATAAACTTGTCAGAAACATGAAAATAGGTAGAATTATAGTATTTTCATCAAAATATTACGACAATGAAGGTATGGACTTTCCAAAAGGGCAGGACACCTTAAAAAGGGCACAGGGCGGCAGTCAAGAAAGGCGGGCAGACCACCCTGTGAAAGCGATCAAGCTTGAACACTGTAACATTCAGACTTTTCTTTAACTATCATTTCTAGTGCCCATATTTCACTGCAATAAAATAGTATAGGTTTCAAACAACTTTCAAACAGTTTTAAATGATCAGAAAACAAGATCTACAATTCAAACAATATGGGAAATCATCGGACAATTCCTTATTGGAGTTATTGCCCTTTAAAGACGATTTTACCATTTTATACAACCTGCAAAATATGAATTCATATATTGCTATCATGTTGTCGTTGTCGTCGTCCAAAGACATTTGGTTTCCACACAATGACTTTAGTATACACATGGTATAAGTGAATGGATCTCTATGAAATTTAACACAAGGTTCAGTAGCACAAAGGAAGGTTGGGATTGATTTTGGGGTTATGGTCCTAACTGTTAAGGAATTAGGGGTCAAAAGAGGCCAAAAGGCATTTTCTAGTTTCGGACAATAACTTGTGTATAAGTGTATGGATCTCTATGAAATTGTACCACAAGGTTCTATACCACAAAGGGAAGATTGGGATTGACTTTGGGGTTATAGCTAAACTGTTCAGGAATTAGGGGCAAAAATAGGGGAATAACAAGGTTTTTATCGACTGAAAAAAATTTGGGATCGTATAATGGTATGATGTCGTCGTCGTCCAAAGACACATTGGTTTCTGGACAATTACTTTAGTTTAAGTGAATGGATCTCTATGAAATTTTTTAAGAAGGTTCAATATCACAAAAGGAAGGTTGGGATTGATTTTGGGGATGATGGTCCCAACCGTTTAGGAATTAGGGGCCCAAAAGGGGCCCAAAACAAGCATTTTTCTAGTTTCAGGATAATAACTTGTGTATAAGTATTTGATTGCTCTGAAATTGTACCACAATGTTTAATACCACAAGTAGAAGGTTGGGATTTATTTTAGGGGTTATGGGACGAACAGTTTAGGAATTAAGGGCCAAAAACAAGCATCTTTCTAGTTTCAGACAATAACTTGTAAGTGTATGGATCTCTCTGACATTGTACCACAAGGTTCCATATAACAAAGGGAAGGCTGAGATTGAGTTTGGGGTTAATTGCTTTAAACATGTAGGAATTAGGGGCCAAAAACAAGTATTTTCTAGTTTCCAGACAATAACTTGTGTGTACATGTAAGTGTATGGATCTCTCTGAAATTGTACTACAAGGTTCCATACTACAAAGGAAAGGCTGGGATTGAGTTTTGGGGTTATTGCTCCAAGGGGTTTCAAAAGTTGGGGAGGTGGATTTTTTCCGCTTTTTAAGGGATTCATATTTTTTCAAAATTTTTAAATTTCTAATTTTGAAAAGTTTCAAGAAGAAATCTTCAATTGCACAGTATTGCACAATGAATTTATAAGATCTTTGACCACATTTATTTTGTGTCAGAAACCTTTATTATGTCAAAATTTGATCACAATCCAAATTCAGACAGTATCAAGCTTGAACATTGTGTCCAAATTTGCCCCAACTGTTCAGGGTTTGACCTCTGCGGTCTTATCAGGCTGCGCTCAGCGAAGCATTTATTCTGCTTAATGGACAATTACTTCAGTACTTAAGTATTATGGATCGCTATGAAATTGAAACACAAGGTTCCATACCACAAAGGGAAGGTTGGGTTGACTTTGATGGTTATGGCTCAAACCGTTCAGGAATAAGGGGCAAAAGGGGATCAAAGTGATCAAATCTGTGTAGGAAAGATTTGAAAAGTTGTGTGCATATTTTAGTCGTCCATTGAGGGTGGTGAACAAAAAAACTGTGGTAGCACTATTGTGTTTGTTGTTATTATGATGAAATCTTTTTGTCAAAATCAGTTACTATTATCTTTGAAATATTCTGCAGTTACGATTATCTTTCAAGTTATTTGTCCACAAGTTACGATTATCTTTCTAAAGTTTTCGATGGCTATTATTTGGTAACTAGGCCATATATCATGTATATGATATTCATAACACACACAACAAAACTGTACAGATCAACCTGGGGCTGAGTAATTCTTGAAAACAACACTTATACACAGAGAAATTAGCAGAAATCGATTTTACCTATTTCTACCTCCGCCATATTGGGATCGTGGTAACTGCAGTTGTGGAAGATCAGTTTAACACAAGTGAAATATGTGCTAATGATATTTTTAACAAATTGTAAAAAAAATCATAAGGACCTAAGAGCTATGGTTCTGCAGCTATTATAGGTCTACCAGTATTGTTAACAATATAATATTTTATTCCAGAATTGTGGTTTTTCTTCAAAAATATAAACTGGAACTTAATTGCATACCAGTATTGTTAGAGGTGTAACAGGAGGTGGTCAGTATCGACACCTCCTGGGAAATCAAGTGGCTAGTACTTCGTCCCTATTAGATCATCAGGATACCTGATATCAGGTTTTGGCTGATTAAAGATATAAAGCAAATAGAACTCAACAATTTGTTTACAAATGTACAACAATCAAGTAAAACATAGTCAAATGAAATAAAAAGTAATAGAAATTCAAAAGTCAGGTTCAAAAATGAAATGTAATTAAATAGTGTTAGTTTGCAAAAGAAATCAAAAGAAAAGTATTTCAAGTAAAATGAAATCTATAAAATTGTAAAATTTATAACATGTATAAGTTAAAGTTAAATTTAAAAAATAAATGCAATTGTATTTTGATATGCCTCGCATTTGTATTTTAGAATTTAGTAAATCGAACCAAAATAATGCCAATGTTGTTGCTGATAATTAACTCCATTAGAATCAGTGGATTCTTGTGAGCTACATGTATCTTAGAGAAGGGTGGCTGTGGTTCACTGCTGGCTCATATATACATATGGAGAGTGTCCTCATCGGAGCAACTCCTGATCAAGTTTTAGAGAAACACTGATAACTTCTAAACATGTATTTAAAAATATGCTATTGAAGAAATATAAAATGTAAAAGATTCTCTTATAGTTGTAGCCTGTCATCTATTTCTTGCATGAAGAGATATACATGATATATCTTGTTTCACACTGCGGAGTAAGATATGAATTTAATTTGATTGGCTTCATGAGACGATATCTATTATTTTTACATAATTTAAATTTGATGTTAAACTTTATTTGCAGACTGTTATTGACCTGTGGCAGCTGGTATTCACTCCATGCGCCATGAAAACACCCTTTAAAATAAGCTGAAGCTGTAACTGGAGTTTGATGAAGGATAGTTTGTAGTTATTGACAGAACTAGAACCAACTTACGTTTGGGTATTTAATCATACTAAATATATGTTTCTGATGTACATGATGTATAGGTGTAAGTGTCTCTTTTAGGACCTCATCACTACAGCGAGTCTTTTTATAAGTAATATATGATATCTTATTGCATTGATGGCATCAGCCAATAACTAAAAACATTGTCAGTGTAACAGCTGGACAGACAGATAGTGTTTCTGGTGGTCTAACATGCTAAAGGGGAGATAATCAAATCAACTTACTTCAGTATACTGGGGCGTGTTTTTTTTTGTTCTTCGGTAGTGAGCCAGAAGAGATCCATTTCTGTTTTTAGCTCACCTGGCCCACAGGGTCACGTGAGCTTTTCTCATCACTCGGCGTCCGTCGTCCGTTGTCCGTTAACTTTTACAAAATCTTCTCCTCTGAAACTACTTGGCCAAATTTAACCAAACTTGGTCACAATCATCATTAGGGTATCTAGTTTATAAAATGTGTCCGGTGACCCGGCCAACTAACCAAGATGGCCGCCATGGCTAAAAATAGAACATAGGGTAAAATGTAGATTTTGGCTTATATCTCTGAAACCAAAGCATTTAGAGCAAATCTGACATGGGGTAAAACTGTTTATCAGATCAATATCTATCTGCCCTGAAATTTTCGGATGAATCGGACAACCCGTTGTTGGGTTGCTGCCCTGAATTGGTAATATTAAGGAAATTTTGCCGTTTTGGTTATTATCTTGAATATTATTATAGATCGAGATAAACTGTAAACAGCAATAATGTTCAGCAAAGTAAGATCTACAAATAAGTCAACTTGACCAAAATGGTCAGTTGACTTAAGGAATGATTGCCCTTGATAGTCAATTTTAACCATTTTCGTAAATTTTTGTAATGTTTTACAAAATCCTCTCCTCTGAAACTACTAAAACAAATTTAACCAAACTTGTCCACAATCATCATTAGGGTATCTAGTATAAAATATGTGTCCGATGACCCGCCTGCAAACCAAGATGGCCGACATGGCTAAAAATAGTACATAGGGTAAAATGCAGTTTTGGCTCATATCTCTGAAACCAAAGCATTTAGAGCAAATCTGGCGAGGATAAAATTGTTCATTAGGTCAAGATCTATCTGCACTGAAGTTTTCAGACCAATCAGGCAACACGTTGTTTGGTTGCTGCCCTGAATTTTGCAGCTTTTGGTTATTATCTTGAATATTATTATAGATAGAGATAAACTGTAAACAGCAATAATGTACAGCAAAGTAAGATCTACAAATAAGTCAAAATGACCAAAATTGTCAATTGACCCCTAAGGAGTTATTGCCCTTTATAGTCAATTTTTACAATTTTCATAAATTTTACAAAATATTTTCCACTGTAACTACTGGGACAAATTCATTATAGATAGAGATAATTGTAAGCAGCAAGAATGTTCAGTAAAGTAAGATCTACAAACACATCACCATCACCAAAACACAATTTTGTCATGAATCCATCTGTGTCCTTTGTTTAATATGCACATAGACCAAGGTGAGCGACACAGACTCTTCAGAGCCTCTAGTTTTGCATTGGGAAGATCTTCTGGCTCTCTTCTCCCTCTTCCTTTTAAATAGGTAGTTTAGACGGAAGAGGCACATAACAAACATGGCGTCGCTTAGTCTAAATGACATTAATAAATTTATGAATGTAGATATAATAGAATGTGAGCTGTGTGATAAACGTTTTTATAGTATGGCAGCCTTAGCTATAGTAGGACATCCCTGTAGCGACAATAAGCTGGATAAATATAAGAACTACACAGACAATAACAGTAAGGGGACGACTATTTGATATTATGGAGAGAGGGCGGGTGCAGGAGGAATTTTTGGGGATTTATTATTCATTTTAATCTGCCACTAATCATGCCTATTTTTTCAGCTCTTACCTGGTCATCATATCCTCTTGTCCCCACCCACCACAAAAAAATATTTCAAATGTTTTACCCATATTTAACACAAGTTTAAATTGATTGATTGTTGGTTGCTTATTTTAACGTCCAGTGACAAATATTTCATGCATGTTCAGGAAAACACGAGTTTTAAAAGTCAGGTATTATATAATATGAAAATAAGGAGATGTAGTATGATTGCCAATGAGGCATCTATCCACCCAATTTCAAATGAAGTGAATGTAAGCAATTATAGGCAACCGTATGGCCTTCAACAATGACAAAACCCATACCGTATAGTCAGCTATAAAAGGTCCCGACAAAAATGTGAAACAATTCAAACAAAAAACTAACGACCTAATTATATGTAACAAAAATCAAATATGAGTCGACAGACAACCATTGAACTACTGGCTCCTGACTTAGGACAGGCACATAAAGAATATGGCAGGGTTAAACATGTTTGTGGCGCTCAATCCTCCCTAAACTGGGACAGTGGTGTAACAGTTCAACATAAGATCAAACTGTAAAACTGTAAAATTCAGTTGCAATTAGATTAACCCAAAAGATCGATGCGAGACACAAAAACAACTAACATTTAGACAATAGAAACAAAGCACCGAAATAAGAGTATTTGCAGTAAATGAAAGTTTGTTCAAAGCTATAATTACAATTAACACTGAAATAAATCTTGATCTCCCGGACTAAAGTATCAGTCAGTACACAACCAACAGTTTAGTCATAAACAGTATGAAGCGCCGTGACTTTGTATACCTTTGTGGTGGTCTGAAGGTTTTGACCATCGAAATTTTGCATTTGAAATAATAGTTAGGACCAGCAGATTTTCCTCAAGGACCACTAGGGAAAAACGATTTTGAAAACTCTGCGATATCTTTTATATACAAAAATAATCCAGTTTAGTTACTTCAAAATGTTTGATAGACAAGATGTCCTTTTCGAGCATATACCAGACAAACATTGACAAATTTTTGTAGTTTAAGATTATTCCTGAAAATTAAATGGTCGGAGTTTTAAGTCCGAATTTGTTTACCAAATTGAGTTAGGAAAGCATAAAGAAACAATGTGACGAACACGGCAATTTCTTCCAACTAATTTTCTTTGTTTTACACTTTTGTATAATTACATCAATGCCAAAACAGAGAACACTATTACAGTCATGTCTACCGACTGAAGTGACATATTTCTAATTTTCTAGATAAATCATCTTAAACTTCATTTATGTCACCCAACATAAAAAAAAATCTGCTATATTCGACGGCAAATTGAATTTGTGTTCTATTGCTTCTTCTACAGAATATCTCCAGAAGAGGTCCAGATTCATTTTTTTGGTCTCTTCACCAAAAGACATTCGTGAGATGTACAGAAGAGACCAATAAAACACGCCCCTGTCCTTATGTCCATGTGCCTTGTCAGTGTAAAAGCTGGACAGATATTGTTTCTGGTGGTCTAACATGTTAAAGGGGAGATAATCAAATCAACTTACTTCAGTATACTGTCCATATGTCCATGTGCCTTGTCAGTGTAACAGCTGGACAGATATTGTTTCTGGTGGTCTAACATGTTAAAGGGAGATAACCAAATCAACTTACTTCAGTATACTGTCTGTGTGCCTTGTCAGTGTAACAGCGGGACAGATATTGTTTCTGGTGGTCTTAACATGTTGAAGGGAGATAATCAAATCAACTTACTTCAGTATACTGTCCTTATGTCCATGTGCCTTTTCAGTGTAAAAGCTGGACAGATATTGTGTCTGGTGGTCTAACATGTTAAAGGGAGATAATCAAATCAACTTACTTCAGTATACTGTCCATATGTCCATGTGCCTTGTCAGTGTAACAGCTGGACAGATATTGTTTCTGGTGGTCTAACATGTTAAAGGGAGATATTCAAATCAACTTACTTCAGTATACTGTCTATATGTCCATGTGCCTTGTCAGTGTAATGGCTGGAAAGATATTGTTTCTGGTGGTCTAACATGTTAGAGGAGATAATCAAATCAACTTACTTCAGTGTACTGTCCATATGTCCATGTGCCTTGTCAGTGTAACAGCTTGACAAGTATTGTGTCTGCTGGTCTAACATGTTAAAGGGAGATAATCAAATTAGCTTAATTCAGTATACTGTCCCTATGTCCATGTGCCTTGTCAGTGTAACAGCTGGACAAGTATTGTGTCTGCTGGTCTAACATGTTAAAGGGAGATAATCAAATTAGCTTAATTCAGTATACTGTCCCTATGTCCATGTGCCTTGTCAGTGTAACAACTGGACAAGTATTGTATCTGCTGGTCTAACATGTTAAAGGGAGATAATCAAATTAACTTTCTTGATAGACTGTCCATATGTCCATGTGCCTTGTCATTGTAACAACTGGACAAGTATTGTGTCTGCTGGTCTAACATATTAAAGGGAGATAATCAAATTAACTTTCTTCGTTAGACTGTCCATATGTCCATGTGCCTTGCCAGTGTAAAAGCTGGACAAGTATTGTGTTTGCTGGTCTAGCATATTAAAGGAGATAATCAAATCAACTTACTTCAGTATACTGTCCATATGTCCATGTGCCTTGTCAGTGTAAAAGCTGAACAAGTATTGTTTCTGGTGGTCCATCATGCTAAAGGGAGATAATCAAATCAACTTACTCAGAATACTGTCCATATGTCTGTGTGCCTTGTCAGCCCTTTCCTGCTTAACAGATGATGGATATATTAAACTTTACACAGTGGAGAAAAGGAATAAATCAAAGTTTGGCATCATGCCTAAATCAATGCTAAAATATTAGTCATAGAATTAAAACTCATATATATTTAAAATGTTTTCTTTTCTTTTACAGGATATAATGGAAAATTGGGATCGGGTAAGATTTTCTTCTGAAAAGTTACCTGGTCATGTGACCTATTTTGTTTATAAACTGTACAGAAAGTTACATGTGTGTAGTTCATTGTATTCATAGAGGAAAATAGAAGACAATCAAAATGATAAGAGTTATAAAATTTCAATGGACAAAATTTGAAGGAGCAAACCTGATACATTATACAATCAGGCCACAATTAAAAATATTTCAGTTTGCCCAAACCCGACCCATGATGACTGGGTTGGGTAGGTAGGTAAACAAATTCTTTTTTTATCAGAATTTGTATGAAAATATTAAAACAGTATATCTTTTTTTTCCGTCAAACCTTTGTAGAGACAATCAAAAGCCATGAATTTAAAACCTCTATAAATTAGTCTACTATATACGATTTGTATCCTGAGATGTTTATAACCCTGACAATTGCTAAATGTGTGAAAGGGCTGGAGGAATAATGAAGTGATTTTCAACAGTTACATCCGACGATGTTTGTGTAAAAAAATATCAGCTGATTATGTAATGATTAAATTTGTTTGCAGTTTTTAAATCCTATATCTATTAAAATAGATTAAATGTCCTAAAATATTTATATGAATTATTATCTACCATCCATAGTTTGTATCTTGTTTTGTTTTGATATTTTACACTATCACACAGGTAAACTAATTTGGCTATAAATAGATCAAAGCATGTTCTGTAGAATCTCCAAACTAAAATCGTATTTGTTATGATTTTATTTCTTTAAATAATCAAGTTTAAATTTTGAAAATAATCACTATTGATAAAATATAATTGCATAAAGTTAACGTTTTCTGAAGACTATTTATTTTTAGGTCATGGTTCTAGAGGCTTCCTCGCAAATTTGTATTAAATCCAATATGGCGTCCATAACATCGTTTACTTTTGCACATGTGAAAAAATATTTCTGACAAAAGTCAGATTTCTCTTGTCAAAAGGTTTATATTTATATTGCAATAAATTATTCAGAAGGAGTTACATTCAGTTAACATTATATTTTTGATTCTGTGAGCAATTATAGTAGTTTTATCAAATTCTCCCAAACAACAACGTACTGATCTTGTCAACTGAGACTTGTAAATTTGAACTATTTGAATAAAAGGGCATCTAATTTACATGATAAAGGAAGATTATAATTTAAGACAACAATTTATCAAGAAATAGTTGCTTTTATTCAGTAAAACAAAATCTTCTTGCAAGATTGTAAATTCGCAACTTCAGATCCATTTCCTGTCAGAATAACATTGAAAATATTCGATTGCACATGGTTTTGAACAAATCTACCTGAATATTCTTATCCGATTTGCTGATATATTCTTTATCCGATATTCGATTACGATGAAATTAACATTGAGCATATAGGTAAGGGTTTGGTAGTACAGGCGGCGACAGCGTAAAAAACTGTGCCATTTCACATGTTTTACTTCATAAAACAGAGAACATCGAATATCGATTAACTGCGTCTCTTAATGCTTTCTTTTAATCTTATTCATAGTTACTTTCAAGCGCAAAGACCGACAAGCGTTAAGTTGTTTACGATGACGGAGCGGACACGAAAAATATCGAAAAAAAAATCTTCAAAAAGCGGCGAAAAAAGAATTGGTCGGTGGGTTTTGGGTCGGTCGCGTTGGGCAAACATACAATCTTTTATTTTGGCCTCATCCAAAGTTTTTTATTCTCTCAAAAAACTCTGAAATTACAAACAACAATTTCACTGTCTTGGTCAGTTGTTGTTACTGCATTTGAAAAACAAACTGTAAAGTGAACCTCATAAGCAGAATAACTAAAAGTAGTTTGTTAATTTGAATGATTACATTTATCATACATTATTATGTGCAGGAGAAATGCTTAAGCTTTGTTTTACTTACAGAAACTTTGTAAAGCTGCTAGGGACGGAAATATTAAAGATGTGGAACTATCATTAAGAAATGGAGCTAATTTGGAAAATACAAGTATTGTTGTAAGTGAAGTAGAAATACTTAAAACATATAAATGTATTTACTTACAGTACACACAAGGTGAATCAGATAAAATCACCCTTGTTTGTTCTGAGTGATTCATTGTTAAACACGATGAATATTGGTTATTACATGTATATCTGTATTTTACATAGGAAATAAGAAACATTGTTACACAATAACAATACACTTAACTCTGTACACAAAATACCAAGTAGGCACTTAAAACACATAAGCAGAAGAAGAATAACATGGTGGAAAGACAAATACTAAAAGATAAAACAAAAGTTCCTAAGCTCTTCACAAAAAATGAAAACAACACGTTATAAATTTTATGCATCCGATGTGCTTTTCTGGATTTACCTTCATTAGGAATGCTCAAAGCTGAATATTTGAAAGCCAAGGATGAATAAGAGCGAAACAGTTGAAGAGCTACATGAGTTGAGCAACAAGAACAAACATGAAATATGTCATTACACTTTTATGTTATTGGGTTGCTGTCTCAAAGTTTCATTATTTGATAACATCATTAAATCAAAGCCAAAGGGATCGGACAAAAGTATTCAACTTATCCAAGGTTCAACTCATCCAAGTTCTAATTTGTCAGACAATAAGAATGCATGAAATATGTTATGAAATTGTGTAAACTAAATATTTTGAACAGTGTGCCTTTTTTGTGGCGTGTATTGAAGCATATTTTTGATCCTTCGTAATAATTAAAATACAAATACAGATATAAACATTCACAAACAAAATCAATAAACTAATATTAACAAATTATTGAATCTCTTGTGTAACTAAACTTAGTCCGGAAATATCACTGATGAGAGTGCTGTCAAGTCTCATGTAAGGTGCTCAAGATCCTAAATATCACTGATGAGGAGTGCTGTCAAGTCTCATGTAATGTGCTCTAGAGACTCGCACATTCTAATGCTTATTTGGCGGCATTTTCCTTTGATCTACTGTTTTATGCTCCCTCCGTAGCGGGCGTGCATTAAGTTTACCCTTTCCGTCTGTCGTCCATCGTCTGTACATCCCGAAGTTGGTTTCCGTTCTCTAACTTTAGTTTGCCTCTACCAAATGTAATGAAACTTATACACATTGCTTATTACCACAACATACAGATCAAGTTTGAATTTTGGTGGTGTCACTTTAACCGTTCTAGAGTTATGCCCTTTACAAATGGAAAAATTGCTGAATTTTTCGTTTCCATTCTGTATCTTAAGTTTGCCTCAACCAAATGTTAAATACAAATTTGGGTAGGGTCACTTTACAGTTCTTCAGTTATGTCCCTTTAAAACTTTATATGATATGCAAGTGGGGCATCATCTGTGTCCCATGGACACATTCCCATTATTTCTCTTTGATCTTTAAAATTTTTCCAAATCTCATGCATTTGCTTCATGAAAACTTGACAGCCTTGGATGAGGGTTGTCTGCTTTGTATTCTATAATTGTAACTCTGTCATAATTGTGTTAAACCCTTTAAATATTGCAATTAATGACTTTTGGTTCTAACCATTCATCTAATCTCGGCTCTGGTCATTTTAATTTGTTTCGTTTTAATATGAGGTGAAATATGTAAAAATTCTGCTTGGGCGATCAACAAAGGTGTTAATTACTGGTCATCTGAAACATGTCCTTTTAAATGTTATACGAACACGTATGTTTACACAGCTTTAACTACTTATAAGACCACGTCTGTACTGAACATGACATGCGACACCTGATCAAACAACATCCATTTACCATTCCTGTTCTGAACATGACATGTGACACTTGATCATATAATATTCATTTACCACTCCTGTACTGAACATAATATGTGACACCTGATCATATAACATGCGTTTACCTCAACTGTACTTAACACTCGAGACTGAACATGACATGTGACACAAGATCATACAACATGCATTTACCACACCTGTACTGAACATGACTTGACACCTGATCATACAACATTCATTTGCCACTCCTGTACTGAACATGACGTGTGACACATGATCATACAACATGCATTTACCACTCCTGTACTGAACATGACATGTGACACATGATCATATGACATGCATTTACCACTCCTATACTGAACATGACATGTAACACCTGATCATACAACATGCATTTACCACACCTGTACTGAACATGACTTGACACCAAATCATATAACATAAATTTACAACTCCTGTACTGAACATGACATGTGACACATGATCATACAACATGCTTTACCACTCCTGTACTGAACATGACATGTGACATCTGATCATACAACATCCAGTTACCACTCCTGTACTGAACATGACATGTGATACCTGATCATACAACATTCATTTACCACTCCTGTACTGAACATGGCGTGGCACCAAATCAAAGAAAATTCATTGACCACTCCTGTACTGAACATGACATGTGATACCTGATCATACAACGTTCATTTACAACTCCTGTACTGAACATGACATGTGATACCTGATCATACAACATTCACTTAAAACTCCTGTACTGAACATGACGTGACACCAAATCATATAACATTCATTTACCACTCCTGTACTGAACATGACATGTGACACCTGATCGCACAACATGCATTTACCATTTCTGTACTGAACATGACATGTGATACCTGATGATACAACATGCATTTACAACTCCTGTATTGAACATGACATGTGATACCTGATCATACAAAATTCATTTACCACTCCTGTACTGAACATGACATGTGAGACCGAATCATACAACATTAATTTAAAACTATACTGAACATGACATGTGACACATGATTATACAACATTCATTTACCACTCTTGTACTGAGCGTGACATGTAACATCTGATCATACAACATTCATTTATCACTCCTGTACTGAACATGACATATGACACCTGTTCATACAACTTTCATTTACTACTCCTGTACTGAACATGACACATGACAACTGATCATACAACATACATTTGCCACTCCTGTACTGAACATAACATGTGACAACTTATCATATAACATTCATTTGCCACTTCTGCAATGAACATGACATATAACACCTGATCATACATCATACATTTACCACTTCTATACTTAACATGACATGTGACACCTGTTCATACAACTTTTATTTACTACTTCTGTACTGAACATGACATGTGACACCTGAATACAACATGCATTTACCACTCCTGTACTGAACATGACATGTGAGACCGAATCATACAACATTAATTTAAAACTATACTGAACATGACATGTGACACATGATTATACAACATTCATTTACCACTCTTGTACTGAACGTGACATGTGACATCTGATCATACAACATTCATTTACCACTCCTGTACTGAACATGACATATGACACCTGTTCATACAACTTTCATTTACTACTCCTGTACTGAACATGACACATGACAACTGATCATACAACATACATTTACCACTCCTGTACTGAACATAACATGTGACAACTTATCATATAACATTCATTTGCCACTTCTGCAATGAACATGACATATAACACCTGATCATACATCATACATTTACCACTTCTATACTTAACATGACATGTGACACCTGTTCATACAACTTTTATTTACTACTTCTGTACTGAACATGACATGTGACACCTGAATACAACATGCATTTACCACTCCTGTACTGAACATGACATGTGACACCTGATCATACAACAATCATTTACCACTCCTGTACTGAACATGACATGTGACACCTGATGTTACAACACTCATTACCACTTTTGTACTGAACATGACGTGACATCTGATTTTACAACATTCATTTACCACTCCTGTAGTAAACATGACGTGTAACACCTGATCATACAACATTCATTTACCACACATGTACTGAACATGACATATAGCATCTGATCATACAACATGCATTTACCACTCCTGTACTGAACATGACTTTTGCCACCTGATCATACAACATTCATTTGACAGAGCAATGACACTCTTATACTCAACACCAACATGTCACATAACAATGACACTCTTAAACTCAGCACAAACAGGTGTCATAGCCGTTACTTTCTTAAACTCAACACAAATATGTGACATAGCCATGGCATGCATATGCTTATACTCAACACAAACATGTGACATAGCATTGACACTATTATACTCAACACCAACATGTGACATAGCAAAAACACTCTGATAGTCAACATTAACATGTGACATAACATTGACACTCTTATAATTAACACCGTGTGACATAACAATATCAATTTTATACTCAACACCAACATACGACATAGCCATGACACTCTTATACTCAACACACGCACATGTGACATAACAATAATACTCTGATAGTCAACATTAACATGTGACATAACATTGACACTCTTATAATTAACACCAACATGTGACATAGCAATGACATACTTACACCAACATGTGACATTGCAAAAACATTCTTATACTCAACACTAACCTGACATAGCAATGACATTGTTATACTCAATTCCAACATGTGACATAGCAATGATAATGTTATACTCAACACCAACACGTGACATAACCATGCCATATTTATCCTCAGCACCAACATCTGACATAGGACTGACACTGTTTTACTAAACACCATCATTTGACCTAGCCATGAATCTCTTTTCCTTAACACCAACATGTGACATAGCAATGACACTCTTATACTCAGCACAACATGTGACATAGCAATGACACTATTTTACTCAACACTATCATGTAACCTAGCCGTACCAATCTTATACTCAATACTAATATGTGACATATCCATACCACTCTTATACTCAACACCAACAAGTGACATAGCAATGACACTCTTTTACTCAACACTATCATGTAACCTACCCGTACCATTCTTATACTCAATACTTATATGTGACATAGCCATACCACTCTTATACTCAACATCAACATGTGACATAGCCATACCACTCTTATACTCAACACCAACATGTGACATAGCCATACCACTCTTATACTCAACACCAACATGTGACATAGCAATGACACTCTTATACTCAACACCATCATGTGACATGGCAAAGACAACTTTTTTATTCAACACTATCATGTAACCTAGCCATACCAATCTTATACTCAACACTATCATGTGACTAAGCCATACCACTCTTATACTCAACACCAACATGTGACATAGCAATGGCACTCTTATACTCAACACTATCATGTAACCTAGCCATACCACTCTTATACTCAACACCAACATGTGACATAGCAATGACCCTCTTATACTCAACACCATCATGTGACATAGCAATGGCACTTTTTTTTATTCAACACTATCATGTGACTTAGCCATACCACTCTTATACTTAATACTAATATGTGACATAGCCATACCACTCTTATACTCAACAGAAACATGTGACATAGCAATGACATACTTATACTCAACACCAACATGTGACATAGCAATGACACTCTTATACTCAACTACATCATGTAACCTAGCCATACCACTCTTATACTCAACACTATCATGTGACTTAGCCATACCACTCTTATACTCAGCACCAACATGTGACATGACAATGATACTGTTATACTCAGCACCAACATGTGACATATCAATGACACTCTTATACTCAACACCAACATGTGACATAGCAATGACACTCTTATACTCAACACCAACATGTGACATAACAATGACAATCTTATACTCAGCATCAACATGTGACATAGCAATGACACTCTTATACTCATCATCAACATGTGACATAGCAATTACACTCTGATACTCAGCGTCAACATGTGACATAGCAATGACATTCTTTTACTCAACACTATCATGTAACCTAGCCATACCACTCTTATACTCAGCGCCAACATGTGACATAGCAATGACACTCTTATACTCAGCATCAGCATATGACATAGCAATGACATTCTTTTACTCAACACCATCATGTAACCTAGCCATACCACTCTTATACTCAACATTAACATGTGACATAGCAATGACACTCTTATACTCAGCATCAACATGTGACATAGCAATGCCATTCTGATACTCAACTCTATCATGTAACCTAGCCATACCACTCTTATACTCAACACCAACATGTGATATAGCAATGACACTCTGATACTCAACTCTATCATGTAACCTAGCCATACCACTCTTATACTCAACACCAACATCTGACATAGCAATGACACTCTGTATAAATGACAAAGCAATGACACTCTGTATGAGTGACATAGCAATGACACTCGTCTACTCAACACCATCATGTAACTTAGCCATATCACTCTTTTACTCAACACTATCATGTGACTTAGCTATACCACTCTTATACTCAACACCAACATATTGTCATTGAGTATAAGTATGTCGTGCTATGTCACATGTTGGTGTTGAGTATAAATGGTATGGCTATATCTATATTAGTATTGAGTATAAGTATATCATGTAACTCAGCCATACCACTATTATGCTCAACGTTAACATGTGACATAGCAATGACACTCTGATACTCAACTCTATCATGTAACCTAACCATATCACTCTTATACTCAACACCATCAATTGACATAGCAATGAGACACTTATACTCAACACCAACAGCAATGACAAACTTATACTCAACACCATCATGTGACCTAGCAATGACACTCTTATACTCAACACCAAGATGTGACCTAGCAGTGACACTCTGATACTCAACTCTATCATGTTACCTAGCCATACCACTCTTATACTCAACACCAACATGTGACATAGCAATGACACTCTGATGCTCAACCCTATCATGTAACCTAACCATATCACTCTTATACTCTACACCAACATGTGACATAGCAATGACACTCTGATACTCAACTATATCATGTAACCTAGCCATACCACTCTTATACTCAACACCAACATGTGACATAGCAATGACACTCTGATACTCAACTCTATCATGTTACCTAGCCATACCACTCTTATACTCAACACCAACATGTGACATAGCAATGACACTCTGATACTCAACTATATCATGTAACCTAGCCACACCACTCTTATACTCAACACCAACATGTGACATAGCAATGACACTCTGATACTCAACTCTATCATGTTACCTAGCCATACCACTCTTATACTCAACACCAACATGTGACATAGCAATGATACTCGTACTCAACCCTATCATGTAACCTAACCATATCACTCTTATACTCAACACCAACATGTGACATAGCAATGACACTCTGATACTCAACTATATCATGTAACCTAGCCATACCACTCTTATACTCAGCACCAACATGTGACATAGCAATGACACTCTTATACTCAGCACCAACATGTGACATAGCAATGACACTCTTTTACTCAACACCATCATCTAACCTAGCCATACCACTCTTATACTCAACACCAACATGTGACATAGCAATGACACTCTGATACTCAACTCTATCATGTTACCTAGCCATACCACTCTTATACTCAACACCAACATGTGACATAGCAATGACACTCTGATACTCAACCCTATCATGTAACCTAACCATATCACTCTTATACTCAACACCAACATGTGACATAGCAATGACACTCTTATACTTAACACCAACATATGACATAGCCATGACACTCTGATACTCAACACCAACATGTGACAGAGCAATAACACTCTCATACTCAACACAAGCATGTGACTTAACAATGACAATTTTATACTCAACACCAACATGTGACATAGCAATGACACTCTGATACTCAACTATATCATGTAACCTAGCCATACCACTCTTATACTCAACACCAACATCTGACATAGCAATGACACTCTTATACTTAACACCAACATATGACATAGCCATGACACTCTGATACTCAACACCAACATGTGACATAACATTGACACTTTTATAATCAACACCAACATGTGACATAGCCATAACACTCTTATAATCAATACCAACATGTGACATAGCAATGACATACTTACATCATCATGTGACATAGCAATGACATACTTACACCAACATGTGACATTGCAAAAATTCTTATACTCATCACCAACACGTGACATAACCATGACATGTTTATCCTCAGCATCAACATCTGCATAGCACTGACACTGTTTTACTAAACACCATCATTTGACCTAGTCATGACATCCTTGTACTCAGCACCAGCATGTGACATAACAATAACACTCTTATATCTAACAGAAACATGTGACAGCAACGACACTCATATACTCAACACCATCATGTGACATAGCCATGACACTCTTATACTCAACACTAACATGTGACATAGCAATGACACACTTATACTCAACACCAACATCTGACATAGCAATGACACACTTATACTCAAAACCAGCAGCAATGACACTCTTATACTCAACACAAACATGTGACATATCACATTTATAGGCAACGCAAACAAAAAATTACAAACATGGTTTATTGAAGTTCTGCACTTATACTCAACACAAACATATGCCATTGCTATATTACCATAATATGCAACAGCACATATGATATGAAGCAACTGTTATACACCACACAAACATTTTACATGAAATACAAATGAATATTTTAAGCTTTGATCATTATTCTGAATCAACACAAAATACTGTTAATCAGACAGGTTTCATGGACATTAAATACTTGTTAGAATTATGTAAAGTGAGATCTCATTTTTCCTGTGTCATTAATCTGACTTAGAAAATATAACTCGTTTTCATTTTTCTTGAAATTATTTTTTAACTTTGATCATTCATCATTATTAATCAGACAGATTTAATAAACAACAACAAATACTTGTTAGAATTATATAAAGTGGGGTCTCATTTTTCTTGTCTCGTCGTACTGAATCAGAAAATATTACTCAATTTAATGTTTCTTGAAATTTTTTTTTTAAACTTTGATCATTCTACGTAATCATTGTTAATCAGACAGATTTAATGGACAACAAATATTTGTTAGAATTATATAAAGTGGGGTCTCATTTTAATTGTCTTGTCCAGCTGAGTCCATTGATATAAATATTGTTTATGTTTCTTGAAAAAGTTTTTTAACCTGACAGTTCTGATGGAAGTTCTGACATCTCACAATAAAACATGTTGTTTATTTGTTGTTTATGTAGAATATAAATACAAGTGTGACTGGTCATTTTATTCAGTTTTGACCACTGATTCATGTGATATATATTTTGTTTATATTTATTACACAACATTGTCCAGTTTATGACACAAGTTTTGATGTCTGTTATATGTTGATATTACAGGCGGAATGACACCATTAATTTGGGCGGCTGAGGGAGGACACCTGGAGGTGGTGGCGTACCTAGTCACTCACGGCAGTCAGTTACAAGCTACAGACATGGTAATGATAGATATAATCTACTTACTCTGACCAAACTTGACTTTATACAGAATCTACACAAAATATTGTTAATCAGACAGGTTTAATGGACAACAAATATTTGTTAGAATTATATAAAGTGGGGTCTCATTTTAATCGTAACACAGAACTGAATCAGATAGTAAAGGTTTTATTTTGTTTCTTGACAAAAATTATTTTGTAAGCTACTAATGTTAATTCTACAGATCTAATGTAAAACATCTTTTAAAAATAAGAAATATTTGACAGAATTATATAAAGTGGGGTCTCATTTTCTTGTCTCTTCGTACTGAATCAGAAAATATTACTCGTTTTAATGTTTCTTGAAATTTTTTTTTTTAACTTTGATCATTCTACGTAATCATTGTTAATCAGACAGGTTTAATGGACAACAAATATTTGTTAGAATTATATAAAGTGGGGTCTCATTTTAATTGTCTTGTCCAGCTGAGTCCATTGATATAAATATTGTTTATGTTTCTAGAAAAAGTTTTTTTAACCTGACAGTTCTGATGGAAGTTCTGACATCTCACAATAAAACATGTTGTTTATTTGTTGTTTATGTAGAATATAAATAAAAGTGTGACTGGTCATTTTATTCAGTTTTGACCACTGATTCATGTGATATATATTTTGTTTATATTTATTACACAACATTGTCCAATTTATGACACAAGTTTTGATGTCTGTTATATGTTGATATTACAGGGAGGAATGACACCATTAATGTTTCCTGCCAGGGATGGACACCTGGAGGTGGTGACGTACCTAGTCACTCACGGCAGTCAGTTACAAGCTACAGACTCGGTAATGATAGATATAATCTACTTACTCTGACCAAATTTGACTTTATACAGAATCTACACAAAATACTGTTAATCAGACAGGTTTAATGGACAACAAATATTTGTTAGAATTATATAAAGTGGGGTCTCATTTTATTCGTAACACAGAACTGAATCAGATAGTAAAGGTTTTATTTTGTTTCTTGACAAAAAATTATTTTGTAAACTACTAATGTTAATTCTACAGATCTAATGTAAAACATCTTTTAAAAACAAGAAATACTTGACAGAATTATATAAAGTGGGGTCTCATTTTTCTTGTCTCTTCGTACTGAATCAGAAAATATAACTCGTTTTAATGTTTCTTGAAAAATTTTTTTTATAACTTTGATCATTCTACAGAATCATTGTTAATCAGACAGGTTTAATGGACAACAAATATTTGTTAGAATTATACAAAGTGGGGTCTCATTTTATTCGTAACACAGAACTGAATCTGATAGTTAAGGTTTTATTTTGTTTCTTGACAAAAATTTTTTGTAAACATCTGATTTTAATGAGAAGTTAAAGAGAACGAGTTGTGTTAACATCTTTAGTCAGATAATATTAATTCTACAGATCTAATGTAAAACATCTTTTAAAAATAACGAATACTTGACAGAATTATATAAAGTGGGGTCTCATTTTCTTGTCTCTTTGTACTGAATCAGAAAATATTACTCGTTTTAATGTTTCTTGAAAAAGTTTTTTTTTTTTTTCAACTTTAATCATTCTACTGAATCAACATAAAATCATGTTGTTAATCATACATGTTAAATGGACAACAAATACTTGTTTGACTTATATAAAGTGAGGGTTGCTATTATTTGACTTGTTACACTTATATAATTAAGAGTTTACTATTTTTTACCTGTTTTGTTTCACTGAATCAGAAAATATACATTGAATTTATATATCTTAATCTACCATTTAATAGTTTATACACAAATATAATTGGATATTTTCTTACCCGATGTTATATTTCTTACATTTGATAAATTGTTTGACTCCTCTCATGATTTTGTTATCACACACCATTAACATGTTTATATTTTTATATTGTTATAGTTTGGACGAACAGCTTTACATTATGCTGCTCAGTATGGACAGATTGATATAACAAAATGGTTAATAGATCAAGGATGCAGTCCTTGGGTGAAAACAGACAGGTAAGATTCAGTTTTATTCTTATTAGATAGATAGATATTTTATTCTCTAAAACTAAATACAAGTCAACAGAGAAAGTACAATTACAATATAAATACAAATACAATAGTTGAGGGTAAACAGATGCAGATAATATATAATAAAGTACAACTTTATGATGAAATACCTGTATAATAAACAGGTTAAACTAAATATGAAGAAATCAGTCTGTGCTTCACGTTTACATGGAGGGACTAACCTTTTATTAATACACTTAATGAATGAACACAGTTTTCTTGAAACTGATTGTTTTTTTTATTAGGGGACAGCCTAGCCTAGTAGTAGGCTACTATACTTATATGTCAATAAATGGATACAGTGCTGTAGATTATGCATTAATAAGTCTCCTGTCCTCAGTGAAATACTTTAAAACTGATGATTTTACTTACTTGTCAGATCATGTACAGATTCAGTTAACTTTAAATTGTAATATAAAACAAATTTTTGACCTTAAAAGTCATATAGAAAAAAATGGAAAGATTTGAAAACATATAAATGGACTGAAAATTCACGAAACTTGCTACTTAAAGCTCTTACATCAGAGCATATTAAAAATGATATATTAAATTTTGAATTCAATGAGTATGAGGGAAATCAGAAAGGGGTTGATGGTGCAACTGAAAATTTAACTAATATTTTTGAAAATATCTCTGAGATTACTTGTAAAATATCAAAAAGATTTAAAAGTAAGAGAAAAAAATATAGACAGGTATGCTCAGATAATTGTGTCTATGAGACAAAAAAAGAAATAAACTTGGTTGGAAATAAACTTAAAAAATGTCCAAATAATCAACTTAAACAGAAATATTTTGAATTGTGAAAAAGTTTTTAAAAAATGGTAAAATTTAAAAAGGCACAATACAGAGAGAAGATATTTAACTCGTTGACAGATAGTTTTGATAAGAAACCTAAAGATTATTGGGAAATACTTAAAGGAATGAAAAACAAAACAAAATTTTGGTAATAAAGTATCGGAAATTTTAAAAGACGAAGAAATAATTACGAAGCATAATCAGGACCAAGAAAAACCCACATTTGTAAATATAAAATAGAAAGAGGAAAAAGAAAAACAGCTTGTTAATATTGAAAAGAACATTACATCTAATAGAGAAACAGATGCTTCAATAAAATACTCAGAAATAAAAAACATTATTAGTAAGCTTAAAAAAGAAAAAGCAATCATACACTACCGACCTACCTTCCACCAATCATATACTACCAACATACCTTCCACCAATCATACACTGCCAACATACCTTCTACCAAGCATACACTACCAACCTACCTTCCACCAATCATACACTGCCAACCTACCTTCTACCAAGCATACACTACCAACCTACCTTCTACCAAGCATACACTACCAACCTACCTTCCACCAATCATACACTACCAACAAACCTTCCACCTATCATACACTACCAACCAACATACCTTCCCCCAATCATCAACAACCAACATACCTTCCACCAATCATACACTACCAACACAACTTCCACCAATCATTCACTACCAACATACCTTTCACCAGACCTTCCACCAATCATACACTGCTAACATACCTTCCACCAAGCATACACTACCAACATACCTTCCACCAATCATACACTACCAAATACCTTTCACCAACCATACACTGCCACCATACCTTCCACCAAGCATACACTACCAACTTACCTTCCACCAATCATACACTACCCACATCTTTCACCAATCATACACTATCAACCTACCTTCAACCAATCAACCAATCAAACTCTACCAACATACCTTCTACCAATCATACACTACCAACATACTTTCCACCAATCATGCACTACCAACATACTTTTCACCAATCATACAATTCCACCATACCTTCCTCCAATCATACACTGCCAACATACCTTAAACCAATCATACACTACCAACCTACCTTCCTCTAATCATACACTGCCAACATACCTTCCACCAATCATTTACTGCCAACATACCTTCTATCATTCATAATCTTCCAGAAGACTTTCCACCAATCATATACTGCCTACATACCTTCCACCAAGCATACACTACCAACCTACTTTCTACCAATCATACGCTGCCAACATACCGTTCACCAATCATACACTACCAACCTACCTTCCACCAATCATACACTGCCAACATACCTTCTACCAATCATAATCTGCCAACAGACTTTCCACCAATCATACAATACCAACATACCTTCCACCAATCATATACTACTTACACACCTTCAACCAATTATACACTACCAACATACCTTCCACCAATCACACACCACCAACATACCTTCCACCAATCATACACTTCTAAAACACCTTCCACCAACCATTAAAAACAACCAGACCTTCAACCAATCATACACGACAGACATTCCTGCCTTGAGTCACACTACCAACACACCTTCCACCAATCATACACTACCAACATACCTTCCACCAATCATACACTGCCAACATACCTTCCACCAATCAAACACTGTTAACAAATCTTCAGCCAATCATACACTACCAACATACCTTCAACCAATCATACGCTACCAACCTACCTTCCTCTAATCATACACTGCCAACATACCTTCCACCAATCATACACTGTCAACATACCTTCTATCACTCAAAATCTTCCAGAAGACCTTCCACCAATCATATACTACTTACACATCTTCAACCAATTATACACTACCAACATACCTTCCACCAAGCTTACACTACCAACACCCCTTCCACCAATCATATACTACCACTAGACTTTCACCAGTTTTACAATTCCTCCAGTCATCCAACCAATCATACACTACCAACATACCTTCCACCTATCATATACTATCAACTAACATATCTTCCATCAATCATAAACAACCAACATACCTTCCACCAATCATACACTACCAACATACCTTCCACCAATCATACACTACCAACACACCTTCCATCAATCATACACTGCCAACATACCTTCCACCAATCATGCACTACCCACATACCTTCCACCAATCATATACTACCCACATACCTTTCACCAATCATACACTGCCAACATACCTTCCACCAATCATAAACAACCAACATACCTTCCACCAATCATACACTACCAACATACCTTCCACCAATCATACACTACCAACATACCTTCCACCAATCATACACTGCCAACACACCTTCCACCAATCATACACTACCAACATACCTTCCACCAATCATACACTACTAACGCACCTTCCATCAATCATACACTGCCAACATACCTTCCACCAATCATACACTACCCACATACCTTTCACCAATCATACACTGCCAACATACCTTCCACCAATCATACACTACCAACATACCTTCCACCAATCATACACTGCCAACACACCTTCCACCAATCATACACTACCAACATACCTTCCACCAATCATACACTACCAACATACCTTCCACCAATCATACACTACCAACATACCTTCCACCAATCATACACTACCAACATACCTTTCACCAATCATACACTGCCAACATACCTTCCACCAATCATACACTACCAACATACCTTCCACCAATCATACACTACCAACACACCTTCCACCAATCATACACTACCAACATACCTTCCACCAATCATACACTACCCACATACCTTTCACCAATCATACACTGCCAACATACCTTCCACCAACCATACACTACAAACATGCCTTCCACCAATCATACACTACCAACACACCTTCCACCAATCATACACTACCAACATACCTTCAACCAATCATACACTACCAACATACCTTCCACCAATCATACACTACCAACATACCTTCCACCAATCATACACTACCAACATACCTTCCACCAATCATACACTACCAACACACCTTCCACCAATCATACACTACCCACATACCTTTCACCAATCATACACTGCCAACATACCTTCCACCAATCATACACTACTCATATACTTTCCACCAAGCATACACTACCAACACGCCTTCCACCAATCATATACTACCTCCAGACTTTCACCAATTTTACAATACCACCAGTCATCCAACCAATCATACGCTGCCAACATACCTTCCACTTATCATATACTATCAACCAACATACCTTCCATCAATCATAAACAACCAACATACCTTCTACCAATCATGCACTACCAACACACCTTCCACCAATTATACACTACCAACATACCTTCCACCAATCATACACAACCAACATACCTTCCACCAATCATGCACTACCAACACACTTTCCACCAATCATGCACTACCAACACACCTTTCACCAATCATAAAGTTTCATTATTTGATAACATCATTAAGTCAAAGCCAAAGTGATCGGACAAAAGTATTTAACTTATCCAAGGTTCAACTCATCCAAGTTCTAATTTGTCAGACAATAAGAATGCATGAAATATGTTATGAAATTTGTGTAAACTGAATATTTTGAACAGTGTGCCTTTTTGTGACGTGTATTGAAGCATATTTTTTATCCTTCGTAATAATTAAAAATACAAGTACAGATACAAACATTCACAAACAAAATCAATAAACTAATATTAACAAAGGTCAGTCACTATAAATTATTGAATCTCTTGCGTAACTAAACTTAGTCCGGAAATATCACTGATGAGGAGTGCTGTCAAGTCTCATGTAAGGTGCTCAAGATCCCTAAATATCACTGATGAGGAGTGCTGTCAAGTCTCATGTAATGTGCTCAAGAGACTCGCACATTCTAATGCTTATTTGGCGGCATTTTCCTTTGATCTACTGTTTTTTATGCTCCCTCCGTAGCGGAGCGTGCATTAAGTTTTACCCTTTCCGTCTGTACGTCCATCGTCTGTACATCCCGAAGTTGGTTTCCGTTCTCTAACTTTAGTTTGCCTCTACCAAATGTAATGAAACTTATACACATTGCTTATTACCACAACATACAGATCAAGTTTGAATTTTGGTGGTGTCACTTTAACCGTTCTAGAGTTATGCCCCTTTACAAATGGAAAAATTGCTGAATTTTTCGTTTCCATTCTGTATCTTAAGTTTGCCTCAACCAAATGTTAAATACAAATTTGGGTAGGGTCACTTTTACAGTTCTTCAGTTATGTCCCTTTAAAACTTTATATGACATGCAAGTGGGGCATCATCTGTGTCCCATGGACACATTCCCATTTATTTCGCTTTGATCTTTAAAATTTTTCCAAATCTCGTGCATTTGCTTCATGAAAACTTGACCGCCTTGGATGAGGGTTGTCTGCTTTGTATTCTATAATTGTAACTCTGTCATAATTGTGTTAAACCCTTTAAATATTGCAATTAATGACTTTTGGTTCTAACCATTCATCTGATCTCGGCTCTGGTCATTTTAATTTGTTTCGTTTTAATATGAGGTGAAATATGTAAAATTCTGCTTGGGCGATCAACAAAGGTGTTAATTACTGGTCATCTGAAACATGTCCTTTTAAATGTTATACGAACAAGTATGTTTACACAGCTTTAACCATTTATAAGACCACGTCTGTACTGAACATGACATGCGACACCTGATCAAACAACATCCATTTACCATTCCTGTTCTGAACATGACATGTGACACTTGATCATATAATATTCATTTACCACTCCTGTACTGAACATAATATGTGACACCTGATCATATAACATGCGTTTAGTTCAACTGTACTGAACACTCGAGACTGAACATGACATGTGACACAAGATCATACAACATGCATTTACCACACCTGTACTGAACATGACTTGACACCTGATCATACAACATTCATTTGCCACTCCTGTACTGAACATGACGTATGACACATGATCATACAACATGCATTTACCACTCCTGTACTGAACATGACATGTGACACATGATCATACAACATGCATTTACCACTCCTATACTGAACATGACATGTGACACCTGATCATACAACATGCATTTACCACACTTGTACTGAACATGACATGTGACACATGATCATACAACATGCATTTACCACTCCTATACTGAACATGACATGTGACACCTGATCATACAACATGCATTTACCACACTTGTACTGAACATGACATGTGACACATGATCATACAACATGCATTTACCACTCCTATACTGAACATGACATGTGACACCTGATCATACAACATGCATTTACCACACCTGTACTGAACATGACTTGACACCAAATCATATAACATAAATTTACAACTCCTGTACTGAACATGACATGTGACACATGATCATACAACATGCTTTACCACTCCTGTACTGAACATGACATGTGACATCTGATCATACAACATCCAGTTACCACTCCTGTACTGAAGATGACATGTGATACCTGATCATCATTCATTTACAACTCCTGTACTGAACATGACATGTGACACCTGATCATACAACATGCATTTACCATTACTGTACTGAACATGACATGTGATACCTGATGATACAACATGCATTTACAACTCCTGTATTGAACATGTCATGTGATACCTGATCATACAACATGCATTTACAACTCCTGTATTGAACATGACATGTGATACCTGATCATACAACATTCATTTACCACTCCTGTACTGGACATGTGACACATGATCATACAACATCCTTTACCACTCCTGTAATGAACATGACATGTGACATCTGATCATACAACATCCAGTTACCACTCCTGTACTGAACATGACATGTGATACCTGATCATACAACATTCACTTAAAACTCCTGTACTGAACATGACGTGACACCAAATCATATAACATTCATTTACCACTCCTGTACTGAACATGACATGTGACACCTGATCACACAACATGCATTTACCATTTCTGTACTAAACATGACATGTGATACCTGATGATACAACATGCATTTACAACTCCTGTATTGAACATGACATGTGATACCTGATCATACAACATTCATTTACCACTCCTGTACTGAAGATGACATGTGAGACCGACTCATACAACATTAATTTAAAACTATACTGAACATGACATGTGACACCTGATCATACAACATACATTTACCACTCCTGTACTGAACATGACATATGACACCTGATTATACAACTTTCATTTACCACTCTTGTACCGAACATGACATGTGACACCTGTTCATACAACTTTCATTTACTACTCCTGTACTGAACATGACACATGACAACTGATCATACAACATACATTTACCACTCCTGTACTGAACATAACATGTGACAACTTATCATATAACATTCATTTGCCACTTCTGCAATGAACATGACATATAACACCTGATCATACATCATACATTTACCACTTCTGTACTTAACATGACATGTGACACCTGTTCATACAACTTTTATTTACTACTTCTGTACTGAACATGACATGTGACACCTGAATACAACATGCATTTACCACTCCTGTACTGAACATGACATGTGACACCTGATTATACAACAATCATTTACCACTCCTGTACTGAACATGACATGTGACACCTGATGTTACAACACTCATTACCACTCTTGTACTGAACATGACATATGACATCTGATTTTACAACATTCATTTACCACTCCTGTAGTGAACATGACGTGTAACACCTGATCATACAACATTCATTTACCACACATGTACTGAACATGACATATAGCATCTGATCATACAACATGCATTAACCACTCCTGTACTGAACATGACTTTGCCACCTGATCATACAACATTCATTTGACAGAGCAATGACACTCTTATACTCAACACCAACATGTCACATAACAATGACACTCTTAAACTCAGCACAAACAGGTGTCATAGCCGTTACTTTCTTAAACTCAACACAAATATGTGACATAGCCATGGCATGCATATGCTTATACTCAACACAAACATGTGACATAGCTTTGACACTATTTTACTCAACACCAACATGTGACATAGCAAAACACTCTGATAGTCAACATTAACATGTGACATAACATTGACACTCTTATAATTACCACCGTGTGACATAACAATATCAATTTTATACTCAACACCAAAATACGACATAGCCATGACACTCTTATACTCAACACACGCACATGTGGCATAACAATAATACTCTGATAGTCGACATTAACATGTGACATAACATTGACACTCTTATAATTAACACCAACATGTGACATAGCAATGACATACTTACACCAACATGTGACATTGCAAAAACATTCTTATACTCAACACTAACCTGACATAGCAATGACATTGTTATACTCAATTCCAACATGTGACATAGCAATGATAATGTTATACTCAACACCAACACGTGACATAACCATGCCATATTTATCCTCAGCACCAACATCTGACATAGGACTGACACTGTTTTACTAAACACCATCATTTGACCTAGCCATGACTCTTTTCCTTAACACCAACATGTGACATAGGAATGACACTCTTATACTCAGCACAACATGTGACATAGCAATGACATTATTTTACTCAACACTATCATGTAACCTAGCCGTACCAATCTTATACTCAATACTAATATGTGACATATCCATACCACTCTTATACTCAACACCAACATGTGACATAGCAATGACACTCTTTTACTCAACACTATCATGTAACCTACCCATACCATTCTTATACTCAATACTTATATGTGACATAGCCATACCACTCTTATACTCAACATCAACATGTGACATAGCCATACCACTCTTATACTCAACACTATCATGTGACTAAGCCATACCACTCTTATACTCAACACCAACATGTGACATAGCAATGGCACTCTTATACTCAACACTATCATGTAATCTAGCCATACCACTCTTATACTCAACACCAACATGTGACATAGCAATGACACTCTTATACTCAACACCATCATGTGACATAGCAATGGCACTTTTTTATTCAACACTATCATGTGACTTAGCCATACCACTCTTATACTTAATACTAATATGTGACATAGCCATACCACTCTTATACTCAACAGAAACATGTGACATAGCAATGACATACTTATACTCAACACCAACATGTGACATAGCAATGACACTCTTATACTCAACTACATCATGTAACCTAGCCATACCACTCTTATACTCAACACTATCATGTGACTTAGCCATACCACTCTTATACTCAGCACCAACATGTGACATAGCAATGATACTCTTATACTCAGCACCAACATGTGACATATCAATGACACTCTTATACCCAACACCAACATGTGACATAGCAATGACACTCTTATACTCAACACCAACATGTGACATAACAATGACAATCTTATACTCAGCATCAACATGTGACATAGCAATGACACTCTTATACTCATCATCAACATGTGACATAGCAATGACACTCTGATACTCAGCGTCAACATGTGACATGGCAATGACACTCTTTTACTCAACACTATCATGTAACCTAGCCATACCACTCTTATACTCAACACCAACATGTGACATAGCAATGACACTCTTATACTCAGCATCAGCATATGACATAGCAATGACATTCTTTTACTCAACACCATCAAGTAACCTAGCCATACCACACTTATACTCAACATTAACATGTGACATAGCAATGACACTCTTATACTCAGCATCAACATGTGACATAGCAATGCCATTCTGATACTCAACTCTATCATGTAACCTATCCATACCACTCTTATACTCAACACCAACATGTGATATAGCAATGACACTCTGATACTCAACTCTATCATGTAACCTAGCCCTACCACTCTTATACTCAACACCAACATCTGACATAGCAATGACACTCTGTATAAGTGACATAGCAATGACACTCTGTATAAGTGACATAGCAATGACACTCTGTATAAGTGACATAGCAATGACACTCTGTATAAGTGACATAGCAATGACACTCCTCTACTCAACACCATCATGTAACTTAGCCATACCACTCTTTTACTCAACACTATCATGTGACTTAGCTATACCACTCTTATACTCAACACCAACATATTGTCATTGAGTATAAGTATGTCATTGCTATGTCACATGTTTGTGTTGAGTATAAGAGTAGTATGGCTATGTCACATATTAGTATTTAGTATAAGTATATCATGTAACTTAGCCATACCACTCTTATACTCAATGTTAACATGTGACATAGCAATGACACTCTGAAACTCAACTCTATCTTGTAACCTAACCATATCACTCTTATACTCAACACCATCATTTGACATAGCAATGAGACACTTATACTCAACACCAACAGCAATGACAAACTTATACTCAACACCATCATGTGACCTAGCAGTGACACTCTTATACTCAACACCAACATGTGACATAGCAATGACACTCTTATACTCAGCATCAGCATATGACATAGCAATGACATTCTTTTACTCAATACCATCAAGTAACCTAGCCATACCACTCTTATACTCAACATTAACATGTGACATAGCAATGACACTCTTATACTCAGCATCAACATGTGACATAGCAATGCCATTCTGATACTCAACTCTATCATGTAACCTAGCCATACCACTCTTATACTCAACACCAACATGTGATATAGCAATGACACTCTGTATAAGTGACATAGCAATGCCACTCTGTATAAGTGACATAGCAATGACACTCCTCTACTCAACACCATCATGTAACTTAGCCATACCACTCTTTTACTCAACACTATCATGTGACTTAGCTATACCACTCTTATACTCAACACCAACATATTGTCATTGAGTATAAGTATGTCATTACTATGTCACATGTTGATGTTGAGTATAAAATGGTATGGCTATGTCACATATTAGTATTTAGTATAAGTATATCATGTAACTTAGCCATACCACTCTTGTACTCAACGTTAACATGTGACATAGCAATGACACTCTGATACTCAACTCTATCATGTAACCTAACCATATCACTCTTATACTCAACACCATCATTTGACATAGCAATGAGACACTTATACTCAACACCAACAGCATTGACAAACTTATACTCAACACCATCATGTGACCTAGCAGTGACACTCTTATACTCAACACCAACATGTGACCTAGCAGTGACACTCTGATACTCAACTCTATCATGTTACCTAGCCATACCACTCTTATACTCAACACCAACATGTGACATAGCAATGACACTCTGATACTCAACCCTATCATGTAACCTAACCATATCACTCTTATACTCAACACCAACATGTGACATAGCAATGACACTCTGATACTCAACTATATCATGTAACCTAGCCACACCACTCTTATACTCAACACCAACATGTGACATATCAATGACACTCTGATACTCAACTCTATCATGTTACCTAGCCATACCACTCTTATACTCAACACCAACATGTGACATAGCAATGATACTCTGATACTCAACCCTATCATGTAACCTAACCATATCACTCTTATACTCAACACCAACATGTGACATAGCAATAACACTCTGATACTCAACTATATCATGTAACCTAGCCATACCACTCTTATACTCAGCACCAACATGTGACATAGCAATGACACTCTTATACTCAGCACCAACATGTTACATAGCAATGACACTATTTTACTCAACCCTATCATGTAACCTAGCCATACCACTCTTATACTCAACACCAACATGTGACATATCAATGACACTCTTATACTCAACACCAACATGTGACATAGCAATAACACTCTGATACTCAACACAAACGTGTGACATAACAATGACAATCTTATACTCAGCATCAACATGTGACATAGCAATGACACTCTTATACTCATCATCAACATGTGACATAGCAATAACACTCTGATACTCAACTATATCATGTAACCTAGCCATACCACTCTTATACTCAACACCAACATGTGACATAGCAATAACACTCTGATACTCAACACAAACGTGTGACTTAACAATGACAATTTTATACTCAACACCAACATTTGACATAACAATGACACTCTTATACTTAACACCAACATATGACATAGCCATGACACTCTGATACTCAACACCAACATGTGACATAACATTGACACTCTAATAATCAACACCAACATGTGACATAGCCATAACACTCTTATAATCAATACCAACATGTGACATAGCAATGACATACTTACATCATCATGTGACATAGCAATGACATACTTACACCAACATGTGACATTGCAAAAAAATTCTTATACTCATCACCAACACGTGACATAACCATGACATGTTTATCCTCAGCACCAACATCTGCATAGCACTGACACTGTTTTACTAAACACCATCATTTGACCTAGCCATGACATCCTTGTACTCAGCACCAGCATGTGACATAACAATAACACTCTTATATCTAACAGAAACATGTGACAGCAACGACACTCATATACTCAACACCATCATGTGACATAGCCATGACACTCTTATACTCAACACTAACATGTGACATAGCAATGACACACTTATACTCAACACCAACATCTGACATAGCAATGACACACTTATACTCAAAACCAGCAGCAATGACACTCTTATACTCAACACAAACATGTGACATATCACATTTATAGGCAACGCAAACAAAAAATACAAACATGGTTTATTGAAGCTCTGCACTTATACTCAACACAAACATACACCATTGATATATTACCATAATATACAACAGCACATATGATATGAAGCAACTGTTATACACCACACACACATTTTACATGAAATACAAATGAATACTTTTAAGCTTTGATCATTATTCTAAATCAACACAAAATACTGTTAATCAGACAGATTTCATGGACATTAAATACTTGTTAGAATTATGTAAAGTGGGGTCTCATTTTTCCTGTCTCATTAATCTGACTTAGAAAATATAACTCGTTTTTATTTTTCTTGAAATTATTTTTTAACTTTGATCATTCATCATTGTTAATCAGACAGATTTAATAAACAACAACAAATACTTGTTAGAATTATATAAAGTGGGGTCTCATTTTTCCTGTCTCGTCGTACTGAATCAGAAAATATTACTCATTTTAATGTTTCTTGAAATTTTTTTTTTCACTTTGAGCATGTTGAGCATTTTACCTAATCATTGTTAATCAGACAGGTTTAATGGACAACAAATATTTGTTAGAATTATATAAAATGGGGTCTCATTTTATTCGTAACACAGAACTGAATCAGATAGTAAAGGTTTTATTTTGTTTCTTGACAAAAATTATTTTGTAAACTACTAATGTTAATTCTACAGATCTAATGTAAAACATCTTTAAAAATAAGAAATACTTGACAGAATTATATAAAGTGGGGTCTCATTTTTCTTGTCTCTTCGTACTGAATCAGAAAATATTACTTATTTTAATGTTTCTTGAAAAAAATTTTTTTAACTTTGATCATTCTACAGAATCATTGTTAATCAGACAGGTTTAATGGACAACAAATATTTGTTAGAATTATATAAAGTGGGGTCTCATTTTAATTGTCTTGTCCAGCTGAGTCTATTGATATAAATATTGTTTATGTTTCTTGAAAAAGTTTTTTTAACCTGACAGTTCTGATGGAAGTTCTGACATCTCACAATAAAACATGTTGTTTATTTGTTGTTTATGTAGAATATAAATAAAAGTGTGACTGGTCATTTTATTCAGTTTTGACCACTGATTCATGTGATATATATTTTGTTTATATTTATTACACAACATTGTCCAGTTTATGACACAAGTTTTGATGTCTGTTATATGTTGATATTACAGGGAGGAATGACACCATTAATGTATGCTGCTGGGGAAGGACACCTGAGGTGGTGATGTACCTTGTCACTCACGGCAGTCAGTTACAAGCTACAGACAGGGTAATGATAGATATAATCTACTTACTCTGACAAAACTTGACTTTATACAGAATCTACACAAAATACTGTTAATCAGACAGGTTTAATGGACAACAAATATTTGTTAGAATTATATAAAGTGGGGTCTCATTTTATTCATAACACAGAACTGAATCAGATAGTTAAGGTTTTATTTTGTTTCTTGACAAAAATTATTTTGTAAACTACTAATGTTAATTCTACAGATCTAATGTAAAACATCTTTTAAAATAAGAAATACTTGACAGAATTATATAAAGTGGGGTCTCATTTTTCTTGTCTCTTCGTACTGAATCAGAAAATATAACTCATTTTAATGTTTCTTGAAATTTTTTTTTTAAACTTTGATCATTCTACAGAATCATTGTTAATCAGACAGGTTTAATGGACAACAAATATTTGTTAGAATTATATAAAGTGGGGTCTCATTTTATTCGTAACACAGAACTGAATCAGATAGTTAAGGTTTTATTTTGTTTCTTGACTGAAAAATTATTTTGTAAACTACTAATGTTAATTCTACAGATCTAATGTAAAACATCTTTTAAAAATAAGAAATACTTGACAGAATTATATAAAGTGGGGTCTCATTTTTCTTGTCTCTTCGTACTGAATCAGAAAATATTACTTGTTTTAATGTTTCTTGAAATTTTTTTTTTTTTAACTTTGATCATTCTACGTAATCATTGTTAATCAGACAGGTTTAATGGACAACAAATATTTGTTAGAATTATATAAAGTGGGGTCTCATTTTAATTGTCTTGTCCAGCTGAGTCCATTGATATAAATATTGTTTACGTTTCTTGAAAAAGTTTTTTAACCTGACAGTTCTGATGGAAGTTCTGACATCTCACAATAAAACATGTTGTTTATTTGTTGTTTATGTAGAATATAAATAAAAGTGTGACTGGTCATTTTATTCAGTTTTGACCACTGATTCATGTGATATATATTTTGTTTATGTTTATTACACAACATTGTCCAGTTTATGACACAAGTTTTGATGTCTGTTATATGTTGATATTACAGGTGGGAATGACACCATTAATGTGGGCGGCCTGGGAGGACACCTGGAGGTGGTGACATACCTAGTCACTCACGGCAGTCAGTTACAAGCTACATCCAAGGTAATGATAGATATAATCTACTTACTCTGACCAAATTTGACTTTATACAGAATCTACACAAAATACTGTTAATCAGACAGGTTTAATGGACAACAAATATTTGTTAGAATTATATAAAGTGGGGTCTAATTTTATTCGTAACACAGAACTGAATCAGATAGTAAAGGTTTTATTTTGTTTCTTGACGAAAAATTATTTTGTAAACTACCAATGTTAATTCTACAGATCTAATGTAAAACATCTTTTAAAATAAGAAATACTTGACAGAATTATATAAAGTGGGGTCTCATTTTTCTTGTCTCTTCGTACTGAATCAGAAAATATAACTCGTTTTAATGTTTCTTGAAAAAAATTTTTTTTTATAACTTTGATCATTCTACAGAATCATTGTTAATCAGACAGGTTTAATGGACAACAAATATTTGTTAGAATTATATAAAGTGGGGTCTAATTTTATTCGTAACACAGAACTGAATCAGATAGTAAAGGTTTTATTTTGTTTCTTGACGAAAAATTATTTTGTAAACTACCAATGTTAATTCTACAGATCTAATGTAAAACATCTTTTAAAAATAAGAAATACTTGACAGAATTATATAAAGTGGGGTCTCATTTTTCTTGTCTCTTCGTACTGAATCAGAAAATATAACTCGTTTTAATGTTTCTTGAAAATTTTTTTTTTATAACTTTGATCATTCTACAGAATCATTGTTAATCAGACAGATTTAATGGACAACAAATATTTGTTAGAATTATATAAAGTGGGGTCTCATTTTATTCGTAACACAGAACTGAATCAGATAGTAAAGGTTTTATTTTGTTTCTTGACAAAAATTTTTTGTAAACATCTGATTTTAATGAGAAGTTAAAGAGAACGAGTTGTGTTAACATCTTTAGTCAGATAATATTAATTCTACAGATCTAATGTAAAACATCTTTTAAAAATAAGAAATACTTGACAGAATTATATAAAGTGGGGTCTCATTTTTCTTGTCTCTTCGTACTGAATCAGAAAATATTACTCGTTTTAATGTTTCTTGAAAAAAGTTTTTTTTTTCAACTTTGATCATTCTACTGAATCAACATAAAATCATGTTGTTAATCATACATGTTAAATGGACAACAAATACTTGTTTGACTTATATAAAGTGAGGGTTGCTATTATTTGACTTGTTACACTTATATAATTAAGAGTTTACTATTTTTTACCTGTTTTGTTTCACTGAATCAGAAAATATACATTGAATTTATATATCTTAATCTACCATTTATTAGTTTATACACAAATATAATTGGATATTTTCTTACCCGATGTTATATTTCTTACATTTGGTAAATTGTTTGACTCCTCTCATGATTTTGTTATCACACACCATTAACATGTTTATATTTTTATATTGTTATAGGATGGACTAACAGCTTTACATCATGCTGCTTGGAATGGACAGATTGATATAACAAAATGGTTAATAGATCAAGGATGCAGTCCTTGGGTGAAAACAAAATGGGTAACATTCAGTTTTATTCTTATTAGATAGATAGATATTTTATTCTCTAAAAACTGAATACAAGTCAACATAGAAAGTACAATTACAATATAAATACAAATACAATAGTTGAGGGTAAACAGATGCAGATAATATATAATAAAGTACAACTTTATGATGAAATACCTGTATAATAAACAGGTTAAACTAAATATGAAGAAATCAGTCTGTGCTTAACGTTTACATGGAGGGACTTACCTTTTATTAATACACTTTATGAATGAACACAGTTTTCTTAAAACTGATTGTTTTTTATTAGGGACAGCCTAGGCTACTATACTTATATGTCAATAAATGGATACAGTGCTGTAGATTATGCATTAATAAGTGATAGTCTCCTGTCCTCAGTGAAATACTTTAAAACTGATGATTTTACTTACTTTTCAGATCATGTACATTTTGAATTCAATGAGTATGAGGGAAATCAGAAAGGGGTTGATGGTGCGACTGAAAATTTAAGTAATATTTTGAAAATATCTCTGAGATTACTTGTAAAATATCAAAAGATTTAAAAGTAAGAGAAAAATATAGACAGGTATGCTCAGATAATTGTGTCTATGAGACAAAAAAGAAATAAACTTGGTTGGAAATAAACTTAAAAATGTCCAAATAATCAACTTAAACTGAAATATTTTGAATTGTGAAAAGTTTTTAAAAATGGTAAAATTTAAAAAGCACAATACAGAGAGAAGATATTTAACTCGTTGACAGATAGTTTAATAAGAAACCTAAAGATTATTGGGAAATACTTAAAGGAATGAAAAACAAAAACAATGTTGGTAATGAAGTACCGGAAATTTTAAAGAAGAAGAAAAATATGAAGCATATTCAGGACCAAGGAAAACCCACATTTGTAAATATAAAATAGAAAGAGGAAATAGAAAAACAGCTTGTTAATATTGAAAGAACATAACATCTAATAGAGAAACAGATGCTCCAATAAATACTCAGAAATAAAAAGCGTTATTAGTAAGCTTAAAAGAAAAAGTAACCATACACTACCGACCTACCTCCCACCAATCATATACTACCAACATACCTTCCACCAATCATACACTGCCAACATACCTTCCACCAATCATACACTGCCAACCTACCTTCCACCAATCATATACTACCAATATACCTTCCACCAATCATACACTGCCAACATACCTTCCACCAATCATACACTACCGACCTACCTCCCACCAATCATATACTACCAATATACCTTCCACAAATCATACACTGCCAACATACCTTCCCCAATCATATACTACCAACATACCTTCCACCAATCATACACTACCAACATACCTTCCCCAATCATCAACAACCAACATACCTTCCACCAATCATACACTGCCAACATACCTTCCCCAATCATATACTACCAACATACCTTCCCCAATCATATACTACCAACATACCTTCCCCAATCATCAACAACCAACATACCTTCCCCAATCATACACTACCAACATACCTTCTCCCAATCATACACTACCAACATACCTTCCCCCAATCAGACACTACCAACATACCTTCCCACAATCATACACTACCAACATACCTTCCATCAATCTTACACTACCAGCATACCTTCCACCAATCATGCACTGCCAACAACCCTTCCACCAATCATACAGTACCAACACACCTTCCACTAATCATATATTACCAACATACCTTGCAACAATCATACACTACCACCATACTTTCCCCCAATCATACACTACCACCAAACCTTCCCCAAATCATACACTACCAACATACCTTCCCCCAATCAGACACTACCAACATACCTTCCACCAGACCTTCCACCAATCATACACTGCTAACATACCTTCAACCAATCATACACTACCAACCTACCTTCTTCTAATCATACACTTCCAACATACCTTCAACCAATCATACACTACCAACCTACCTTCTTCTAATCATACACTTCCAACATACCTTCAACCAATCATACACTACCAACATACCTTCTTCTAATCATACACTTCCAACATACCTTCAACCAATCATACACTACCAACCTACCTTCTTCTAATCATACACTTCCAACATACCTTCAACCAATCATACACTACCAACCTACCTTCTTCTAATCATACACTACCAACATACCTTCAACCAATCATACACTACCAACCTACCTCCTTCTAATCATACACGGCCAACATACCTTCCAACAATCATACACTACCAACCTACCTTCTACCAAGCATACACTACCAACCTACCTTCCACCAATCATACACTACCAACCTACCTTCCTCTAATCATACACTGCCAACATACCTTCCACCAATCATACACTGCCAACATACCTTCTACCACTAATAATCTTCCAAAAGACTTTCCACAAATCATATACTGCTTACATACCTTCCACCAAGCATACACTACCAACCTACTTTCTACCAATCATATGCTGCCAACATACCATCAACCAATCATACACTACCAACCTACCATTTACCAATCATAGACTAGTCACATATCTTCCACCAATCATACACTACCAACATACCTTCCACCAATCATGTGTTACCAAATTTACAAACATGCCTTCCACCAATAATATACTACTAACACACCTCCAACGAATTATACACTTCCAACATACCTTCCACCAATCATACACCACTAACATACCTTCCACCAATCATAAACAACCAACATACGTTCCACCAATCAAACACTACCAACATACCTTCAACCAATCATACACTACCAACATACCTTCCACCAATCATACACTTCCAACATACCTTCCACCAATCATACACTACCAACATACCTTCCACCAATCATGCACTACCAACCAACATACCTTCCCCCAATCATCAACAACGAACATACCTTCCACCAATCATACACTATCAGCCTGCCTTTCACTAGTCATACACTTCCAACATACCTTCCACCAATCATGCACTTCCAACATACCGTCCACCAATCATGCACTACCAACCAATATGCCTTCCCCCAATTATCAACAACCAACATACCTTCCACCAATCATGCACTACCAACCAACATCCTTCCACGAATCATCAACAACCAACATACCTTCCACCAATCATATACTGCCATTATACCTTCCACCAATCATATACTGCCAACATACCTTCAATAAATCATAATCTACCAACATACTTTCCACAAATCATACACTACCAACATATCGTCCACCATTAATACCAACTTACCTTCCACCAATTAAACACTATCAACATACCTTCCACCAATCATACACTACCTACATACCTTCACCAATCATACACTGCCAACTTACCTTCCACCAATCATACACTATCAACCTACCTTTAACCAGTCATACATTTCCAACATACCTTCCACCAATCATGCACTTCCAACATACCTTCCACCAATCATGCACTACCAACCAATATACCTTCCCCAATTATCAACAACCAACATACCTTCCACCAATCATACACTACCAACATACCTTCCACCAATCATGCACTACCAACATACCTTCCACCAATCATATACTGCCAACATACCTTCCACCAATCATATACTGCCAACATACCTTCAATAAATCATAATCTACCAACATACTTTCCACAAATCATACACTACTAACATATCGTCCACCATCAAAACCAACTTACCTTCCACCAATTAAACACTATCAACAGACCTTCCACCAATATTACACTACCAAAAACCTACCAACAATCAAACACTACCAACATGCTGTTCACCAATTAAACACTGCTAACAAACCTTCAAACAATCAAACATTACCAACATACCTTCCACCAATCATGTGTTACCAAATTTACAAACATGCCTTCCACCAATCATATACTATTAACACACCTCCAACCAATTATACACTACCAACATACCTTCCACCAATCATACACCACTAACATACCTTCCACCAATCATAAACAACCAACATACGTTCCACCAATCAAACACTACCAACATACCTTCAACCAATCACACACTACCAACATACCTTCCACCAATCATACACTTCCAACATACCTTCCACCAATCATACACTACCAACATACCTTCCACCAATCATGCACTACCAACCAATATATCTTCCTCCAATTATCAACAACCAACATACCTTGCACCAATCATACACTACCAAGATACCTTCCACCAATCATGCACTACCAACCAACATACCTTTCCCCAATCATCAACTGCCAACATACCTTCCACCAATCATACACTATCAACCTATCTTTCACCAGTCATACATTTCCAACATACCTTCCACCAATCATGCACTTCCAACATACCTTCCACCAATCATGCACTACCAACCAATATACCTTTCCCCAATTATCAACAACCAACATACCTTCCACCAATCATACACTACCAACATACCTTCCACCAATCATATACTGCCAACATACCTTCCACCAATCATATATAGCCAACATACCTTCAATAAATCATAATCTACCAACATACTTTCCACAAATCATACACTACCAACATATCGTCCACCATCAATACCAACTTACCTTCCACCAATTAAACACTATCAACAGACCTTCCACCAATATTACACTACCAACATACCTTCCACAGATCATACACTACCAAAAAACCTACCAACAATCAAACACTACCAACATGCCTTTCACCAATTAAACACTGCTAACAAACCTTCAAACAATCAAACATTACCAACATACCTTCCACCAATCATGTGTTACCAAATTTACAAACATGCCTTCCACCAATAATATACTACTAACACACCTCCAACCAATTAAACACTACCAACATACCTTCCACCAATCATACACCACTAACATACCTTCCACCAATCATAAACAACCAACATACGTTCCACCAATCAAACACTACCAACATACCTTCAACCAATTACACACTACCAACATACCTTCCACCAATAATACACTTCCAACATACCTTCCACCAATCATACACTACCAACATACCTTCCACCAATCATGCACTACCAACCAACATACCTTCCACCAATCATGCACTACCAACCAATATACCTTCCCCAATTATCAACAACCAACATACCTTCCACCAATCATACACTACCAACATACCTTCCACCAATCATACACTACCATTCAGTGGTCATAGTTAAGTTTTTGAGTTTTGGTTTTTTTCTAATACTATATGCCATAGGTCAAGTATATTTGGTGTGTGGAAATATTTTATGATCTTTATGTCAGTCGCAAGAGGGTTTATTTCAACATTTGCATTATCAAAATTACAAAAGGCGAGACATATCTCTGTGATAACAGTTTATTAAAAGATTAGATGAGAAAAAAACCTGTCTGTATTTGTATATGTAGTTAATAGTGCGTTTGCTGATATTCGATGTATTCTCTAGATTATATGCCCAGGACCTCCTGAGTGCACTCAGGACATATAATAGATGTTTTAGTGAGCGTTTAGGGTATGCATTCATTAGATAATTTAATTTTTGATCTTATAATTTTGTCTAAATAAAATCAATTCAATGTTTAAGAAGTTATTGAAGTTTTATACGACCGCAAAAAATTTTGTGGTCGATATTGGTATGACGTTGGCGTCGTCGTCGTCGTCGTCGTCCGAAGACGCATTGGTTTTCGCACTCTAACTTTAGTTTAAGTGAATGGATCTCTATGAAATTTTACCATAAGGTTCAATATCACAAAAGGAAGGTTGGGATTGATTTTGGGGGTTATGGTACCAACAGTTAAGGAATTAGGGGCAAAAGGGGCCAAAATAAGCATTTTTGTAACTTCCAGACATAACTTGTGTGTTAGTGTATGGATCTCTCTGACTTTGTACCACAAGGTTCCATATCACAAAGGGAATGCTGGGATTGATTTTTGGGGGTAATTGCCTCAAAATTTTAGGAATTAGGGGCCAAAAAGGGAAAAAACAAGCATTTTTCTAGTTTCATGACAATAACTTGTGTGTAAGTGTATGGATCTTTCTGAAATTGTACTACAAGGTTCCATATCACAAAGGGAAAGCTGGAATTGAGTTTGGGGGTAATTGCCTGAAACGTTTAGGAATTAGGGGCCAAAAGGGCCAAAATAAGCATTTTCTAGTTTCCAGACAATAACTTGTGTTCAAGTGTATGGATCTCTCTGAAATTGTACTGCAAGGTACCATACCTCAAAGGGAAGGCTGGGATTGAGTTTGGGGGTGATGAATCATAAGGGGGTTCAAAAAATTTGGGGGATTTTTTTTCTTTTTTTTCCTTTTTTTTTCTTTAAAATTTTCCATTTTAAGTTGGTTATTTCTGATTTATATTTAAAAGCAAATAATAATGATATGGCAGGAGATACACACCAAACAGGATGTGTAAATTATTATATAATAAGTATTGTGTAATAGCAAGAAATTTTCACAGTATTGCGCAATAGCAAGAAATCTTCAATTGCACAGTATTGCGCAATAGCAAGAAATATCCAATAGCACAATATTGCGCAATAGCAAGAAATTGTCAATTGTACAGTATTGCGCAATAGCAAGAAATATTCAATTGCACAGTATTGCACAATTTCAAGAAATATTCAATTGCACAGTATTGTGCAAAAGAAGATACTTTGTATAAATTGCTTATTTCTTGACCAATTTCAATGGGGTTTTATTCTTGAACTCTTGGGGTTCTTTAATATGCTGAATCTAACCGTGTATTAAGTTTTTGGATTTTGGGCCCCGTTTTTAAATTGGTCCACATTGAGGTCCAAAGGGTCCAAAATTAAACTTTGTTTGATTTCATCAAAAATTGAATTATTGGGGTTCTTTGATATGCCGAATCTAACCGTGTATTTAGATTCTTAATTTTTGGTCCCGTTTTCAAATTGGTCTACATTAAGGTCCAAAGGGTCCAAAATTAAACTTAGTTTGATTTTAACAAAAATTGAATTCTTAGGGTTCTTTGATATGCTGAATCTAAACATGTATTTAGATTTTTGATTATGGGCCCAGTTTTCAAGTTGGTCCAAATCGGGGTCCAAAATTAAACTTTGTTTGATTTCAACAAAATTGAATATATGGGGTTCTTTGATATGCTGAATCTAACCATGTATTTAGATTTTTAATTTTGGTCCGTTTTCAAATTGATCTACATTAAGGTCCAAAGGGTCCAAAATTAAACTTAGTTTGATTTTAACAAAATTGAATTCTTAGGGTTCTTTGATATGCTGAATCTAAACATGTATTTAGATTTTGATTATGGGCCCAGTTTTCAAGTTGGTCCAAATTGGGGTCCAAAATTAAACTTTGTTTGATTTCAACAAAAATTGAATATATGGGGTTCTTTGATATGCCGAATCTAACCATGTATTTAGATTTTTGATTTTGGGCCCGTTATCAACTTTGTCCACATTGAGATCAAAGGGTCCAAAATTAAACTTTGTTTGATTTCATCAAAATTGAACTCTTGGGGTTCTTTGATATGCTGAATCTTAACATGTATTTAGATTTTTGATTATGGGCCCAGTTTTCAAGTTGGTCCAAATCGGGTCCAAAATTAAACTTTGTTTGATTTCAACAAAATTGAATATATGGGGTTCTTTGATATGCTGAATCTAACCATGTATTTAGATTTTTAATTTTGGTCCCGTTTTCAAATTGATCTACATTAAGGTTCAAAGGGTTCAAAATTAAACTTAGTTAGATTGTAACAAAAATTGAATTCTTAGGTTCTTTGATATGCTGAATCTAAACATGTATTTAGATTTTTGATTATGGGCCCAGTTTTCAAGTTGGTCCAAATCGGCGTCCAAAATTAAACTTTGTTTGATTTCAACAAAAATTGAATATATGGGGTTCTTTGATATGCTGAATCTAACCATGTATTTAGATTTTTGATTTTGGGCCCTGTTATCAACTTTGTCCACATTTAGGTCAAAAGGGTCCAAAATTAAACTTTGTTTGATTTCATCAAAAATCTAACTCTTGGGGTTCTTTGATTTGCTGAATCTAACCATGTAGTTAGATTTTGGATATTGGACCATAATAGGTGAATGTCCAATTTAAAAATTTTTAAGTTCTTAGACCACATTCATTCTGTGTCAGAAACCTATGCTGTGTCAAATATTTAATCACAATCCAAATTCATAGCTGTATCAAGCTTGAATGTTGTGTCCATACTTGCCCCAACTGTTCAGGGTTCGACCTCTGCGGTCGTATCAAGCTGCGCCCTGGAGCATTTTATTATCGGCACACATGGTTTTCCTGGGATATATCATGCATGATTATATTGAATACTAATTATCATGTTGATTAGGTCATTTGATCTTTATTACTTAGGAATGGCTAGTGATGGTAATAAACACATACAATTAAGCTTGGCAAACAAACAAAACAAAAGGTTTCCTTGGAAAATGAAAATATTAAAGATTTATTGTTTTAGCAAAATGTTAAATAAACTTTTCATTTTGTTTGTAATAATTGAAGCCAGTTGAAAATTTTAAGAAATCTACATATATGTTTTATCTTGTCTATAGTCGGAAATTTTCCATTCAATTAATTTCATTTGAAAAGGTTAAAAAATATAGATCTAATTCATTGCAAAATGTGGCATCCTTTGGGATAAAACCCTGTTTTAACTTAGAGGAAAGTCCTATAATATAAGACTTAATTCGTAGGTGTGGTTCAGCATTGATAGTAAAGAAAAAACGGATAATGCATCAATAGAGCGCCTAATACATTAAAAAAAATACCGAAATATATGTAATTAGATATGTGTGCGTTTTGTTCTAATTTTTATATGACGGCAAAAAAATTTTTGGGATCGTATAATGGTATGATGTCGTCGTCGTCGTCCGAAGACACATTGGTTTCCGGACAATAACTTTAGTTTAAGTGAATGGATCTCTATGAAATTTTTTAAGAAGGTTCAATACCACAAAAGAAAGGTTGGGATTGATTTTGGGGATGATGGTCCCAACAGTTTAGGAATTAGGGGCCCAAAAAGTGGCCCAAAACAAGCATTTTTCTAGTTTCAGGATAATAACTTTTGTACAAGTATTTCGATTGCTCTGAAATTGTACCACAATGTTTAATACCACAAGTAGAACATTGGGATTCATTTTAGGGGTTATGGGGCCAACAGTTTCGGAAATAAGGGCCAAAAAGGGGCCAAAAACAAGCATTTTTCTAGTTTCCAGACAATATTTAACTTGTGTGTAAGTGTATGGATCTCTCTGAAATTGTACTACAAGATTCTATACTACAAAGGAAAGGCTGGGATTGAGTTTTGGGGTTATTGCTCCAAGGGGTTTCAAAAGGGGGATTTTTCCCAATTTTTTGAAGGATTCATATTTTTTTGAATTTTGAAAAGTTTCAAGAAGAAATCTTCAATTGCACAGTATTGCGCAATGGATTTATAAGATCTTTGACCACATTTATTTTGTGTCAGAAACCTATATTATGTTAAAATTTGATCACAATCCAAATACAGACAGTATCAAGCTTGAATATTGTGCCCAAATTTGCCACAACTGTTCAGGGTTCGACCTTTGTGGTCGTATTAGGCTGCGCTCAGCGAAGCATTTTATTTGTTATTAAGATCCATTTAAATGAATAACATGTTTTGACTATTGAAAGTGGACCCACATATTTACAAGACACTGTCGTTTGGCATTTTCATTGTTTTACTGAATTTGAAACTCCTCATATAGTTTTATATTATTCAGCTTTTATATGCAAATTTTATTTAAAAAAAATATTTTTTGCCATTAAAACTCATTCTTGTCTAGTAACACATTTCTTTAACGAGTGAAATTGTGAATTTTTTTAAGCTTTTATCTTTATTGCGTTAGCCTATGTGTAAAAAAAAAACGTATGACGTGTATAGTTTCAAACTTTAATTTTTATTAAGTAAGATCATAGTATTCCCCCATTTACACTCGTTCTTGTCCAGTAATAAATTCCATGAACAAGTTTGAATAGGGAAATAAAATCTGAAGAAGGAATTTGTCACCAGCATTTTCATAAAGCAATATTTGGTTTTGTATCAAACCCATTCTTATCTGTATTTGTTGCAGTACTTGGGATTGATTTTGGGGGTTATGGTACCAACAGTTAAGGAATTAGGGGCCAAAAAGGGGCCAAAAATAAGCATTTTTGTAACTTCCAGACATAACTTGTGTGTTAGTGTATGGATCTCTCTGACATTGTACTACAAGGTACCATACCACAAAGGGAAGGCTGGGATTGATTTTGGAGGTAATTGCCTCAAAAGTTTAGGAATTAGGGGCCAAAAGGGCAAAAACCAAGCATTTTTCTTGTTTCAGGACAATAACTTGTGTGTAAGTGTATGGATCTTTCTGAAATTGTACTACAAGGTTCCATATCACAAAGGGAAAGCTGGGTTTGAGTTTAAGGGTAATTGCCCTAAACGTTTAGGAATTTGGGGCCAAAAAGGGGCCAAAAAACAAGCATTTTTCTAGTTTCCAGACAATAACTTGTGTTCAAGTGTACGGATCTCTCTGAAATTGTACTGCAAGGTACCATACCACAAAGGGAAGGCTGGGATTGAGTTTGGGGGTGATGAATCATAAGGGGTTCAAAAAATTGGGGGATTTTTTTTTTTTTTTTTTTTTTCTTTTAAAATTTTCAATTTTAAGTTGGTTATTTCTGATTTATATTTAAAATCAAATAATAATGATATGGTAGGAGATACACACCAAACAGGATGTGTAAATTATTATATAATAAGTATTGTGAAATAGCAAGAAATTTTCAATTGCACAGTATTGCACAATAGCAAGAAATCTTCAATTGCACAGTATTGCGCAATAGCAAGAAATCTTCAATTGCACAGTATTGCGCAATAGCAAGATATATCCAATAGCACAATATTGCGCAATAGCAAGATATATCCAATAGCACAATATTGCGCAATAGCAAGAAATTGTCAATTGTACAGTATTGTGCAATAGCAAGAAATATTCAATTGCACAGTATTGTGCAAAAGAAGATACTTCGTATAAATTGCTTATTTCTTGACCAATTTCAATGGGGTTTTATTCTTGAATTCTTGGGGTTCTTTAATATGCTGAATCTAACCGTGTATTAAGTTTTTGTTTTGGTCCCCGTTTTAAATTGGTCCACATTGAGGTCCAAAGGGTCCAAAATTAAACTTTGTTTGATTTCATCAAAAATTGAATTATTGGGGTTCTTTGATATGCCGAATCTAACCGTGTATTTAGATTCTTAATTTTTGGTTCCGTTTTCAAATTGGTCTACATTAAGGTCCAAAGGTTCCAAAATTAAACTTAGTTTGATTTTAACAAAAATTGAATTCTTAGGGTTCTTTGATATGCTGAATCTAAACATGTATTTAGATTTTTGATTATGGGCCCAGTTTTCAAGTTGGTCCAAATCAGGGTCCAAAATTAAACTTAGTTTGATTTTAACAAAAATTGAATTCTTAGGGTTCTTTGATATGCTGAATCTAAACATGTATTTAGATTTTTGTTTATGGGCCCAGTTTTCAAGTTGGTCTACATTAAGGTCCAAAGGTTCCAAAATTAAACTTAGTTTGATTTTAACAAAAATTGAATTCCTAGGGTTCTTTGATATGCTGAATCTAAACATGTATTTAGATTTTTGTTTATGGGCCCAGTTTTCAAGTTGGTCCAAATCGGGGTCCAAAATTAAACTTTGTTTGATTTCAACAAAAATTGAATACATGGGGTTCTTTGATATGCCGAATCTAACCGTGTATTTAGATTCTTAATTTTTGGTTCCGTTTTCAAATTGGTCTACATTAAGGTCCAAAGGTTCCAAAATTAAACTTAGTTTGATTTTAACAAAAATTGAATTCTTAGGGTTCTTTGATATGCTGAATCTAAACATGTATTTAGATTTTTGTTTATGGGCCCAGTTTTCAAGTTGGTCCAAATCGGGGTCCAAAATTAAACTTTGTTTGATTTCAACAAAAATTGAATATATGGGGTTCTTTGATATGCTGAATCTAACCATGTATTTAGATTTTTGATTTTTGGGCCCGTTATCAACTTTGTCCACATTAAGGTCAAAAGGGTCCAAAATTAAACTTTGTTTGATTTCATCAAAAATTGAATTCTTGGGGTTCTTTGATATGCTGAATCTAACCATGTATTTAGATTTTGGATATTGGACCATAATAGGTGAATGTCCAATTTAAAATTTTTAAGTTCTTAGACCACATTCATTCTGTGTCAGAAACCTATGCTGTGTCAAATATTTAATCACAATCCAAATTCAGAGCTGTATCAAGCTTGAATGTTGTGTCCATACTTGCCCCAAGTGTTCAGGGTTCGACCTCTGCGGTCGTATCAAGCTGCGCCCTACGGAGAATTTTATTTTATTGCTTTTAAGAATATGCAGATATAAAAGGTTTGTTGCAGTTAGCATATTATTAAATTTACTTCTTGAGATAGAAAATAGGTAAACGGACAAAAAGTAACAGGACAGAAAGTCACAAAATAATTTGTTTAAAATTGTTTGAATGCATAAGAGAAAGTTCTTGAAATATTTTCTTTTTATTAAAATTGAGAATGGAAATGGGGAATATGTCAAAGAGACAACAACCCGACCAAAGAGCAGACAACAGCCGAATTACATATATTCATTTTACAGTTAAGGAAATTGTTCATAAGCCTTGATAAATGAAGATTTATCAAATTTTAAGCATTCAAAGGATATATTTCTTGACACCATAAAGCCATTTAAGTACCAAGCCACTTTGACAAATTCTTTTCTTAACAATTATATGATCACTAGAAAATAACCGCGAAATATACTTTGGTTCATAATTTGAAGATATATAGTTTTGGTGTAAGGCGATATTAAGATCTTAAATCTTTTTGAAGCGTGTCACAGACGAAATACCACCACTCAATATGACACCCAAAAGAATAGTCTTCCCGACAGAAACTATTGGCGTTTGTGATCTAATCTAATCATAGGATATGTCATTGTTATACCCTGGATGCATTACACTGATCAAAATAATATGTGTTTATAAATACCTTTAATTGGTGACATATAGAGTGAAAACTGATTGGGATTTTTTACAAAAAATATCCTGACCCTGATTTGGTAAAAAAAAAATAATCTGTCTAGCACTTCTAGCAATTTTGCCAATCCCCCAAAAAATTTTGGAAATAAATTTTGTGTACTGAACACATAGGGAAAACATTGAATGATAAAAAATACCCATTTTATATTGGTATTTGGTTTATTACTGTCAAACTTACAATGTTTTAAGAAATAGCAAATAAATACTACAATTTTCAGTTTGGATTAAATACAGATGGTCACCTTTAAAAATTTCTGTAACTTTGTCAAATCAACTTTGATTGTCATAAAACTTGCCTTTTATCTATATTATATACTGTTCTTACAAATTACAAAGTTATTTGGTATTTGGTTTATTGCTGTTCAACGTATAATGTTTTAAGAAATAGTAAAAAAAAAAAAATACAATTTTCAGTTTTGATTAAATACAGATGGAGTATGAAATCTTGATTTTCCGAAAATTTAATCACAATTTTTTTTTCCACCTCCCTCCGATCGGCAAATTATCTCATTTACACCTTTTTAAACTGAAATCTTAAATCATTTGTTGCTAATTTACCAATCTTGATCACATGTTTTTTTGTTGATGAAATATTTTGTTTGCACCAATCTATTAGAACCCTGGTTTAATTTTGGCATTTTTACCCAAAAGAATTATAACCTATATATGACATATTAAAGCATGATCACGTGATTGTTATCTAGTTAAAATCATTGATTATGACAAGCGCTGGATTCTTTGACCTTTAAAATGCCGATTGATCAGGTTTTGACCAGCAAAATTGTAAGAAACATATTTTAAGATAAATATTTATTGATTTATTAAAAAAAAATCATTTAACAGTTCCAGATGATGGTAAATCCAGATAAGCACTTCGGACGCTCAAAATTAATAAAGTGTAATTTCCATTTAGATTTGTTTTTTGTGATTTCTGTCTTTTTTTTTTTTGTGTGCTTCATTTCGAACTGATGCGTCAGATATTTTCAAACTGATGTTCACGATATGTTATTGTGTTGTGTTGTTGCACTACTGTCTCAAGTTTAGGGGGACTGAGCACTTGCAAACCTGTTTAACCGCCACATTCTGTATGTGCATGTTCCAATTTAGAAGCCTGTTCTTCAGTGGTTGTTTTTCGTTGATGTCTGACATATTTGTATTTCGATTCTTTGCTCGAAATCATACAGTTGATTTTCTTGTCTGAATGGCTTTACATTTTACCGTGGACACACCAAGTTTATGAAGTTTTATATAATATCAGATTGTTTATTCTTTTGTAGACTGTAATGTTACAGACTCCAGAAGGTAAGTCTAGTTATGATCTGCAGTATTCTTTATCATGGTTTTTATGCCCCGCCGTAGTGGAGGGGCATTAAGTTTTACCCTTGTCCGTCTGTACGTACGTCTGTACGTCCCAAAATTGGTTTCCGTTCTCTAACTTTAGTTTGCCTCAACCAAATGTTATGAAACTTATACACAATGCTTATTACCACAAAACACAGATCAAGTTTGAATTTTGGTTGCGTCATTTTACCGTTCTAGAGTTATGCCCTTTACAAATGGAAAATAGCTGAAATATTCGTTTTTATATGACCGCAAAAATTTTTTGCGGTCGATATTGGTATGACGTTGGCGTCGTCGTCGTCGTCATCATCCGAAGACACATTGGTTTTCGCACAATAACTTTAGTTTAAATGACTGGATCTCTATGAAATTTTACCATAAGGTTCAATACCTTAAAAGAAAGGTTGGGAACGTATTAAGGTTTAACATTGTTTGTCCGTTCGTCTCCATCCATCCGTCCATCTGTCCTTCTATCAGTAAACACGTCATATGATTATTCAAATTTGCTTTTATCAATTATCGTGTATAATTTCAACACAATGACTGACAGAGGAAAGCTCTTTTCGATATAACATTTTGGTGGATTTGTTGTTCCAGATTTACAGGACTGTTAGATTTAAGGCAATGTTTCAGATATTGCGCAGTAACTCCAGTATGCCTGGATTGATTTTCTAGCAACTTTATATTATTCTTGGGATCGATAATTGAAAGCGTCTCTTTGATTTTTGTCGAGCCTGCGACTTTTGTCGCAGAAAGCTCGACATAGGGATAGTGAACCGGCGGCGGCGGTGTTAGCTAACTTCTAAAAAGCTTTATATTTTAGAAGCTAGAAGACCTGGATGCTTCATACTTTGTATATAGATGCCTTATGTTACGAAGTTTCCGTCTGTCATATGTCCATTGTCCTTGACCTCATTTTAATGGTTCAGTGACTACTTGAAAAAAAAGTTAAGATTTTTTGTAATGTTAATTTCTCTCTTATTATGAGTAATAGGATAACTATATTTAGTATGTGCATACCTTGCAAGGTCCTCATGCCTGTCAGACAATTTTCATTTGACCTCGACCTCATTTCATGGATCAGTGAACAAGGTTAAGTTTTCGTGGTCGTCCATATATCAGATACTATAAGCAGTAGGTCTACTATATTTGGTATATGGAATGATTGTAAGGTGTACATGTCCAACTGGTAGGTGTCATCTGACCTTGACCTCATTTTCATGGTTCAGTGGTCAAAGTTCAGTTTTGAGTTTTGGGCTTTTTTTCTAATACTGTATACAATAGGTCAACTATATTTGGTGTATGGAAATATTTTATGATGTACATGTCAGTCCGCAGGTTTTATTTGACCTTAACCTCATTTTCACGGTTCATTTCTCAGTGTTAAGTTTTGTGTTTTGGTCTGTTTTTCTTCAACTATAAGCAATAGATCAACTATATTTGTGGTATGGAAGGATTGTAAGCTGTATGTCTGTTTGGCAGGTATCATCTGACCTTAACCTCATTTTCATGGTTCATTGGTCAATGTTAAGTTTTCATGGTTAAGTTTGTTTCTTAGATACTATAAGCAATAGGTCAACTATATTTAATGCATAAATTGATTGTAAGGTGAACATGTCTGTCTGGCATGGTTCATCTGACCTTGACGTCATTTTCATGGTTCATTGGTCAATGTAAAGTTTTCTTGTTTAAGACTGTTTCTTAGAAACTATAAGCAATAGGTCAACTGTGTTTGGTTTATTGAATGATTGTAAGGTGTACATGTATTTCGTTTGGTTTATCTGACCTTGACCTCATTTTCTTGGATCAAGTTTATGTGTTACTTGTAGTAAAGCTTTATATTTAGGACTATCAACATAAAATCAATGGTTAGTAAAGAAGGCGAGACATTTCAGCGTGTGCACTCTTGTTAAAACAATTGCCTTAATGCTATGGTGTATAGCCATCTTTGTGACCCAGATCAAGTCAAAGGTTTTGATCAGATTCCTCTTCTGTCATTCTAAAAATCCTTTCTATGTTTTCTAATGAAATACATTAATTCAAACAGTTGAAAAACAACAGTGAGTTTGTGAAGTTTCAACATATGTTCTTGTAGATGAATATTTCTAGTTAAGGGGACAACTGTTTAAATATCAAAGATTGTAGAAGTCCGAGTGAAAAAGTTCATTTTTGTACATGCGATTTCATTTTTGAGATGTTTCAACAAAATATTTAATCATTTCAGTTGTTGATTTAATATTGAAAATTTGACTTGATCTATACCTTATACGAATTAATGTTGTTTACTTCGTGTTTCTTTTTGAAAGAGGTCAAGTTGCTATTCCTCACTCATAAATTATTGTTTATTCATAAAATTATCATAAAATCACTACGCACATTATATGATGGGGGATGGGGGAGGGGGTAATTGGGGGTTTCATCACGGTTTACAAAATGTAAAACTTGCTAATCACACTTCACAGGAAACAAATTTTCCTGATCACAGTTCACAACTAATCTGATAATCATTAATTACGTTGATCTCGTTGTTCACTAATTTACAGGAAATTTTAGTAAGTATACTACAGAACAGGAATTAGAATATTTACTATACATACTACATATATACAATTTACGTATTAAAATGATATAGGGCTATTCTTTTAGTGGCATTTCTATGATATTAAAGCATACACAACATAAATTTTATCTGAATTGAATCTAGCTATATTTGCTACAAATTTTAATTGGCCTCCCACTTCTACTTATAACCCCTTGCATAAAATCAAAACATGCTGGGGTGTCAAGAACAAGTCCCATTTCTTCATCGGAGTCAGAATCATATTCTGAAACCTGATCAAACTGACCATTTTCATCCACTGAATCTGATGTAACGACTTCTTGCATTTCAACATCAGTCTGTTGAAATGCAACTCTGGTTGTGTTTGTTTTTTGGTCGATTATTGTACATATTTAGAGATAGAGTTCCAGTGTTGTACACGGTTGTCTGTTGTCTTATAGACCTTTGTGTTACGCATTTGATGAAATCCATAGCCCACTCACACATTTCATTTTCCTGGTCTTTTGTTAGTGTAAGCAGTGGCTTTAGGTGAGACATGACATGCAATGCAGAAAGTGGCATATCATACTGTGGGATCGGGTAGTATGAGGAAGGATGAGTGAAATAATAGGCTGTCCAAACCACACTTCTTTTCAGTCCCTCATATACTGTGTTGCTCAAATTACGAGCATGCTCCAACACTGTTGGTATTTGGTACTTAAAATGTCCAAGAGCGTGCAAGTTTTCAACGCAAACAGTGAAGAGACATTTATTGTCGAAATGCTCATCTGGGGCAGAAAAATTGGTACCGTTAATGTTATTACAAAATTATAAAATTGAAATTGTCACATGGTGTCTTCTTATATGGTATGATTTACATTGTATGACATGTATGTTGTTGTTCTTATTTCTGTAATAATTGCCAAAAATGTTAACTCGGCATACCATACTTGATAGAAATGTGGACGTGAAAGAAAGCACTCTTCATAACATTGACAACGGAGATCGCTACTGTACTGAGGAGCGATTTTTAATCAAAATTGGTTTTTGTTTAGAATAGTTACACATCATTTCACGGAGATTACATGTTTAACAAATCTCTGAAGCCAGTTTTTACATTACAAACAATATTTATGTTCATTTCATTTAGGTTCTCTCTTTGACATGTCCACGAATAACGTCTGAAGCACAGTGTTATAACTATTGAAATTTAGTCAGATAAGAACTATTTCAGTTTTTGTGTATGAACTTTGGTTTCATTATCCCAAGATTTCTCTGAAGGTTGTCACAGTTCCTTTTGATTTTGTGTCAAAACTCGACACTGTCTGATAAAATCTCACTTTAAAATCATGCAATAAAGAATAGATCAGAATAGGCCAGGAGAATACTTTCTCGTAGATGTAAAAATTTAGTCATAAAGAAAAGTTCTACAAGTCATTACAGACATTACAGATCATTACAGATCAAAACACAACCAATAAGGGAAAAGGTCACATTTTTACATACTAGGCAATATATACTCGAAAAGGTTAACATAGAGAACATGAAAATGGGTAGGGTAACAAAACCCCAGCGACACCCCTATTATTAATAAATTATTTAAAAAACCATCCCCCTTTTAAATTGAGTCCGACCAATAAAGCGTTTATCCTTATAACGTCACAGTTCCCAAATTGCACTGAGTACCCAAAGTGCACATATTTAACAAAAAAGCAGCAGAAATCTTACATGTTCTTTTTAGAGACTAAACAATTTGTATTTTTATGATTTGACATTATGCACGTCTTTCAACATAGCTAAATATATGTAGATATGCACAACACTTTTACAGTATATATCAACAGATAAAGTATTCACCGGAAAAAGTGAAATCTATGGAAACGTCGCCATGCGACGTCCACAAAAAGTCATCTTTTAAAAATGAGCATATAAAATATGTTACAAGCATCAATTTCTTAAAAAATGAATAGTAAGCATGGACTAATGTCAAATTGTTCTAAATATTTGAAGAAATAAAACAAAACATCCGTTATACGATGTTTAATGATGTGAATTTAAGGCATGGATGCAATTTGGGTACTCCTCATTACAGAATCATGGATCGTTTGGAGGTCGGTTCAAACCAATTTTTTCTATGATTCAATATGAATTCAAAATCAAATTGGTGAAACTATATAGTAAATAAGGATATATCTACAAAATAAACCCAGAATGGAAACTTTTGTCTGGATCATAAATAAACGTAGGTGGAAAACTGTCAAAATAGGTGCAATTTGGGTACCCTCACGTTACCTTGTAAATTAGAACCTTGCACAATTTCTGCTAATTCTATTTCCTATGATGCTTGGGTTGTTATAGCAAAAGTTTTTACACCATCTTTGGACTTTTCTATCCTGCTTATTTTAAGGTCAATGTCCTTCCCGATACCTCTTTTCATGGCCTCATCTGAAAGCCCTGCCTGGTCTTTTAGTACCTTACAGAAGGTGCTAAACACTTTAATTTCAACAGGTGTTATCTGTACCCGTTTCCTCTCCTTTCCTCCAATAAACCTGTTGCTATCTATGCCTACACTCGATGGGTCAACATAAAAAATGACAACCTCTAAAATATGGTTCATGGAGGCTGCCATGATGAATCATTGATAACATAACCTTGTTGGACTTGTTGATCTGGTTATTCTGTAGCATCCTGCCAGGAACCAGCTAACTTCAAAATTTGCGCTACTTAAACTTTTAGCGACTGGTTTCCGTAAATTGCTTGCGATAGTAGTAATGCATAGTACCAGACAATTATAGAATTTTAAAAGAACGACAAACTCTAAAAGATAAATTGGGGTGATTTTTATTTTAATACCACAAAATTGTTCACGAAAAACGACAATTTAACACCTTCATCACAGAGAACGAATATAAAATTGAATTGAAAACGAGTCACGAAAAATTCACTAATCACGAATCACGGATAGTAAAAAATGATTGTTTCTGATTTTGAACTTTTCCCAAGGGAGACAATCATTATCAGCCAATAAAAATTGTTGTTTCTCGTAATTATTGGGCATTGCAAACATGCTAAATTTTGAACTTGTTTGGAACATTTGAGTTGTATTCTTCTGTTTGTATGTCGGAATTGTACAGATCATGATCAGGGCAGATGAATTTTCACCTGGAAGAAGGTTCTTACACAGCCTAAGAAGAAAAGCATGGCTGATTAACAAAATTCAAAGATGCAGTACTACCATAAAACTTTTGTCTTATTAGTCCCCTTCCGACGAAGTCGAAGGGGACTTTAGATTGCACTCTGTCCGTCTGTCCGTCAGTCCGCAAATCAGTTTTCCAGACTTTTTTCTTCATGCTTGAAGATATTGATTTGATATTTGGTGTATTGTTTTATCATGACTAGTTACAGGTCAAGTGCGATTTTCACGATTTTAGCTTTTCTCCTTGTTCAGTTAAAGCCCTTTCCTTAGAATTAATTTTTGATGAAATACTTATTAATTACTAGATTTCTGTTCAAAGGAATTAACTCATTTTTAACTTTCCTAGAATTAAATTTTGATGAAATACTTATTAATTACTAGATTTCTGTTCAAAGGAAATAACTCATTTTTTAAAGATTTGTAAAAGACATTGTATTAAGATAAACATGATAAATGACATTTTGGATTTTTTCCTTTTCTTTAGTAAATTGTTTGAAAAATTTAGTGGTAGGTTTGCTCCATTAGAATGAATTTTTAACCGATAGGGACTATGTATTGCCATGAAATATTCACAGAATGCTTGTTTCTATCACAATGCCGAGCGTGAAAGACGTTGAAAGAAGAATTAGAAAAAATAAAGAAATAAGCAGGAGTTTCAATGACTTCTTTTGTACTTCATGAGTGTCAGAAACCGCCCAATTTTCAAATCTGTAATCAGTATGTATGAATGAATGATTCTTATTATAAAAAACTATAGTTTGGTAGAACACTTGCATCACGAAAGTTGAAATAATCAACTGAATGGTTGAATTTAAACCATTTATGATCTGCTTAACATTGAAATAGAAGCAATAAGGATAATGAAACCAGGTGCATGGATTGTCATGTTAATTATTGCCCAGTAATAAACACTCTACAAGGGGATAATCTGTTATGATTTTTTCAGGAGTTATACATTTCCACAAATATATTTGCATCAACCTTAAGCCGGGTAAACATGTCGTCCCCCTGGGAAATGTAAAACATTGTAGAAATGACTTTCTGCTGGATAAGTCTTTTATTGATATAAAGTTAAAACATCCTTATTTCTCACTAGACAAGTCTCCTGTCAGGTTTAATTCTTTCACATGTGGATGAAAATTAAAAGTCAGAAAAACAGTAACTAGGCAGCAATTGCTTTAACAGCCTTTAAGGTTTTGATTCTTATTCATTGATTTGTTGTTCCATATTAACGGATTCTTATTGTCGATCCTGCGACTTTTGTCGCAGAAAGCTCGACATAGGGATAGTGATCCCGCTGCGGCGATAACTAACTTCTTAAAAGCTTAATATTTCAGAAGGTAGAGGACCTGGATGCTTCATACTTTGTATATAGATGCCTTATGATATGAAGTTTCCGTCGGTCATCTGTCCATTGCCCTTGACCTCATTTTCATGGTTCAATGACTACTTGAAAAAAAGTTAAGATTTTTGTAATGTTAATTTCTCTTATTATGAGTAAAGGATAACTATATTTGGTATGTGCGTACTTTGCAAGGTCCTCATGTCTGTCAGACAGTTTTCACTTGACCTCGACCTCATTTCATGGATCAGTGAACAAGGTTAAGTTTTCGTGGTCAAGTCCATATCTCAGATACTATAAGCAATAGGTCTATTATATTTGGTGTATGTAATGATTGTAAGGTGTACATGTCCAACTGGCAGATGTCATCTGACCTTGACCTCATTTTCATGGTTCAGTGGTAATAGTTTAGTTTTTGTGTTTTGGTCTGTTTTTCTAATACTGTATGCAATAGGTCAACTATATTTGGTGTATGGAAATATTTTACGATGTACATGTCAGTCTGGCAGGTTTTATTTGATCTTGACCTCATTTTCACGGTTCATTGCTCAATGTTAAGTTTTTGTGTTTTGGTCTGTTTTTTCTAATACTGTTTGCAGTAGGTCAACTGTGTATGGAAATATTTTATGATGTACATGTCAGTCTGGCAGGTTTTATTTGACCTTGACCTCATTTTCATAGTTCATTGCTTATGTTAAGTTTTTGTGTTTTGGTCTGTTTTTCTTAAACTTTAAGCAATAGGTCAACTATATTTGGTGTATGGAATTATTGTAAGGTTTATATGTCAGTCTGGTAAGTATCATTTGACCTTCACCTCATTTTCATGGTTGATAGGTCAATGATCAGTTTTCCTGGTTAACTTTGTTTCTTAGATACTATAAGCAATAGGTCAACTATATTTGATGCATGGAATGATTTTAAGATGTACATGTCTGTCTGGCAGGGTTCATCTGACCTTGACTTCATTTTCATGGTTCATTGGTCAATATAGAATTTCCATGGTTTGGTCTGTTTCTTTTATACTATAAGCAATAGGTCATCTATATTCTGAGTATGGAATGATTGTAATAAAGGTGTACATGTATTTCCGCCTTTGTTTATCTGACCTTAACCTCATTTTCTTGAAGCATAAATGTTAATGTGAAACTTGTAGTATAACTTGATATGTAGGACTATCAACATAAAATGAATGATCAGTATAGTAGGCGAGACATTTCAGCGTGTGCACCCTTGTTGGTTAGATTTAAGTAAATTTTTACATGTACCATAACTTGAGTTTTTTTAATTGATTTATTTGAAAATTTCCATAATTGTATGAATAAGTGAACATAACACATCATTTAATTTAAAACAAAATATCTAATGTCATTCCATAATTATGGTACTCTGATTATTAAATATATACATTTTGTACATGAAAGGCACTTTTTGATAGCATACACTAGCTTTTGTATGCTTGCATCAAATGACTACAACAGTTTGATTTTACACTGTTAGGTTGGGTGAATGTACACTCGCATTTTGATTTAAAAGTTTCTAGTTTGTCATTCCAGACTTTTAACAGTCATATTTTTGCAATATTTTACGCCTAAGAGTATTAAGATGGATTTTCAGTACAGAGCCATTTTGCTTGCTTCTGATTAAATGCTGTCTAAATATCCCTGTTTATTCTTGAAACAGTTCTAATACGTACAATAAGAGTGAAGCATGCACTCATGGTGCAGCTGCTTTAATATTTGTGGAAGAATTAAACTATAGTATAAAGAAACTGTAAACAACTGTATGATAGGAAGGGAAGCAAAAGGTGAATTTTAATCATGAATTATATTCTAATCTAAAAGGGTAGAGAATGGCCATTTTGGAACTTTCAGTCTCTTTACAGCCTCTAGTTAAAGATTCCAGTCTCAGTTCCTAAAGTAAATCCCATCTTCAAGTATCTCTTTCAGTATGTCTTACAATATCTGGTGTCATGATTGATAGCTATATGATTTTACATCAATTAAAATATTCAAAGAGCACCTTAATTCTTTTCGGGTTATACTACTACTTGTTTGCGTTGATTAGTTGCTGGTTTCAAGAGAATAAGTATATAATAATTGACCATTTTGTCTCGCCTTGACAGAGTCAAAAGAGAGACAATAGGTATGCTGTTTCCGGCGTCAACAATGTATTAAGTTTGTGATTAGGTCTAGTTATGGTGAACCACTTGTGGAAGGTCAATGATATTTGGTATGCAGTTGTATCAGCATTGGCACATCTCATTTCCATGGAGATTATTTGGCTCTGCCCCCTCAGTCATGGTCTATTGACTTTGAAACTTTTGCTTAGTTTACATGTATCAGTTTGTGATTAGGTCAGTTTACGAAGAACCACTAGTGTTAGGTCAATGATGTTTGCTATGCAGTTGTATAAGCAATGGCATATCTCATTTCCATATAGATTATTTGGCTCCGCCCCCTCAGTTATGGTCTATTGACTTTGAAACTTTTGCTTAGTTTACATGTATTAGTTTGTGATTAGGTCAGTTCAAGGGGAACCATTAGTGGTAGGCTAATGTTAATTGGTATGCAGTTGTATAAGACATCTCATTACCATGGAGAATATTTGGCCCCACCCCCTCAGTCATGGTCTATTTACTTTAACACTTTGGCTTAGTTTGTATGTATTCGTTTGTGATTAGAACAGTTTTAACATGTTTAAGATGAACCGCTTATGTTAAGTCAGTGACATTTGGTATGCAAATTTATTGGCATTTGCAAGTTTTGTTTCCATGGAGTTTATAAGCCCCACCTCCTCCTCATGGTTATTGACTTTGAAACTTTGAAACAAGTTAATGTTTGTGTTTAGGTTTGTTTAAAGGGAATGACTAATAATAGTCAATGGTATTTGGTATGCAGTTGTATTAGCATTGGCACATCTCATTTCCATGGAGATTGTTTAGCCATGTACCTTCAGTCATGATTCATTGACTTTGAATATTTGAATTAAGACAAAAGACACGAAGTACCAAAGTTAAATTGAAAGTCAGTCGGAATGTATTTTTGAAACTAGTGATGTGAAATATTTATACATTTTTATTTAAACGTTAGAGATAAAACTCAATATAATTTTACCTGCCTGTGCAAAATTGTGTAAATATTCACAACAGAAGATTAAACTACAAATCTGTTGAAATGAACTTAATTCATCAGATTTATAAATTGATGGAGGACTTACCCTAGACAAGACTATAGCAGTATATGGTTGATTGATTGATGGAGGACTTACCCTAGACAAGACTATAGCAGTATATGGTTGATTGATTGATGGAGGACTTACCTTAGACAAGACTATAACAGTATATGGTTGATTGATTGATGGAGGACTTACCTTAGACAAGACTATAACAGTATATGGTTGATTGATTGATGGAGGACTTACCCTAGACAAGACTATAACAGTACATGGTTGATTGATTGATGGAGGACTTACCTTAGACAAGACTATAACAGTACATGGTTGATTGATTGATGGAGGACTTACCTTAGACAAGACTATAGCAGTATATGGTTGATTGATTGATGGAGGACTTACCTTAGACAAGACTATAAGAGTATATGGTTGATTGATTGATGGAGGACTTACCTTAGACAAGACTATAACAGTAGAAAATGAAAGGATATGGAGTAAATGTACATGGGACAAAATCACACACAATACATAGAAAACATAGAAAATTATCAATGAACAGGGCTTTTATTCCTGTTCTTCATCTCGACAGTTGACGTACGGTCTTCAACAATGAACAAATCATTGGTTGATTGATTAATGGAGGACTTACCTTAGACGAGACTGTAACAGTATATGGTTGATTGATGGATGGTGGTGTTTAACCTCACTTTCAGAACACTTGGCAATATCACGGTAGGGTAGTCATATTTTGTTGATGGAGGATTAACATTCGATAGGAAAACTGTCAATCCTATTCATTTCCTATAGCTGCTTGTCAAAATTGAATAACCAAGTAGATTATTGTAATAAATTTATTGTAAATCATAGTGATAAGAACTAATTTGCGTAGGGTATAATGTATTTGACCTGTCCGTCAGTCCTATTCTTGTCTTTGCAACGCCTCTGAAACCACACAACAGAATTTCGTGAAACTTTGTATATAATAAGAACATACTATGTATATGTGCATTTCTACAAGAAATTATGATTTAATTTATTTTAAGAAGTTATGTCCCTTTGACAAAGAATTTTGGCCAACATATACTGCTGCAACAGTGTATCATCACTACTCTAAACCAGACAACATAATTTCATGAAACGTTTTAGAAAATACGGACATACTATGTAGATGTGCATATTGACAGGAAATTATTATTCATCGTTTTATACGACCGCAAAAAATTTTGCAGTCGTATATTGGTATGACGTTGGCGTCGTCGTCGTCGTCGTCCGAAGACACATTGGTTTTCGCACTCTAACTTTAGTTTAAGTGAATGGATCTCTATGAAATTTTACCATAAGGTTCAATACCACAAAAGGAAGGTTGGGATTGATTTTGGGGTTATGGTACCAACAGTTGAGGAATTAGGGGCCAAAAGGGCAAAAAAGCATTTTGTAACTTCCAGACAAAACTTGTGTGTAAGTGTATGGATCTCTGACATTGTACCACAAGGTTCCATATCACAAAGGGAAGGCTGGAATTGATTTTGGGGGTAATTGCCTCAAAAGTTTAGGAATTAGGGGCCAAAAAGGGGCAAAAAAACAAGCATTTTTCTAGTTTCATGACAATAACTTGTGTGTAAGTGTTTGGATATTTCTGAAATTGTACTACAAGGTTCCATATCACAAAGGAAAGCTGGAATTGAGTTTGGGGTAATTGCCAAAACGTTTAGGGATTGGGGCCTAAAGGGGCCAAAAATAAGCATTTTTCTAGTTTCCAGACAATAACTTGTGTTCAAGTGTATGGATCTCTCTGAAATTGTACTGCAAGGTACCATACCACAAAGGGAAGGCTGGGATTGATGATGGGGGTAATTGCCTCAATATTTTAGGATTTAGGGGCCAAAAAGGGGCAAAAACAAGCATTTTTCTAGTTTCAGGACAATAACTTGTGTGTAAGTGTATGGATCTTTCTGAAATTGTACTACAAGGTTCCATATCACAAAGGGAAAGCTGGGTTTGAGTTTGGGGTAATTGCCTAAACGTTTAGGAATTTGGGGCTAAAAGGGCCAAAACCACATTTTTCTAGTTTCAGACAATAACTTGTGTGTAAGTGTATGGATCTCTGAAATTGTACTGCAAGGTACCATATCACAAAGGGAAAGCTGGGTTTGAGTTTGGGGTAATTGCCCTAAACGTTTAGGAATTTGGGGCTAAAAGGGCCAAAACCACATTTTCTAGTTTCCAGACAATAACTTGTGTTCAAGTGTATGGATCTCTGAAATTGTACTGCAAGGTTCCATACCACAAAGGGAAGGCTGGGATTGAGTTTGGGGTGATGAATCATAAGGGGTATAAAAATTTGGAGGGTGGGATTTTTTTATTTCATTTTATACGACCGCAAAAAATTTTGTGGTCGTATATTGGTATGATGTTGGCGTCGTCGTCGTCGTCGTCGTCGTCGTCCGAAGACGCATTGGTTTTCGCACTCTAACTTTAGTTTAAGTGAATGGATCTCTATGAAATTTTACCATAAGGTTCAATATCACAAAAGGAAGGTTGGGATTGATTTTGGGGGTTATGGTACCAACAGTTAAGGAATTAGGGGCCAAAAAGGGGCCAAAAATAAGCATTTTTGTAACTTCCAGACATAACTTGTGTGTTAGTGTATGGATCTCTCTGACATTGTACCACAAGGTTCCATATCACAAAAGGAATACTGGGATTGATTTTGGGGTAATTGCCTCAAAATTTTAGGAATTAGGGGCCAAAAAAGGGGCAAAAAACAAGCATTTTTCTAGTTTCATGACAATAACTTGTGATGTAAGTGTATGGATCTTTCTGAAATTGTACTACAAGGTTCCATATCACAAAGGGAAAGCTGGAATTGAGTTTGGGGTAATTGCCTGGAACGTTTAGGAATTAGGGGCCAAAAAGGGCAAAAACAAGCATTTTCTAGTTTCATGACAATAACTTGTGTGTAAGTGTATGGATCTTTCTGAAATTGTACTACAAGGTTCCATATCACAAAGGAAAGCTGGAATTGAGTTTGGGGTAATTGCCTGAAACGTTTAGGAATTAGGGGCCAAAAATAAGCATTTTCTAGTTTCCAGACAATAACTTGTGTTCAAGTGTATGGATCTCTCTGAAATTGTACTGCAAGGTACCATACCTCAAAGGAAGGCTGGGATTGAGTTTGGGGTGATGAATCATAAGGGGTTCAAAAATTTGGGGGTTCTTTTTTTCTTTTTTTTTCTTTAAAATTTTCCATTTTAAGTTGGTTATTTCTGATTTATATTTAAAAGCAAATAATAATGATATGGCAGGAGATACACACCTAACAGGATGTGTAAATTATTATATAATAAGTATTGTGCAATAGCAAGAAATTTTCAATTGCACAGTATTGCGCAATAGCAAGAAATCTTCAATTGCACAGTATTGCGCAATAGCAAGAAATATCCAATAGCACAATATTGCGCAATAGCAAGAAATTGTCAATTGTACAGTATTGCGCAATAGCAAGAAATATTCAATTGCACAGTATTGCGCAATTGCAAGAAATATTCAATTGCACAGTATTGTGCAAAAGAAGATACTTTGTATAAATTGCTTATTTCTTGACCAATTTCAATGGGGTTTTATTCTTGAACTCTTGGGGTTCTTTAATATGCTGAATCTAATCGTGTATTAAGTTTTGGACTTTTCGGCCCCGTTTTTAAATTGGTCCACATTGAGGTCCAAAGGGTCCAAAATTAAACTTTGTTTGATTTCATCAAAAACTGAATTATTGGGGTTCTTTGATATGCCGAATCTAACCGTGTATTTAGATTCTTAATTTTTGGTCCCGTTTTCAAATTGGTCTACATTAAGGTCCAAAGGGTCCAAAATTAAACATAGTTTGATTTTAACAAAATTGAATTCTTAGGGTTCTTTGATATGCTGAATCTAAACATGTATTTAGATTTTTGATTATGGGCCCAGTTTTCAAGTTGGTCCAAATCGGGGTCCAAAATTAAACTTTGTTTGATTTCAACAAAAATTGAATATATGGGGTTCTTTGATATGCTGAATCTAACCATGTATTTAGATTTTTGATTTTTAGGCCCGTTATCAATTTTTTCCACATTGAGGTCAAAAGGGTCCAAAATTAAACTTTGTTTGATTTCATCAAAAATTGAACTCTTGGGGTTCTTTGATATGCTGAATCTAACCATGTATTTAGATTTTGGATATTGGACCATAATAGGTGAATGTCCAATTTAAAATTTTTAAGTTCTTAGACCACATTCATTCTGTGTCAGAAACCTATGCTGTGTCAAATATTTAATCACAATCCAAATTCAGAGCTGTATCAAGCTTGAATGTTGTGTCCATACTTGCCCCAACTATTCAGGGTTCGACCTCTGCGGTCGTATCAAGCTGCGCCCTGCGGAGCATTTTATTTTTTCTTTTAAAATTTTCCATTTTAAGTTGGTTATTTCTGATTTATATTTAAAAGCAAATAATAATGATATGGTAGGAGATACACACCAAACAGGATGTGTAAATTATTATATAATAAGTATTGTGCAATAGCAAAAAATTTTCAATTGCACAGTATTGCACAATAGCAAGAAATCTTCAATTGCACAGTATTGCGCAATAGCAAGAAATCTTCAATTGCACAGTATTGCGCAATAGCAAGAAATATCCAATAGCACAATATTGCTAATAGCAAGAAATTGTCATTTGTACAGTATTGCGCAATAGCAAGAAATATTCAATTGCACAGTATTGTGCAAAAGAAGATACTTCGTATAAATTGCTTATTTCTTGACCAATGTCAATGGGGTTTTATTCTTGAATTCTTGGGGTTCTTTAATATGCTGAATCTAACCGTGTATTAAGTTTTTGGATTTTGGGCCCTGTTTTGAAATTGGTCCACATTGAGGTCCAAAGGGTCCAAAATTAAACTTTGTTTGATTTCATCAAAAATTGAATTATTGGGGTTCTTTGATATGCCGAATCTAACCGTGTATTTAGATTCTTAATTTTTGGTTCCGTTTTCAAATTGGTCTACATTAAGGTCCAAAGGGTCCAAAATTAAACTTAGTTTGATTTTAACAAAAATTGAATTCTTAGGGTTCTTTGATATGCTGAATCTAAACATGTATTTATATTTTTGATTATGGGCCCAGTTTTCAAGTTGGTCCAAATCGGGGTCCAAAATTAAACTTAGTTTGATTTTAACAAAAATTGAATTCTTAGGGTTCTTTGATATGCTGAATCTAAACAAGTATTAAGATTTTTGATTATGGGCCCAGTTTTCAAGTTGGTCCAAATCAGGGTCCAAAATTAAACTTAGTTTGATTTTAACAAAATTAAAATCTTAGGGTTCTTTGATATGCTGAATCTAAACATGTATTTAGATTTTGATTATGGGCCCAGTTTTCAAGTTGGTCCAAATCGGGGTCCAAAATTAAACTTTGTTTGATTTCAACAAAATTGAATATATGGGGTTCTTTGATATGCTGAATCTAACCATGTATTTAGATTATTGATTTTTGGCCCCGTTATTAACTTTGTCCACATTGAGGTCAAAAGGGTCCAAAATTAAACTTTGTTTGATTTCATCAAAATTGAATTCTTGGGGTTCTTTGATATGCTGAATCTAACCATGTATTTAGATTTTGGATATTGGACCATAATAAGTGAATGTTAAATTTAAAACTTTTAAGTTCTGAGACTACATTCATTCTGTGTCAGAAACCTATGCTGTGTCAAATATTTAATCACAATCCAAATTAAGAGCTGTATCAAGCTTGAATGTTGTGTCCATACTTGCCCCAACTGTTCAGGGTTCGACCTCTGCGGTCGTATCAAGCTGTGCCCTGCGGAGCATTTTATTTGAAAGAGTTCTGCCACTTTGAACCTAGAATTAGCCATCGTATACTACTGTAACAGTTTTTCAGTGCAACTCCTTTCAATTTGAACTAAACAACAGAATTTCATGAAAGTTTGTAGATAATAATGTTCATGTGCATATCAAAAGATAATTATGATTCAATGCTTTTCAAAGAGTTATTCCCTTTAAATTTATAATTTTACCATCAGATACTACTGCAGAACTTTTTCAGCCCACCTCTGAAACCATCCATTATAATTTCATAAAATTTTGTAAATAATAAGGACGTACTATGTAGATGTGCAAATCGACAAGAAATTTAGATTAATTGTTTTTACGCCCGTTTACGGGACGTATTATGGTATACCGTTGTCCGTCCGTCCGTCTGTCCGTCCGTCGTCAACATGTCGGACATTAACTCAAAAACGCTTTAACCAATTTGCATACAACTTTGGTGAATTGTTTATATCTATTGACGTGAGCTCCCTTTCGTTTTTCATAAATTTTAGATTTTACGTTTCCCAGTTATGGGGTTTTATTCATTAAAAACAGGGGATTTTCCAGTTTTCGGACAATAACTCAAGAATGCTTGCACAAACTTGCAAGAAATTTTGGTTAATTGTTTATATCTATTGACATGAGCTCTCTTTGATTTTTATAAATTTTAGATTTTACGTTTCCAAGTTACGGGGTTTTATTCATAAAAGGGGATTTTCCAGTTTTCGGACAATAACTCACATGAAACTTTGATGAATTGTTGATATCTATTGATGTAAGCTCCTTTGGAAATTTATAAATTTTAGATTTTACATTTCCGAGTTATGGGGTTTTTTTTTCATTAAAAAGGGGGATTTTCAAGTTTTCAGACAATAACTCAAAATGCTTACAGCAATTCTTATGAAACTTTGAAGAATTGTTTATATCTATTGATGTAAGCTCCTTTAGAATTTTATAAATTTTATTTGTTTAAAGTCTGACAACAGATTTACTAGGTATTGCACAACAGCATAGTGTATTGCACAACAGCAAGAAATCATTAATTGAATACAAATTCAATTCATATAACCGTTTCAAGTTCTTTTGACTACATTTAATCAGAAACCTATAATATGTCAAATATTTAATTACAATCAAAATTGATTATATGGAAAATTGCATCGTTAGCGCTCTCATGTGTACAATTCTTGCCAGATTATTAAGAAACTTATATCATAGATTTATATCAGCAATGTTTTGGAAGAGTTGGAAAATCAGTGTCAATCAATTATTTTTAAAAGAGTTATGCCCCTTGGAAATATTGACTTTTATGGAAAATTGCATTGTTTTATCAATTGAAATGTTGCAGAGTTATGAGTTTTTGAACTAAGGAATCATGTTGGATTTTGTGTTCACAGACAATTTAGGGGTATGAAGTGAGTGAGCGTGCTCACAAGGGTTCTTTCATTATTCTTGGTTTGATCTGCAATGATGAAGACATATTATATTATTTATGTGGAAAAGCAATGTATATGAAAAAGAAACACTGCTCGATTAGTCATGGGCATTTCTCAAATGAGTTATTTATCTAGATATATATGAAGTTGTTTCTTTTTAAAAGTACTCCATGAACATGAGGATGTTATTATACATATAATTAGAAGCATTTACTGCATAAAGCATTTATACATTTTATTATTTTAGTATTTTATTACATTCAAATTGAGAGACGTATACAGATAAATAGTTACTTGAAAAATTCTTATAAAAATATCACCTCTATAAGGTATGTTATGTATCTTTGAAATAATTATTAACTACAATTATATGTTTGGACTGGTATTGTGAACATAATTGTATGACGTTCAAGATTGCATATTCGTTACATATGTGCGTCACTGTTTGTGATGTCCTGTGCTGTCTGTCGTTGGTGGAAGATGTTCTTGTTCTGCGGTTTGCATGTTGTGTCGACTATTATATTATTTGTTTGTGCGTTTCTCTGTGATGAGTGTTCTTGCGTGTATACCATATAAGCAGGAGGTTTGGCTAGCCATACAACCAGGTTCAACCCACCATTTTTCTTAAAATGTCCTGTACCAAGTCAGGAATATGGCAAATGTTAGGAAATAGTTCGTTTCTATGTATTTTGGCGTTTGTTTTGTTGCACTTCAGTGTTCCTGTTGTTCCTTTGTTTTCCTCTTATTGTTGATGCCTTTCCTCGGTTTTAGGTTGTAACCCGGATTTGCTTTCTCTCAATCGATTTATGACTTTGAACAGCGGTATACTACTGTTGCCTTTATTTATATACTACTAATGGTTGTTTCGAAAGATAATTTGGAGACATCTAGTCTAGAATATACACACAATGCTGATACAATGTAACGAGTCTATGCATTATTTATTGTTCTTTAGATATACGTTTGATAATGTTATAAATCATATTTGAGAAAATCAAGTAACATGAATTTGACACCTTATACCTTTATAAATAATGCCCTGCCTGTCAATGTTCTATTTATAATTAATTTTAGTCGATGTGATCAGTTGTATTGTCTATTTGTGTATTTGGTAGATTGTAATGCAAGATATCGTGTTTATGACCCTGCCGTAGTGGAGGGACATTAAGTTTTACCCTTGTTTGTCGGTCGGTCTGTACGTACGTCCCGAAATTGGTTATACCGTTCTATAACTTTAGTTGGTCTCAAAGAAATGGTATGAAACTTATACACAATGCTTATTACCACAAAATACAGATCAAGTTTCAAATCGGGTGACGTCACTTACACCTTTCGAGAGTTGTGCCCTTTACAAATGTGACCGTTCTCTAAATTAAGTTTGTCTCAACCAAATGTTATGAAGCTTATTACCACAAAACTTACAACAGGTACGAATTTGGTAAGCGTCACTTTTACCGTTCTAGAGTTATGTTCCTTTATATTAACTCTATATACAAGCGAGTTCATCGTCTGTGTCCCATGGACACATTCCTCATTTATGTTATCCTCTTTTCCCCTGATACCATCTGTTTTATTATAATTTAAGTAAAAATTTTCATGTTATTTTACAGAATACAAGAAAAAAAGAGTCTACCATGCTAAATCGTTTAACGGGTAAAGGTACCTACGAATCGTTTGACATGCGCTGTATGGTTACTGGCCAGTTCGCCGTAGGTAAATCGAGTCTGGTGAAGCTATTAGTTGGGGACGTCATACCCGAGGGAGACATCCTACAGATGGTATCTCTCTTCATGAAGGTCGCTGTGGTCTTCATATCCAGACAAGAGAATGGATTCTTATAAATCCAGGTAAGAATTGAAACACAGAAAATGTTTTTTTAAGTCCTGCCGCATTGGAGAGAGCATTAAGTGTTACCCTTGTCCGTCTGTTCGTCCGTCCGTACATGATGTGAAGTCCAGAGGTACATTCCAAAATTAGTTTAAGCACTTTAACTTTAGTTTGCCTCAACCAAATGTTATGAAACTAACACAAAATGCCTATTACCACATAACACAGATCAAGATTGAATGTTGGTGGCAACACTTTTGTTTTTTACAGTTATGCCCTTTACAAATGGAAAAATTTCTTTACATTCTCTAACTTTAGTTTGCCTCAACCAAATGTTACGTAACTTATGCACAATGCTTATTACCACAAAACACAGATCAAGTTTGAATTTTGGTGTTGTCACTTTTACTGTTCTAGAGTTATTCTCCTTAACCAATAATACATACAAATAATGTTTAGATAATGCTTATTACCACAAAACTGTGATCAGGTTCAAATTTGGGTAGCGTCACTTTCACCATTCTTGAGTTATGTCCATTTTAACATTATATGCAAGTGGGGCATCTTCTGTGTCCCATGGACACATTCCCCACTTATTTACAGAACTACACTTGGTCTCTGATGGAGAGGTCTCATGTTTTTGACTCGTTATTAGGTCATCAGTCCGTCTGTCCTTCCTGTTCTGGTCATCGCAACTCCTCTGAAACCACACAACATACATTCATAAAATTTGTAGATAATAATAATATATACTATGAAGATGTGCATATCAACAGGAAATTAGAATTCAATTTTTCTAGGAGTTACGCCCTTGAATTTAGAATTTTGGCCCAAACATACTACTGCAAGAGTGTGTCATCTCAACCCATCTGAAACCACAAAATAGAATTTCATGAAACTTTGTAGATAATAATAGTATATACTATGAAGATGTGCATATCAACAGGAAATTATAATTCAATTTTTCTAGGAGTTATGCCCTTTGAATTTAGAATTTTGGCCTAAACATACTACTGCAACAGTGTGTCGTCTCAACCCATCTGAAACCACAAAATAGAATTTCATGGAACTTTGTTGATAATAAGGACATACTATGTAGGTGATGTAGATGCGCATATCGACAGGGAGGGATTGTTTTTAGCTCATTTAAGCCATCACTTGGCGTTCGTCGTCGTCCGTTGTCGTCGTCGTTGTCCGTCTGGTGTAAACTATTTCAAACATCTTCTTCTCTGAAACTACTGAACCAATTCCAACGAAACTTAAGCTGAATGATCCTTAGGGTATCTAGAATAAAGTTTGTGTTTTATTTTCTGTTTCGTCAAAAACATGACTGCCATGGCTAAAAATAGAACATAGGGTAAAGTGCAGTTTTGGCTTATATCTAAAAACCAAAGGAGTAAGAACAAATCTGACAGGGGTAAAAGTGTTCATTAGGTGAAGTTCTATCATCCCTGAAATTTTCAGATGAATCTAATAACCCATTGTTGGGTTGCTGCCACTAAATTGGTAATTTTAAGGAAATTTTGCAGTTTTTGGTTATTATCTTGAATAGTATTAATGATAAAGATAAACTGTAAACAACAAATATGTTCAGCAAAGTAAGATCTACAAATAAGTTTTATATGACCAAAATTGTCAATTGACCCCTTAAAGAGTTATTGCCCTTTAAGGACAATTTTACACAATTTGTTTATCATGTTTTCTAACTTTAAAAAATCTTCTCCTCTGAAACTACTGAACCAATTCCAACCAAACTTAAGCTGAATGATCCTTAGGGTATCTAGAATAAAGATTGTGTTTTATTTTCTGTTTCATAAAAACATGGCCTCCATGGCTTAAATTATAACATAGGGATAAAATGCAGTTTTGGCTAATATATCTCAAACACTTAAGCAATTAGAACAAATCTGATGAGAGGTCAAAATGTTCATGAAGCCAAGTTATATCAGCCATGAAATTTTCAGACGAATCTAACAGTCCATTTTTGGTTGCTGCCACTAAATTGGTAATTTTAAGGAATTTTGCAGTTTTGGTTATAATCTTGAATATTATTAATGATAAAGATAAACTGTGAACAGCAAAATGTTCATCAAAGTAAGATCTACAAGTAAATTAATATGACCAATGTCAAATGTGTCCTTAAGGAGTTATTGCCTTTAAAGACAATTTTTCACAATTTGTTCATCTAGCCAAACTCGGGCTGAATGAGTTTCAGAGTATCTAGTATCAATTTTGTATTTTATTCTCTTGTCGTCAAGAAACATAGCCACTATGGCTAAAATGGAACGTAGGGGTAAAATGTATTTCTTTGCTTTTGAAGAAAATATGACAGATACAAAGAACATCTCAATGGAATTTTAAGCCACTCATTAATATATATTAAAAAGCAAAAATAATCATTGATGAAAGATTTAAGCAAAAATTACAGGTGAGCGATTCAGGCTCTTGAGAGCTTCTTGTTTTATTGAAATGTTGTATCAGAAATATGTATACAAGCCATAGAATCGTTTGACGTTTATGCATGGCCTGGGCTGTTTAAATTGAAATTTTGTACCATTTTGTTTGCACTATTTTCAAGATTGCCAATATTAAATCAATCATGGTTAGTAAAGCAGCCGAAACATTTAAGCATTTGTACTTTTGTTTTTAATTTCAATTTTAACTTAGTGAAATTGGCTAGCTATTCATATAAGAATTAGCATATATATCTATCTTTTATAATTCTATACAGTGGTGTGTTGTTTTTTTTTTTGTTCGTACAGAAACGTATAATGCCATGGATGTTGTATATAATAAGGTGTTAATGACTTCAAATGAAGAAATGGAACCTAATCCAAAAGAAAAGTTAGACCAACAACAAGCATCAGATACAAGTCCTTCTGGAAGTAAAGACGATGACATGGTTAATCCAGGTGTTCTACAGCAGTCACAAGCTATGGCATTGCCTCTCCCATTAAACACATCAGATAATCTCTCCAAACAACCTCCAGCAACCCTAACTTTATCACCTCAGGCGTCCTCCATTATACCTCTATCACGACAGCAGCTGAAACAGAAAATGAAAGCAAAGATGACTAAAGATGAAATCAGAAGAAAAATGGAAAAAGTCCTAAAGAGCGGAAAATACAAGATGAAAGTGGGACGACTAATCTTCTGGGATTTTGGTGGACAGTATATATTATACAACACACCAGACCTTCATGACCTACAGAGCTTTGTTTCTTGTTGTATTTGATGGAAGCAAAGGATTACATGAACAGGTTCCAGATGTGTTGTGTTTTCCTGGGCAGCATATGACTCCAACCCCAGCAGGTAATATAATAAACTATTTATAACATGATTGACATATACAGAAATTCTACTTCAGTCTACAGAAATGGCTTTCCACAGTCCTATTTTAGACATTCTGATTTGCTTACTTTTATATGATATTGTGATAAATGGGAAAATAATATTCAGTGATGTTCCCATTATGCATGATCACTATTGATGAATGTAACTTACATTTTAACAGACTTAACATGTAAAGACCAGATTTAGGGATGGATTGGTCTTAAAAGTCCGCTGTCAAAATTTGCATGCATATCATAACGAGAACATGTTAATGACTATGATCATACTTTTACTGGACACTGAAGGGCTCGACAAGACTGTTTTTTTTTTATTGTCCAGGGCAAGTGGACATGGTGTCGGACATGTAGAATCATCATATTAGTTAATAAAATTGAGAATGGAAATGGGGAATATGTCAAAGAGACAACAACCCGACCATAGAGCAGATAACAGCCAAAGGCCACCAATGGGTCTTTAATGCAGCAAGAAAATCCTGCACCCGGAGGTGGGCCTCAGCTGGCCCCTAGTTGACCGATGGGACAAGTGAAAATCAATGATATAAATATAAAACTTTCAAGACTTACAAATCCTAAAACATGAACTATTTTTTTTTATTTATCATACGAAATATAAATTAATGATTGAACTAGAAGGGTGCAATTAAGGGTAGGCCAGGGACATCAATGATAAAACATGCTGACTGACGGAAGCTTTCATATCAAGTGATAAACCCAGTACACAAGAAAGTACTAATTTCATCAGGTAACCTAAAAGCCTAATGTATGACTGTGCATATTATCAATACCTAAGATTTTTAACCTTGGATTCGAGCAAGTAGGTTAAGAGGTTGGACAAATTAATTTTTTGCAATTTCTCCAAATTAGATAAGATTGAAAATGATAATTTAAACGCATGCACAGTCATGCATTAACAAGTATTTGTAGGAATAAAACATGTAAGAATGTTTGTTTCAACTATTTTACTCAGGCATGAAAAATCAAACTGAACCTACCAACTTTGCCCCTTAATGTTATAATTTCAGGTTATAATACATGTAATACATGTAATAGTAAAACAAATAATCGGCCTAGTTAAAATGCACTACTTTTAATCATTTTGTATAAATAACATATGTTGGGAATAGTTCTTAACCATAGTATTTTGACCCCAATTATTATGGTCATTGAAAACTGACCCCTTGTCCCCTTTTTAAATGAAGAATCTTATATTTTAGATTTTTGGAATTATGACCATGAATTGCTAGAAACTATCAAATTGCACTAGGTGATGTTTAAACATGGTATTTAATTTTTCATACAGGGATTCAAATTCCATAAGGGTTTAATTTCTCGCTTTGGAATATTGACCCTTGATTCAATTTCTTATATAACCACAGCCTCCTGCAAATAAGGCAGTACAACAAAAGCAGACACAATTATCTCTGCAGTAATACATGCACTTTGTATATTACATGTTGCAGTTTAAAATAATGATTTAAGAGTGAAAAGTTAAGTTTCATTTATGACTAACTTTATAGGTCATTATCAGAATCACGGTAAAATTACAGCTTTAATTTTCAAATGCAGTTTTTATTGCTAACGACCTTAGACCTGTTAGTGACAAACCTCAGAATCACGGTAAAATAACAGTTTTAATTTTCAAATGCAGTCTTTTATTGCTAATGACCTTAGACCTGTAAGTGACAAACCCCAGAATCACGGTAAAATAAGAGTTTTAATTTTCAAATGCAGTCTTTTATTGCTAATGACCTTAGACCTGAAAGTGACAAACCTCAGAATCACGGTAAAATAACAGCTTTGATGTTCAAATGCAGTCTTTAATTGCTAATGACCTTAGACCTGTTAGTGACAAACCTCAGAATCCGGGAAAATAACAGTTTTCATTTTCAAATGCAGTCTTTTATTGCTAATGACCTAAGACCTGTAAGTGACAAACCTCAGAATCACGGTAAAATAACAACTTTAATTTTCAAATGCAGTCTTTTATTGCTAATGACCTTAGACCTGTAAGTGACAAACCTCAGAATCAGCTGCAGTGGCACCAAACTTTTTGTGATTTAAAAGTTGGGTTCAAACTCAATTGAAACAATTGATAATGATTTGTATGCCCCGCCTAGGGGCATTATATTTTCGATCTGTGCATCCGTTCGTTTGTTCGTTCGTTCGTCCGTTCGTCCGTCCGTCTGTCCCACTTCAGTTTAAAGTTTTGGTCAGGGTAGTTTTGATGAAGTTGAAGTCCAATCAACTTGAAACTTAGTACACATGTTCCCTATGATATATGATCTTTCTAATTTTAATGCAAAATTAGAGTTTTGACCCCATTTTCACGGTCCACTAAACATAGAAAATGATAGTGCGAGTGTGGCATCCGTGTACTATGGACACATTCTTGTTATCGCTAATCTAACTACTTGCAAGATTAATCATCTTAGTCCTTGAAATGTAATCGATATGGCAAACTCGAACCAGCTATAAAACATGAATAACGATATGTGTGGCCGCTAGACATGACCATGAAATGTAAATGTTCATATTATATTCATTTTATGTTGTATATTGGTATGACGTTGGCGTCGTCATCGTCGTCATCGTCGTTCAAGACACATTGGTTTTCGCACAATAACTTTAGTTTAAATGAATGGATCTCTATGAAATTTTATCATAAGGTTCAATACCCCAAAAGAAAGGTTGGGATTCATTTTGAGGGTTATGGTACCAACAGTTAAGGAATTAGGGGCCAAAAGGGCCAAAAATAAGCATTTTGTAACTTCCAGACAATAACTTGTGTTTAAGTGTATGGATCGCTCTGAAATTATACCATTATATAAGTTTCCATACCACAAAGGGATGGTTAGGATTGGCTTTGGGGGTTATGGCTCAAACCGTTTTTGGAATTAGGGCAAAAAGGGAAAAACAAGGGTTTCCTGGTTAATGGACAATTTAAAGCAGTGTAAGGAGGTAATCCAAAACAAAATTGTACAATATTGTACAATGTTGAATTACCTCCTTACACTGCTTTTAAATTATCTATTTAAGACTTTTGTGATGTATTTAAATTGGTAATTATGGTTGCAAACTCCATTGGAAATTTGAATTGAGATTATGACCATATCTTGAGGGAAAGAATTTTGTTTTGGACAGAGGGGTAAAAAGAAATTGTGGGGGCAATTTTTTTTTTTTCATTTCAGATTTCAGAAATTAAAAGAAAATTTCTTCAAATATTTAATACGCAACAGCATAGTGTATTTCTCAAAAGCAAAAAAAGGGGTAATTTTTTTTTTTTTGGGGAGGGGCCAATTTTGCAACAGCATACTTTATTGCTCAAAAGCAAAAATTGAATATAAGTTCAAATCATATAACCAATTCTAAGTTCTTTGACTACAGTTATTCGTGTCAGAAACCTATTATGTGTCAAATATTTAATTACAATCTAAATTCAGACCTGTATCAAGCGCAGTATTGTGTCCATTTTCGCCCATACTGTTCTGGGTTGGACCTCTGCGGTCGTATCCAGCTGTGCTCAACGAAGCATTTTATTATTATTTTTTTTTTCAGTATTTTTACAACACTGGGTCAACTGTATCCTTACCTATTGTAAGGCAGTATATAAAGGAATTCCAAAGATCTTGTTTGTTGCTACTCATAAAGACAAAGTACCAAAGGTAAGTGAACTAATGTAAGCTGATATAAAGGCATACGTTAGAAAATGTAAGCTGGTATAAAGGCATTCTTTACATCACTTATTTACACAAACAATTCAGCATAAATGCCACAGGATGATAAAGAAAATGACAGCCGTCAATCATTTATACAAACTGGCCATAACGATAAAATCAAAATGCTGGAAGTGGCATTAAATACCAACAATCAATTAACCAATTTTTAAAGCACTGGCTAGGATTACCCATGAAAGTAACAATTAGAAATCATAATTGTTTCTTCTGAGACTAATTGCCGAAATGAGTAAAAGGACAGGAAGCAGATATCATACGGAAATCGCAGGTAACAATAATATCGTTTTTATTGTTACCTGCAGTTATTGTTACCTGCAAAATATAAAATAAAATTTGAAAAATATGTCTTTTTTGTGTGTAGCACAGTCTGCACCGTTAGCCACTAGTCCAATGCCCCAGACTAGTAAATATTGATGCGGACTAGAGAAAATTTTCAAAATTTTATACAGTCGATAGGGACAAGTTTTGATAGTTAGTTTCGGACTAGTACATGAAAAAGTTTTTAGCGCAGACTGGTAGCATCTTGATACTTTGTACTGTCTTCATGTCATTGCCGGTATAATTTGTTTTACATATTTGAACAAATTTATATAAGAATAGCAATGATAAATTGAAAGCACATGTAAACATATAAATAAGATGTGGCATGAGTGCCAATGAGACAACTCTCTATCAAAGTCACAATGTATGAAAAATTAACAATTATAGGTCAAAGTACGGCCTTCAACACGGAGCCTTGGCTCACACCGAACAGCAAGGTATAAAGGCTCCACAATGACTAGTGTGAAACAATTCAAAAAGAAAACCAATGGTCTAATCTATATAAAAACGAGAAACGAGAAACACTTATGAACCACACAAACAAACGACAACCAATGAACAACAGACTCCTGACTTAGGACAGGTGCATACAAATGGAGTGAGTTTAAACGTTTTAACAGGCGCCAACCTTCACCCTAACCTCAGACAGAAGTGTAACATTACAACATTAAAAGACACACTATAAAATATCACTTGAATTATTTTAGCTATCTTCATTAGGTACCATTTGAGGCCAACACATTTCAGGTGATACCACTTCAGACACCTGTCGCAAACTGTAGATCCATATATATGAATGTCTATACTGCATACTAAACAGTGTATACTTCTTCAATGATATCTTGTTTTAACAAGAACTTCTTCTAAATACTGCACAAAACTTGCATCTTTGAACCGTTAAAGTTTATCATTAAAATAAACTTTTCACCGACCACAATTCGGACATCTTGCTCATTCGTATCTAGACTGTTGAACAATAATGAGTTGTTTTTATCGACCCCTTTGGCAAAAGTGAACGTCATATTGGTCTAAAAATTTATTGTGTAATTGTTTAAATTTATTTCAAAGATTGTTCATAAGTCAAACATGTTTTAGGGCAGTGCCTGCCTGAATATATTTTGTTGGTAACAATAACTTTAGGTAATAATGTTAAAATGTATATTATTGTTACCTGCAATTTCCATATGAAGTCAGGTCCCTGTCTTGAAATACTTTCCGCAATTATTTTCAGAAGTAACAATAATTATTTCTTATTGTCACTTTTGCGATTAATCGTAGCCAGTGCCATCATTGAAACTGGATGTTGTGTACCAATGTCGATTGGTCAAGTCGGCTATATTAGTAGTCCTACATGGTTAGAAGCTACAAATTAAAAAAAATTGATAGTTTACTTTTGTACAAATTGGCTTATTCATCATAATTGTTGTTCCTACTGTGACAAAGTTGCAGAAGTGTTAATAGCTTTGTGGTTTATGCGTCGCCAAAAGTGAACAACTTGTTGGAGTTATTAATTAGTTAAGTTTGTAGTGAACCATTAATGACAAATCAATGATATTTGGTATGGAGTTGTTTTATCATTGTTTACATTTTATTTTTATGGATAGTCGACTTTGAAACTTTTGCAATGTTTACATGTGAAAGTTTGGGATTAAATAGCTTAAGGGTAACCACTTATCATATCAAGTCAATGTTATTTGTTATGCAGTTATGCAGTTTCATTAGCATTGGCACATAACGCTTCTAAGGAGCAATAACAATAGATTTTCTGTTTAAGGTACAATGTTGTGAAGAAAAGCATCTTTTGAAGTAAAGGTCACAAAATACAAAACGATAGACCACAATTAAGTAGTTGTTAAGTTTATGTGTAAAATCTTTAAATCATTTGTCAAACCTTCAACATTCACTTGATATGCCCATTGTGAAGGAAAATATCCCATCAATTTTGGGTAATTGCTTAATAATAATCCAAACTTCAGGTAAAAGGTTTGTGTCAAAAATTAGTTTATGGCCCAATACCAGATCAATTGTGGATAAAGCATCTTTTCATACAAAATAAAATTGAGAATGGAAATAGGGAATGTCAAAGAGACAACAACCCGACCAAAGAGCATACAACAGCCGAAGGCCACCCATGGGTCTTCAAAAGCCTAGCGTCAAAGGTAAATGCCACATCAGCAGATTGAAATTAAGGGACTTTTGTTGTTAGAATATAATAGAAAAGGTAAAGTTATGTTTATTGGGAATATCCATAAATGTCCTAACAGTACCAATTTTACTGCACCACATACACATTTCTACAATTTCTCTGCACAGATGCTAGAGGTTGAAATATTTTAAAATCAAGAATCTATTACAAACGCTGAAGATAGGATTTAACGGAAAATTCAGAAACTCTAGCTTTTTCTGTTCAATAACTGATGACACATTGAAATAAATTTCAATATTGACATTTTTCATTTTACTTTTCTCGATTCATGATCTTTGATTAGATGAAAAATGGACCAGCATGTCGTTTCTGTGCGATAACTTTTGAAAAGCTTGATCCAGTCCTTTTCAAATGTTGATATGTTGTTTCTGATGAAAGTGTGGAGGTCAAATTAAATTTTGGAAATTTCCACTATGCTGTTTGGTAGTATTATTCCTTGATTCATTGTATTGAAAATTTCACTTTATATCGATTATGTGCAATAACCATGATAACCAAGGATGATTAATGCAATCGTATGTAAATCTCAATATGTTGTTTCGTTGAATATTATTAATTTTGGCATTCAGGATTTATGACCCTTGAATGCTTTAATTGTGATACTATAAAACAAAACGGTTTGTTGTTATGTGCCTGCTTTTTGTTTGTTTTACATTCAATTGTTCAGGAATATTGAACATGTCTAAGATCATCAAGGATTGAACTTCAGGCTCTTTGTTTTGGATTAAGGGATACAGTGATAAACTACTTTTACATGAACTGAGGTAGTGCAAACATTGCATTTCACTACAAAATCTTATGACTCTCCTGTACCTTTGCATTTCTTTATAGGAGGATATTGAAACACGCGCACAGAGTTATATAGTGGAGTAGAAGAGTTATTTAAAGACCATGAAGGACGAGAACATCTGGTCATCGACAACCAAATATTTGTCAATGCAACAGACAAAAGAGATCCAGAGATCGATGTTCTAAAAAAGCCATCACAGATCTTACCTTTCAACATCCATGTTGGGAGAGGCAATGCCGAATGCCTCTGTTCCCTTGAACTTGAGATCGCTAATTTAGTAGCAAAGGGAAACAAGTATTGTCATTGAGTGAAGTTGAACAATTGAATTCCATCAGCAAGGTGTCCGTCTTGTCTAATGAAGAGCTTAGAGATTTTCTACAATATCACCACTCACTTGGGAAGATAGTCTATTTTGATACCCCACAGTTGAGAGGTTATGTGATTATCAGTCCGCTACTTCTGGTCGAAGTTATGAGATCCTTTATTACAGGTATTATATGGTATAATATCCACTTGTATACTCTCCATGGTCATCAAACACAGCCAGATGTCTATATAACATGTTAATAATCTCTAAATCTCTATATCGCTTTAGGCTAGATAATTGTCAAAACAATTCCAAAGGCTATCAAAATAAAGACTTGCAGTCATAAAACTTTCTAGAACAATTCTCAAACACCGACTTAGAAATCAACCAATTATAATACTGGATATGATGTTTGGAACACAAATGTTGAAGGAGTACAAATGAAAGTTTTATGACTAAAGGCCTTGATATTAACACTTTTTTCCACAATCACAAATAAGAAAGAAAGTGAAAATAAGACATGCTCACCTGGCGATTGCCATTTCTTGATGTCAAAAATGTTCTTCTCTGAAACTACAAAACATTTCAACCAAATTGTCATTGGGGTATCTTTTCTAAAGTGTGTGTGTTTTTTTATTCCTGTCAGTAAATCATTGTGGCTGCCATGGCTAAAAATAGAACATAAGGATAAAATGTGTTAATGGTCTCAATATCTTGAAGTATAATAGATAGGAAAATATAACAAGGTCAAACATGATCAGAATGTTAAGATCTACCTACTTCCTGCCTCTATCCTAGAAGGAGTTATTGTCAAACATGATCAGAATGTTAAGATCTACATACTTCCTGCTTCTATCCTAGAAGGAGTTATTGTCATAAGTTGAGGATTTCCGACTTTTATCATGGTTTTCCTTTTAAGCTCACCAGGCCCACAGGGCCCCATGTGAGCTTATGCAATCACTTGGCGTCCGTTGTCGTCCGTCGTCTGTCATTGTCGTCGTTGTAAACTATTTCAAAATCGTCTCCTCTGAAACTACCTGGCCAAATACCTTCAAACTTTAACTGAATGTTCCTTAGGGTATCTAGTTTATAAATTGTATCCGAAGTTTTGATTCATCAACAATCATGGGCGACATGGCTAAAAATAGAACATAGGGGTCAAATGCAGTTTTGACTTCTAAGCAAAACTTAACCAAACTTGGCCAAAGTCATCATTACGGTATATAGTAAAAGGTTTAAAGATTGAACATAGGGTGGAAAAGCAAGTTTTGTTTATTGTCATGAATATAAATAGAGAAAATCTGACAGGGCCAAAAATATCAAAAGGTTGAGATCTACTAATAAGCTACTGTCTGTTTACATCAAATCTGCCAGAAGACTTCTTATAGGAGTTATTGCCCTTAATGACAAATGCTACCAGTCTTTTGTTTTATATGTTTGCCTATTTAGTTAAAAACTATAAAAGAAAGATGGAAACGTAAAAGCCGACATGATCAGCAAGAGAAGTTCTACAAATAAGTCATTTTTTTCCGAAATCGTTAATAAACTCTTTATAGAGGTCAAGGAATTATTGCCCTTAAATGATTCATTTTACCTTTTGTGTTTTGAGCTCGTTTATTTATTATAAGCATATAAGATACTTTTAATAATCTTTTAATTTTAATTTTTTTTTTTTTATTTTGCTTTACAGATATTGCCTTCTGGCCAAAGAAAGGTCTCATAAGAAATACTTTTGAAAGGATGTCAGAAAGTGGAATAATACAAAGAAAAGATCTTTATCTTATTTGGGAACAAAAGCACTTCAGTAAAATATCACCCTACAAAGAGTTCATATTTGATATGCTCATCCACCTTGATATTCTATCAGAGCAGCGTAGATATGATATTACTACGGAAGTCGGTTACCAGTGGAAAACTTCTTTGTTCCCTGTATGCTCACTCAAACAAATGACACAAGATTTATGACCCATGAATGCACACCAGAGAAAGCCATCAGTCTAGCCTTTGTTTTCAAAGGACAATTATACCACCAGCCTTACCAAATCGTCTCATTAGCGCATGTCTCAGTATGTGGACCGTGAAGACATATGAAGGAAAACAACTCCTGTTTTCAGGATTCGTTGGATTATCATTCAATAAAGCACATGATATTGTAGTATGTGTTGAAGGTAACAAGATATTGCTCTACATAGTCCATGAAACCTCCAATGGACTGATCGTACCAGATATTGCCACTGGTATCAAGGAATGCATGTTTACAACATTAGAGAGAATCTCAGAGTTCTATAAGTCCACAGTCCATGTCTCCTCTAGCAGCCAAAAACTACCCTTCCACATTGAATATGCATGCTCCAGGTTAGAATGCCATATAACTGAAGAGGCAGCATTCATAACTGATGAATGGATCTGTGATAAACATGAGATTGTACATACCAAAGACAAGTGGAATATTTGGAATCAAGATCAGGTAAATTAGAACTATTAAATTGATATTATATAAGAAAATCTTGAATCAACTCACACAGTGCTGACTTATGGTTTGCTTGTGCAATCTCCAAAATAGAAAACAACATGCATGACATGTTAAATAAAATAAAAGAACGGTTAACATTACAAACTCACAAGATAAATTCCCGTGTAACTAATTTCTCACAAGATAAATTCCCATGTAACTAATAACTCACAAGATAAATTCCAGTGTAACTAATATCTCACAAGATAATTTCCTGTGTAACTTATATCTCACAAGATAAAATCAAGAATAACTAATCTTGCAAGAAAATTTGCGTGATATTTATCTGACAAGCAATTATAAAAAAGAAAGAGCTTCACTCCGTATATCACTGATGGACTCTGGGATTGAAAATACTGTATATGTTACATGCCATTGTTTCACACATGAAGGCTGTGAGCCCTCACATTATACATGTTATAAACAATAGGACTAATCATTTTTATTATCACTCTGAAACAAATTTTATACATTTAAATTCAAATTAACAGGCAATGCTAACAATTTTGCCATTGGTTAACTATGATTAAAATAAATCTTAACCTCAGACTGCTGTATCCTTTGCGTTTTGTAAATACTAATTTTGTATCCACCAATATTTTTTTTCAGGCAAAAGAAGAATGTCAAATAAACTGTCAAGGTAAATAGTATAACTACAGAATAAGTACTTACTAATGCAAAATATAGTGTTAATAGTTTTTATACGTCCGCTTACGGACGTATTATGGTATACCATTGTCTGTTGTCCGTCGTCCGTCCGTTGTCCACATGTTGGACAATAACTCTAAAACGATTTAACTAATTTGCATGAAACTTTGTTGACTTGTTAAAAGCTTTTGACGTCCCTTTCGATTTTTAAAAATTTAAGGTTTCTGAGTTGTGTGGTTTTATTCATTAAAAAGGATGATTTTTCATTTTTCGGACAATAACTCAAAACACTTTCACCAATTTGTATTTTTGATGGGAGCTCCTTTAGATTTTTAATAAATTTTAGATTTTAGGTTTCGAGATTTTATTCAAAAGGGGTGATTTTTCAATTTTCAGACATTAACTCAAAAGTGCTTTAAGTAGTTTTCATGAAACTTTGGTGACTCGTGACTGGTCCAAGCCATTTGAGTGAATCTAAAGCAGAATGACATATCCTGACCCCGCAGTTCTATGTCCAAGCAATGTCAACTGATCTGAAGCATAATGACATATCCTGACTCTTCAGTTCTATGTCCAAGCAATGTTGAGGATCTGAAGCAGAATGACATATCCTGACCCCTCAGTTCTATGTCCAAGCAATGTCAAGGGATCTGAAGCAGAATAACATGTCTTGACCTCTCACTTCTATGTCCAAGCATTGTCAAGGGGTCTAAAGCAGAATGACATATCCTGACCCTCATTTCTATGTCCAAGCAATGTCAAGGAATCTGAAGCAGAATGACATATTTTGACCCCTCACTTCTATGTCCAAGCTATGACAACAGATCTGAAGCAGAATAACATATCCTGAACCCTCACGTCTATGTCCAAGCTATGCCAAGAGGTCTGAAGCAGAATAACATATCCTGACCCTCACTTCTATGTCCAATCTATGCCAAGAGATCTGAAGCAGAATAACATATCCTGACCCGTCAGTTCTATGTCCAATCTATGCAAAGAGATCTGAAGCAGAATAACATATCCTGACCCTGCAGTTCTATGTTCAAGCAATGTCAAGGGATCTGAAGCAGAATAACATGTCCTGACCTCTCACTTCTATGTCCAAGCAATATCAAGAGATCTGGAGCAGAATAACATATCCTGAACCCTCACTTCTATGTCCAAGCAATGTCAAGGGATCTGAAGCAGAATAACATATCCTGACCTCTCACTTCTATGTCATGTATGTCCAACCTATGCCAAGAGATCTGAAGCAGAATAACATGTCCTGGCCTCTCACTTCTATGTCCAAGCAATGTCAAGAGATCTAAAGCAGAATAACATGTCCTGACCACTCAGTTCTATGTCCAAGCAATGTCAAGAGATCTAAAGCAGAATAACATGTCCTGACCACTCAGTTCTATGTCCAAGCAATGTCAACAGATCTAAAGCAGAATGACATACCCTGACCCTCAGTTCTTTGTCCAAGCAATATTAAAGATATGAAACAGAATAACTTAACCTGATCCTTCAGTTTTAAGTTCAAGCAATGTTAAGGGATCTATAGCAGGATAAAATGTAATGACCCTTCAGGTTTGTGTCCACAAAATATTAAAGGATCTGAAGTAAAATATCATACCTTGGCCCTTACTTCTGTGTGCAAGCAATATTAAGGCATCTGAATCAGAATAAAATACACTAACCCCTCAGTCGAGTGTCCAAGCAGATGTAATGGATTCTAAATTGGAATTCAGAGTCCTTATTTAGGACAGTGGATAACTTGTACATTTTGCAAGCATCTTCCAAATTTATTTCTTGATATTTTACGATAACTTAGTAAGTAGGGGATGAAATTACATTAAAAAAAAAAAAAAAAAACGGCATGAATTTGTAGGTAAAGTAGTTATTTTGTACAGTTTGAAAAGGTAAAAACTAGTATGTCTTAATTAGAGACCCCTTTAAGGTAGATTAACTGCCATCTTTATGTATTATAGTGGTAATCAATAGGTTTGGTTATTTGCTTGAATCTACAAATTTTAAACATATTTGCAAATAATTGGTTTTACTGTATATTGGAATAAAGAAAAATAAATGACTTGTTGCATTATTCAGACTGATTTATCTGATATCAAATGTTTGGGTTAGTTATTCGAATCAAATTGTCAATTTGAGTCATTTAATGGGAAATAACTCAAAGAGTTAATTTTTCATAAGGGTATTCCATTAAAATGTATGTGGGAGGGTAGGAAGGAAGTTTAATTGTTGAATGTGGGTCATGGGTCTTTTGCTTCAGTATGCTTCTATTACCATTATGCCAAATTATCTAACAAATGGTTCTTGGTTGTAGGGAAACATTGAAAGTCCTTCCTACCCTCCCACATACATTTTAATGGAATAGCCCTAATGGAAATTTTACTTGTAGACAGAGAGCAAGTTCAGTGAAACCATTTTTCTTTTTATTTTCTTAAAGCATATTTCAAAACCTATCTCCTCAAATTTTATTTCAAAATTCTATCTCATAGATTTCATTTTATTTACACTTGTTTTTATATATGAACAGTCTCTGCAAGTTTTGACAATTTTGCTTGACTGGTAGCTTAAAAATAGTACGGTGACTTATACTTTTCATTATATTTTGAAAGAAAAGAATACTTTCTGTATATTTGCACCACAGAAAGGACAACCAGTGACTAATGTTTCATGGATATTCAGGTCAAGCATTCATACTTTCTGTTTATTTGCACCACAGATAAGACAACCAGTGACTACTATTTCATGGGTATTCAGGTCAAACGTTCATACTTTCTGTGTATTTGCACCACATATAGGATACCCAGTGACTACTATTTCATTGGTATTGAGGTCAAACGTTCATACTTTCTGTTTATTTGCACCACAGGTAGGACACCCAATGACTACTATTTCATGGGTATTCAGGTCAAACATTCATACTTTCTGTGTATTTCCTCCACAGATAGGACACCCAGTGACTAATGTTTCATGGGTTTTCAGGTCTAAAGTCCAAACTTTCTGTGTATTTGCTCCACAGATAGGACAACTATTGACTACTGTTTATGGGTACCGTAAATTGGGAAATTTTGCGTCGGGATCTTTTGGCGGTTTTCTCTCGAAAGGCATGTGTTTTATTTTGGTGTGTAATTTTGATGTTTCATCTAAATGATATGTTTAATTTTGGAACAACAGTAGTGAGCAAGCTCATTCATATTTGCCTTTATTTACAATAAACAAAGTCTCATTGAATTTTCAAACTAGAAACACGACAAAGTTAACTTAATGAAGGAATCGGATACGGATGCAATCGCCAATAAATCCGTATATCGTGGTTTAAACCTGAAAGAAAATATGAAATAAAATCTTAAACATTAAAATCACTTTTTAATAGATTATTTAGTTTTACAAATATCATATGACATAAATTTTAATCATCTCTATATCAGTACATGTTAATCTATTGACGATCAAGTATTTAAATTTTAATCTTTATGCCTCTTATTAATTGCAGATAAAGGATTACAAGGAGTTTTGATATTCTAATTACCAATAACGGCATCTAATCAGTAATAGCCTGGCATATTTATGACATGTGTGAATAAAAATTCATGTTGTGTTTTCTTAACAATTTCAGAAAATTGACAATTAGGTAAACATTATATAGTGTTGTTGTCAAATTATACCAGGTATTTATTTGCAGATTTGGCTATGTATAGAATTGTAGGAAATATACGGAAGATATAATAACATAAAATATTTTCCCCAACAATTAACATTACGATATTGTCGTACCGGTACGCGATTTTGGCGTTTCAATTTTAGTGTTTGATTTATTTTCGTGTGTTTAATTTTGGCACTTTCATTGGAAGCACCAAATAAACCAAAATAAAACTACAACCAAAATAACCCAATTTACGGTATTCAGGTTTAACATTCATACTTTCTGTGTATTTGCTCCACAAATAGGACATCGAATGACTAATATTTCATGGGTGTTCAGGTCAAACGTCCAAACTTTCTGTGTATTTGCTCCACAGATAGGACAATCATTGACTACTATTTTATGGGTATTCAGGTCAAACGGTCATATTTTCAGTGAAATTGCTCCACAAATAGGACAAACAGTGACTAATATGTCATGGGTATTCAGGTCAAACGTTCATACTTTTTGTATTTGCACCACAGATAGGACAACCAAGGACTAATATTTCATGGATATTCAGGTCAAACGTTCATACGTTCTGTGTATTTGCTCCACAGATAGGACAACCATTGACTTATATATCGTGAAATGGATATTCAGGTCAAACATTCATACTTTCTGTACATTTGCACCACAGATAGAATAACATATGATAGATCATACATAATATAAATGTTATTGTAAGTTGCATTTCTGTCAATATAGACAATGCAATTTTCCATAGGAACTCCTTTTACGGCTAACACTGTACCACTTTTACTAAGAAGTTTCCAAAAAAAAATATCCTAGAATGGAAAGCTCATATGCACTACTATTTTTTCAAAGTTCAAAATATAGGGCTGTGTGGCATATTTTCAACATTCATATGCCCCGAACTTCTAAGAATGTAAACATGTTAAACTTGTACTTAAATTCTGTACTACCCCTACCTCAACTTTTGGTCTCCCATTGAATTCAAGGCTGCTGCTATATTTTTTAATTTATACTGGTAACATTCCCAAGTTATGTCTCTATGAGATGACGAGATCATATCTGGGAACCAGTACGTAAACAAATCAATTTATCTATGAATAGTATATATCTCCCTAAAGACTAAAAGAGGCGTGGTTTGTGAAACAGCTGTATTTACAAAATGCGACCTGTAAGGGTTATTGTTTACTGTATTTGCATTATGTAGCAATTTATTCAAATTTAGGTTTACAAGAAGATGCCTTGAATCAGATTCCAAGTGATATTGAACTTCAACGATTTTCATCACGATGTGAGGAAACCTTAATAAGAGAGTTGGCTATACATCTTGGTATTACTTTGCACGAATGGGAAAAACTCAGATCTGATTATGAATTTGTCGACATTGTTAAGTATAGAGTACTAGTCGCCTGGAGAGAAAAGTATTCAGGAAGATTCAGTAACATAGCGAAAGCTTTACAAGATATGGATTTGACTACACACACACTGTGTCAGGTAAAATAGTCCAATAAACTGGATTTATCAAATTATGTATTGTACATTTATAACTTAAGGAAGAGGTATAATAAGTGGTCCTTGATTTGCAAAAATAATAATAAAACTATCCGCATTACAAAACTAATTCTATTAAAATTGATGCTAAGGAATAGGTTGCTATTTTTTTTTCGGATAATCTATTTCCTTTTTTCTATACAATATGCCAACATTTTTGTTTCTTTTAATATGGTTGGTTACATGTATTAAATGTCTTGCATAAGATATTATTTTCAAACATTATTGGTCAGAACAAGTTTCACGCTTGAGGTTTGTGCCACACTATTTTAGATATCAATTAGTGTGGAATCAATGACATAAGTATATAAGTTTACCTTAAATATGTGATACGACCTTGACGTTGTCTTTAAATTTTTGTTGCCGTAAAATTGTAGCTGTCAATTTAACGTTACACCTTTAGATTGCTCACCCCATGAACTTAACATTTCAAATAACGAACAAAATAGTTTAAAAGATATATTTGTCAGTATCTTACGCCCTTTTATTCTATGTTCCAATTCCTAATGATTATTAGTCCCCACGGACGAAGTCGAAGGGACTTTTGGTTTGCAATCTGTCTGTCTGTCCATTCGTCAGTTCGGCAAATAAGTTTTCCACACTTTTAATTCATGCTTAAGGGTGTTTGCTACTCTGTTTCAAAATAACAAGTTTTTATAAGACTGTTATAAATTGATAGTATATAAATAAAGAAACTAAAAAGCAGAAAAAATGAAGGGTCCGTGTGCTTGTTTTTGAGTTAAAAGCCATCGAAAATTTGGCGGAAATAATTATCTCTAGATTTTCATATTTTACATTGGCACCTTTTTCTTTCAAAACGATGAAAAATAACAAGGATTTTATAAGATTTTCAAAGATGACATTTTAAGCTATATGTAATCAAATTATGGAAAGAAAAGAAGGGTTAGTGGGCAAAATTTTTAATGGCACTACATGGATAAAACCAGAGGATTCCGAATATCTGGCAAAAATTCAAAAACAAGAGGAGCGAACATCCTTAAAGATATTGATTTGATATTTGGTATATAGTTTTGTCATGACCAGTTACAGCTCAAGTTCAAATTTTGTTCCGGTCTGATGATTTATTTTGCACAGGTCTGTTCCTTGGACAATTCACACAAATAATCAGTTTTCCACACTCTTTTCCGTCATGCTTGTAGATATTAATTTAATATTTTGTAATATAGTTTTCACCATGACAAGTTATAGTTCAAGTTTAATGTTTTTCTTAACAGTAGGGGACTATGTATTCCCATGCTGTAATAAATACTATGCGGTAGGGACTATGTATTGCAATGTAGTACTTATTATTATCTGGTAGGGGACTATGTATTGCAATTTAGTACTTATTATTATCTGGTAGGGGACTATGTATTGCCATGTAGTATTAACTACTAACTGGTAGGGGACTATGTATTGCCATGCAGTAATAAATATTAAACATTGCGGACTATATATTCCCATGCAGTACTAGTTGTTAAACGGGAGGGACTATGTATTGCCATGAAGTACTAATTATTAACCGATAGGGGACTATGTATTACCATGCAGTACTCTCAGACTGATTGTGTTTGTAATCATCCTGCCTGTAGATATGTTTTTCTTAATCGGTAGGGGACTATGTATTGCCATGCAGTACTCTCAGAATGCTTGTTTTTGATATCATCCTGCCTGAAAATATGTTAATTAACGGTAGGCGTCTATGTAATGCCATTCAATACTCTCAGAATGCTTGTTTTGTAATCATCCTTCCTGTATATATTTTCATTAACTGGTAGTGGACAATGTAATGCCATGCTGTACTAATTATTAACCGGTAGTGGACTATGTATTCCCATGCAGTACTATTTATTAAACGGTAGGGGACTATGTATTGCCATGTAGTACTAATTATCGACCACAAAAAATTTTGCAGTCATATATTGGTATGACGTTGGCGTCGTCGTCCAAGACACATTGGTTTTCGCAATCTAACTTTAGTTTAAGTGAATGGATCTCTATGAAATTTTACCATAAGGTTCAATACCACAAAAGGAAGGTTGGAATTTTGGGGTTATAGTACCAACAGTTAGGAATTAAGGGCCAAAAGGGCCAAAAATAAGCATTTTGTAACTTCCAGACATAACTTGTGTGTTTGTGTATGGATCTCTCTGACATTGTACCACAAGGTTCTATATCACAAAGGAATGCTGAGATTGATTTTGGGGTAATTGCCTCAAAATTTTAGGAATTAGGGCCAAAAAGGGCAAAAACAAACATTTTTCTAGTTTCATGACAATAACTTGTGTGTAAGTGTATGGATCTTTCTGAAATTGTACTACAAGGTTCCATATCACAAAGGAAAGCTGGAATTGAGCTTGGGGCTAATTGCCCAAAACGTTTAGGAATAAGGGCCAAAATAAGCATTTTTCTAGTTTCCAGACAATAACTTGTGTTCAAGTGTATGGATCTCTGAAATTGTACTGCAAGGTACCATACCACAAAGGGAAGGCTGGGATGGATTTTGGGTAATTCCTCAAAATTTTAGGCATCAGGGGCAAAAAGGGCAAAAACAAGCATTTTCTAGTTTCAGGACAATAACTTGTGTGTAAATGTATGGATCTTTATGAAATTGTACTACAAGGTTCCATATCACAAAGGAAAGCTGGGTTTGAGTTTGGGGTAATTGCCTAAACGTTTAGGAATTTGGGGCCAAAAACAAGCATTTTCTAGTTTCCAGACAATAACTTGTGTTCAAGTGTATGGATCTCTCTGAAATTGTACTGCAAGGTACCATACCACAAAAGGAAGGCTGAGATTGAGTTTGGGGTGATGAATCATAAGGGGTTCAAAAACTTGGGGGAATTTTTCCTTTTTCCTTTTTAGCTCACCTGGCCCGAAGGGCCAAGTGAGCTTTCTCATCACTTGGCGTCCGTCGTCCGTCGTCCGTCGTCGTCCGTCGTCGTCCGTCGTCGTTAACTTTACAAAATCTTCTCCTCTGAAACTACTGGGCCAAATTTAACCAAACTTGGCCACAATCATCATTGGGGTATCTAGTTTAAAAATTGTGTCCGGTGACCTGCCAAACCAACCAAGATGGCCGCCATGGCTAAAAATAGAACATAGGGTAAAATGTATATTTTGGCTTATAACTCTGAAACCAAAGCATTTAGAGCAAATCTGACATGGGGTAAAATTGTTTATTAGGTCAAGATCTATCTGCCCTGAAATTTTCAGATGAATCGGAGAGCCTGTTGTTGGGTTGCTGCCACTAAATTGGTAATTTTAAGAAAATTTTGAAGCTTTTGGTTATTATCTTGAATATTATTATAGATAGAGATAAACTGTAAACAGCAATAATGTTCAGCAAAGTAAGATCTACAAATAAGTCAACTTGACCAAAATGGTCAGTTGACCCCTTAAGGAGTTATTGCCCTTTATAGTCAATTTTAACCATTTTTGTAAATTTTGTAATCTTTACAAAATCTTCTCCTCTGAAACTACTGGGCCAAATTTAACCAAACTTGGCCACAATCATCATTGGGGTATCTAGTTTAAAATTGTGTTCGGTGACCTGCCAAACCAACCAAGATGGCCGCCATGGCTAAAAATAGAACATAGGGTAAAATGTATATTTTGGCTTATAACTCTGAAACCAAAGCATTTAGAGCAAATCTGACATGGGGTAAAATTGTTTATTAGGTCAAGATCTATCTGCCCTGAAATTTTCAGATGAATCGGAGAACCTGTTGTTGGGTTGCTGCCACTAAATTGGTAATTTTAAGAAAATTTTGAAGCTTTTGGTTATTATCTTGAATATTATTATAGATAGAGATAAACTGTAAACAGCAATAATGTTCAGCAAAGTAAGATCTACAAATAAGTCAACTTGACCAAATTGGTCAGTTGACCCCTTAAGGAGTTATTGCCCTTTATAGTCAATTTTAACCATTTTTGTAAATTTTGTAATCTTTACAAAATCTTCTCCTCTGAAACTACTGGGCCAAATTTAACCAAACTTGGCCACAATCATCATTGGGGTATCTAGTTTAAAAATTGTGTCCGGTGACCTGCCAAACCAACCAAGATGGCCGCCATGGCTAAAAATAGAACATAGGGTAAAATGTATATTTTGGCTTATAATTCTGAAACCAAAGCATTTAGAGCAAATCTGACATACGTAAAATTGTTAATCAGGTCAAGATCTATCTGCCCTGAAATTTTCAGATGAATCGGAGAACCTGTTGTTGGGTTGCTGCCACTAAATTGGTAATTTTAAGAAAATTTTGAAGCTTTTGGTTATTATCTTGAATATTATTATAGATAGAGATAAACTGTAAACAGCAATAATGTTCAGCAAAGTAAGATCTACAAATAAGTCAACTTGACCAAAATGGTCAGTTGACCCCTTAAGGAGTTATTGCCCTTTATAGTCAATTTTAACCATTTTTGTAAATTTTGTAATCTTTACAAAATCTTCTCCTCTGAAACTACTAAGACAAAATTAACCAAACTTGTCCACAATCATCATTAGGGTATCTAGTTTAAAAAATGTGTCCGATGACCCCACCCGCGAACCAAGATGGCCGACATGGTTAAAAATAGTACATAGGGTAAAATGCAGTTTTTGGCTCATATCTCTGAAACCAAAGCATTTAGAGCAAATCTGACGAGGATAAAATTGTTCATTAGGTCAAGATCTATCTGCCCTTAAATTTTCAGACCAATCAGGCAACACGTTGTTGGGTTGTTGCCCTGAATTAGTAATTTTAAGAAAATTTTGCAGCTTTTGGTTATTATCTTGAATATTATTATAGATAGAGATAAACTGTAAACAGCAATAATGTACAGCAAAGTAAGATCTACAAATAAGTCAACATGACCAAAATTGTCAATTGACCCCTGAAGGAGTTATTGCCCTTTATAGTCATTTTTACAATTTTCATAAATTTTGTAAATTTTGTAAATTTTACAAAATATTTTCCACTGTAACTACTTGGCCAAGTTCATTATAGATAGAGATAATTGGAAGCATCAAGAATGTTCAGTAAAGTAAGATCTACAAACACATCACCATCACCAAAACACAATTTTGTCATGAATCCATCTGTGTCCTTTGTTTAATATGCACATAGACCAAGGTGAGCGACACAGGCTCTTTAGAGCCTCTAGTTTTTTCTTTAAAATTTTCCATTTTAAATTGGTTATTTCTGATTTATATATAAAAGCAAATAATAATGATATGGTTTGAATAGGTAAATTAAATTTTTTAAGTTCTTAGACCACATTCATTCTGTGTCAGAAATCTATGCTGTGTCAAATATTTAATCAAAACCCAAATTCAGAGCTGTATCAAGCTTGAATGTTGTGTCCATACTTGCCCCAACTGTTCAGGGTTCATCCTCTGCGGTCGTATCAAGCTGCGCCCAGTGGAGCATTTTATTATTAACTGATCTCGATCGAGGACTATGTATTCCCATGCAGTATTCTCAGATTGCTCGTTTTGTAATCATCCTGCATGTAGATATGTTTGTTAACCAGTTAGGGACTAATTGTATTGCCATGCATTACTAATTATTAAACGGTAGGGGACTATGTATTGTCATGCAGTACTTATTATTTACCAATAGGGGACTATGTATTGCCATGCAATGCTAATTATTAAACAGTAGGGACTATGTATTGACATGCAGTACTCTCAGATTGCTTGTTAGTCCCCTAAACGGTAGGGGACTATGTATTGTCATGCAGTACTTATTATTTACCAATAGGGGACTATGTATTGCCATGCAATACTAATTTTAACCGATAGGGGACTATAAATGCCAAGCAGTACTAATTATTAAACGGTAGGAGACTATGTATTGTCATTCAGGACTTATTATTTACCAATAGGGGACTATCTATTGCCATGCAATACTAATTATTAAACGGTAGGGGACTATGTATTGACATGCAGTACTCTCAGATTGCTTGTTAGTCCCCTACCGACGAAGTCGAAGGAGACTTTAGGCTTGCACTCCGTCCGTCTGTCTGTCTGTCTGTCCGTCTGTCTGTCTGTCTGTCTGTCTGTCTGTCCTTCTGTCAGTCCGGCAAATCAGCTTTCCACACTTTTTTCTGCGTTCTTGAAGATATTGATTTGATATTTGGTGTATAGTTTTATCATGACAAGTTATAGATCAAGTTCAAATTTTGTTCCGGTCTGATGATTTAATCCAGAGTTATGGACCATAACTCTGGACCATATCTAATAGTGTTAGAGTACTATGTTAAACCATTTTTCTGTACAAAGGAGATAACTAATTTTTAAAAGACATTCTTTGTTCAATTATTTGAAGAATTTTTGGCAGGTTTGTTAGTTATTTAGTATAAACTAATTTTCTGAATGCTGTATATATATACAAAAATTATGAAGAGAAATCCTTTAATTAGATAATAATCTATTTTTATTATGTATATATTTCAATACATTACATTGTGTAGATAAAAGTTGTTGACATTTTATAGATAAGTTACAAATCTATATTAGTTTGTGACAAATGAAAGAAAAAATATTTGGAACTATTAATTATATTTGATTATAATTTGAAAATAGATATACACTGTATTACATCATATTTAATTTTAGAGAACTATTAATCATATCTAATGTTTTTTCATCATGCTTCTACGATATTGATTGATAATTGGTATATAGTTTTATCATGACAAGTTACAGATCAAGTTCAAATTTTTGTTTCGGTCCAATAATTTTGTGCAGAGTTATGGTGCTTGGACTTGGAAAATCACTCATATAATCAGTTTTCCACACTGTTTTTAGTCATGCTTGAAGATATTGACATGATATTTACTTTTTGTTTACACCATGGCAAGTTATATAACAAGTTAGCATTTTGTTCCAGTATAATGAATTTTTACCCGGTAGGGGACTATGTATTGCCATGCAATACTCTCAGAATGCTTCTTTTGTAATCATTCTGCATGTAGATATGTTTGTTAACCGGTTGGGGACTAATTGTATTGCAATGCATTACTAATTATTAAACCGTTGGGGACTATGTATTGCCATGTAGTACTAATTAATTACCGAAAGGGACTATGTATTGCCATGCAGTACTAATTTTAACCGGTAGGGGACTATAAATGCCAAGCAGTACTAATTATTAAACGGTAGGAGACTATGTATTGCCCTGTAGTACTTATTATTTATCGATAGGGGACTATGTATTGCCATGCAATACTAATTATTAAACGGTAGGGGACTATGTATTGACATGCAGTACTAATTATTTACCGGTAGGGGCTATATATTGCCATGCAGTACTAATTATTAAACGGTAGGAGACTATGTATTGCCCTGCAGTACTTATTATTTATCGATAGGGGACTATGTATTGACATGCAGTACTAATTATTTACCGGTAGGGGCTATATATCGCCATGCAGTACTAATTATTAAACGGTAGGCGACTATGTATTGCCATGCAGTACTAATTATTAACGAGTGTGGGACTATGTATTGCCATGCAGTACTAATTATTAAACAGTATGGGACTATGTATCACCATGCAGTACTAATTATCAACCGGTAGGGGCTATATGGCCCAAGACCACAATTAATGATCCCGCTTTTCGTTGTCCACGAATATAGTTCCTTTTAATTAGAGTGTATTTTTCTTAATTTTTTTCTTTCCTTCCTCACTCATTTCTTAGATTTTTTGGATGGAAATGAAAGAAGAGAGGTGAAATAAACTTTTGGATGCTGTATTTTAACTGATTTTGATATGGAAAGAGTGATAAGGCCAGGTGCAAAAGGTGAAATTTACAGTTTTCGGAACATCTCTTGACTTGTCCATAGGGGTATGGATGTGTATTGGCTAAATTTGTAAGATGTAAACGTTCAATTTTTCTGAAACTTGGATATATTTTTGGACTTGTACTGTACATTACACACACAAAATATTTGACAAAAAAATGGGTGCGTTTTTTTAATGAAACAAAACGTTATAAAGAACTAATAGAGAATTTAATTGTGGTCTTGGACCATATATTGCCATGCAGTACTAATTATTAAACGGTAGGGGACTATGTATTGCCATGCAGTATTAATTATTAAACAGTATGAGACTATGTTTTGCCATGCAGTTCTTATTACTAAACGGTAGGGGACTATGTGTTGCCATGCAGTACTAATTATTATCCCATAGGGAGCTATGTATTACCATGCATTACTATTTATCAAACAGTATGGGACTATGTATTGCCATGCAGTACTAATTATTAAACGGTAGGTGACTATGTATTTCCATGAGGTACTAATTATTAAACAGTATGGGACTATGTATTGCCATGCAGTACTAATTGTTAACCGGTAAGGGACTATATGTATTCCGATGCAGTACTAATTATTAAACGGTAGGGACTATGTATTGCCATTTAGTACTTTCAGTCAGAATGCTTGTTTTGTATTCATCCTGTCTGTACACTTTTGTAATACAATAAGACAAAAATAAATTTAATTTTCTTCATCAAATTGTAGAAGATTCGATAGTTACATTCCACATTTGGTCACATACTACTAAATAATGAGGTCCCATTTCTTAGCCTGCATGACGTTAAAACGAGATATCAAAGAATTCAATTGTATATATAACTAATATACGTCAATGCTGTTACTAAAAAATAACTCATTCCAGGCCTTTTTACCACATTGAATCCGTTACCGATGTCAATATTATAGGTATGTATGCTACATATAAGCCTCCTTTCATTAGAAGCACCAACATGAATTATTGTGTAAAGGAGGACATTTATCACACTATCGGCACAGATTAAATGTGAGCATTTGCCTATCCAGTTCCCCAAACCTGATCACCGTGACAGGACTTACTTCCAGAAGGATAACCTTCCACAAAACATGAATTAATACAATACAATTAAACTTACGAACACACTCACCCACCTGCTTGGCTCATCCTCATAATATAAAAGTGCAAAATGAATACAAAATATGTAAAAGGTCACCCTGGATGCCGCACGAATGCAACGTTAAATGCAAATTTGAAACCGGTATATGGTACATGTAGTTTCCTGTTGTAGAAAAAAACTAAGACAGGTTCAAACAGAAAGATTTCGAAAACAGATAAAACTGTGCACCTTATAATCAGAATGACTTTAAAATACTAATTACACAGTAAAAATAGGGCGTAGGTACTTTAATACTGCCACGGACCCTCAACATGCTCAATGTTGGAGTGTGTTCATTTAAAATTGATGAATGAGAGGTAACCAAACAAACTCATAATTTATCTACTGATTAACGCCTTAACTTTTATGGGGAATAGGATTTTGGCTATAAAGATCCTTTTAGCTCACCTGGCCCAATGTGCCAAGTGAGCTCTTCTCTTCACTTGGCGTCCGTCGTCCATCATCGTCCGTTAACTTTTACAAAATCTTCTCCTCTGAAACTGCTCGGCCACATTTAACCAAATTTGGCCTAAATCATCCTTAGGGTATTTAATTTTAAAAATGTATCCGAGGACCCCGCCAATCAACCAAGATGGCCGCCATGGCTAAAAAGAACATGGGAGTAAAATGCATTTTGGCTTATATCTCTGAAACTAAAGCATTTAGAGTAAATCTGACTAATTCAAAATGTTTATCAGGTCAAGATCTATCTATCCTGGAATTTTCAGACGCATCAGACAACCAGTTGTTTGGTTGCTGCCCTGAATTGGTGATTTTAGGAAATTTTAGTTTTTGGTTAATACCTTGAATATTATAATAGATAGAGATAAACTATAAACAGCAAAATGTTCAGCAAAGTTAGCTCTACAAATAAGTCAACATGATCAAAATTGTCAATTGACCCCTTCAGCAGTTATTGCCCTTTAAAGTCAATTTTCACTTTAAAGCACAATTTTTCTTAAATTTTATAATCTTTTCAGAAATCTTCTCCAGTGAATATAATGGGCCAAATAGAATTAAACTAAGCAACAATAGGGTATCTTTTTTTCATCCAACCAACATGGCCGTCATGGCTAAAAATAGAACATAGGGGTTTACAATAGAAGTCTATTGGAAAATTGGGAAAAAACAATTTCAAATGGTCAGCAAAGTAGGCTCTACAAATAAGTCAACATGATCAAAATTGTCAATTGACCTCTTCAGCAGTTATTGCCCTTTAGAGTCAATTTGAAAACTAATTTAAATAATGATAAGGGTCTTCAGTAATTATTGTAAGACTACAATGGGATGACATGCTTTAAATTCAACTACTGAGCCGAATTAAACCAAACTTGGCCTCAGTCATTATTAGGGTATCTAATACTATTCATTATAATTGTAACCTTATTTTACATGATTTCCAAAACCACAGTAGATACAGGTGAGCGACACAGGCTCTTGAGAGCCTCTAGTTTTGCTCCACGAAATAATGGGGTATATGTTCATCCTCATTTCTGTACGTTCTTCTAAACGTTACAGGACCGTTGTTCAGTACATTTTAAAATCTGTTTAAAAAGAAATGGTTTCTGAAAGAAGTCATTGGAAAAGAACAAAACAGCTTATTCATTTTGTAATTAATAGATAAAGTTCAAGGTCATTGGTATAAAAATAAGTTTTATGTAAAATTGTTTTCCGGAGAGTAACTTAAGTTCCCATTGCTTGATTGGAATGAAAATTTGAGATAAGACATATAGTAGCATGTTGATCAATAGACTAATGTTAAAGACCACTGACTAATAATACAATATATTTGAAGATTGTTTTGAAAATCGTTCCTGTTGGTTTCCAATGCTGATGTGAGTGAAACTTGCACAGAGAGACAACACATGAACCAGCAAGTCGCCAAAAGTCCAAAGTTCAAGATCAGTGTTACAAAAAAAAAAAGAAATATTTGGACTTATGAGCTGGAATGTCCATTTGGTATCTTCTGCCTCTCTTTTAGAACATGTTGGTTTCCTTGAAAATTATTAACGAAATATAAGATATGAAATATATGTCCAGAATTTATTCTTATGTCATCTTAGTAAATGAGCAAAGGTCTTTATTTTGTATTAATTACAAAATATTTTGTAGGTAAAAAGAATCAGAAAAGGTCATTGTGGTATGTATTTAAAAATCTCTTGTCATGATTATCAATGAAGCAAGGATATGATTTAGTCTTGATACTGTTAAGATGAAAACTATTTATACACACGTCTATAATTTGATCAATATGTGGACCAGCATGTGTTTTATACATCAAGTATTCCGTGAATTGTAACCAGTAACATACATTCTTTGATCTGCAACCAGTACCTTGCATTCTTTGATCAGATCTGTAACAAGTAGGATGCATTCTTTGATCTGGAACTATTTGTATACATTTTATGCCCCGCCTTATCGGAGGGGCATTAATTTTTAACCTTGTCCGTCTTTACGTCCGTCCGTCCGTACGTCCCAAAGTTGGTTTCCGTTCTCTAACTTTAGTTTGCCTCAACCAAATGTTATGAAACTTATACACAATGCTTATTACCACTAAATACAGATCAAGTTTGAATTTTGGTGGCGTCACTTTTACCGTTCTAGAGTTATGCTCCTTTACAAATGGAAAAATTGCTAAATTTTTCGTTTCCGTTCTCTAACTTAAGTTTGCCTCAACCAAATGTTATGAAACTTATACACAATGCTTATTACCACAATATACAGATCAAGTTTGAATTTTGGTGTTGTCACTTTTACTGTTCTAGAGTTATGCCCTTTAAAATGGAAAACTTTTATTATTATTTTTTTTTTTCTAAATATCAAGTCATTTTGTCGGCCTGCGACTTTTGTCGCAGAAAGCTCGACATAGGGATAGTGATCCGGCGGCGGCGGCGTTAGCTAACTTCTTAAAAGCTTTATATTTTAGAAGCTAGAAGACCTGGATGCTTCATACTTTGTATATAGATGCCTTATGTTACGAAGTTTCCGTTTGTCATATGTCCATTGTCCTTGACCTCATTTTCATGGTTCAGTGACTACTTGAAAAAAAAGTCAACATTTTTTGTAATGTTAATTTCTTTCTTATTATGAGTAATAGGATAACTATATTTAGTATGTGCGTACCTTGCAAGGTCCTCATGCCCGTCAGACAATTTTCATTTGACCTCGACCTCATTTCATGGATCAGTGAACAAGGTTAAGTTTTCGTGGTCAAGTCCATATATCAGATACTATAAGCAGTAGGTCTACTATATTTGGTATATGGAACGATTGTAAGGTGTACATGTCCAACTGGTAGGTGTCATCTGACCTTGACCTCATTTTCATGGTTCAGTGGTCAAAGTTAAGTTTTGAGTTTTGGTCTTTTTTCTAATACTATATGCAATAGATCAACTATATTTGGTGTATGGAAATATTTTATGATGTACATGTCAGTCTCGCAGGTTTTATTTGACCTTGACCTCATTTTCACGTTTCATTTCTCAGTGTTAAGATTTTGTGTTTTGGTCTGTTTTCTTCAACTTTAAGCAATAGATCAACTATATTTGTTGTATGGAAGGATTGTAAAGTGTATATGTCTGTCTGGCAGGTATCATCTGACCTTGACCTCATTTTCATGGTTCATTGGTCAATGTTAAGTTTTATGGTTAAGTTTGTTTCTTAGATACTATAAGCAATAGGTCAACTATATTTAATGAATAAATTGATTGTAAGCTGTACATGTCTGTCTGGCATGGTTCACCTGACCTTGACCTCATTTTCATGGTTCATTGGTCAATGTTAAGTTTTCTTGTTTAAGACTCTTTCTTAGAAACTATAAGCAATATGTCAACTATGTTTGATTTATTGAATGATTGTAAAGTGTACATGTATTTATCGTTTGGTTTATCTGACCTTGACCTCATTTTCTTGGATCATGTGAAGTTTATGTGTTACTTGTAGTAAAGCTTTGTATTTAGGACTATCAACATAAAATCAATGGTTAGTAAAGAAGGCGAGACATTTCAGTGTGTGCACTCTTGTTAAAATTGGAGTTATCTTCCTTTGTCAATGATTATAGTTGAATCAACTACAATCAATGCTTTATACAATGCAATGTTTAATTTTGCCTTCCACTGATAAATTAAAGCAATTTTACCCTTCATTTTTAAAAATATTTTAAAGTCTTCTTTGAAAATTAGAGTTATCTTTCTTTGTGCATAATGGTAGTTGAATCAACTACATATACAAGCAATGCTTTATACAATGCAATATTCAATTTTACTTCCTACTGATAAATTAAAGCAATCTTTACCATTCAGTGCTTACATGTACAAGCACTTTGATTACCGTTCTAGGGTTATGCCCTTTACAAATGAAAAAAATTGCTGAATTTTTCGTTTCCGTTCTCTAACTTGAGCTTGTCTTAACTAAATGTAATTTCTAAAAATATCAATGTCATTATTCAAGTAATTTTTATAATTGGAGTTATCTTCCTTTGTCCTTTTCTTCCTTTTGTTAAACTTCTTGGAATAACTATAGATTCGGACTTAAACTTTAACAATCATATATCTGAAATATGTAAAAGGCATCAAGACAATTAAATATTCTAAAACGTATGGGTAAATATTTAAACAGGCTAGGCAGGTTAACAGCATACTACTCATTCATTCTTTCGAATTTTAACTATTGTCCAGTAATTTGGCACTACTGTAGCGAAAAAAATTCTTTTAAAATGGAAAAAATTCAAGAAAGAGCTCTAAGATTCATTTATGAAGATTATGATAGTCCATACGAAAAACTGCTAGAAAAATCTAAATTACCATCTTTAAAAATAAGAAGAATAAAACAATTGCAATAGAAACATTTAAAATAATTCACAAAAAAAGTCCGAGCTACCTTCATGATTTGATTGATATAAAAATTAACAAGTATGATTTAAGATCACAGGAAACAGCAGTACTCCCAAGAGTCCGAACTACTAAGTATGGCTTAAGATCGTTTCGCTATAATGCTGCACAAATCTGGAATGAGCTGCCGAACCATTGTCGAATGGAAACATCTTTTGACCAATTCAAAAAATTGGTACAAACATGGGATCCAAGTAACAGCTCATGCCAGTGCAGTGCATGCATATAGTGTTATACCTGTGTTTATTTTATTTTGACTATTTGATTTGTGCAATCTTATTATTAACTTGTGCTATGTTTTAGTTGTACTATGCTTTTAACTTATATATGTCATTTATGGTATCTTACTATGCATTATATGTTTAAAATTTTATTGTTTCATAACCTTTGTATGTGTGTATTGTATTTTGTTATTAAGTCGATTTGAAAAGCTCACTAGAGCTTGTGTTTATGTAGTTTATGAAATATCGACTCTAAATAAAACTTTGAATTTGAAAAGTCCATGATTATAGTCGAAACAACTACAATCAATGCTTTAATTTTTAATGTTAAATGTTTAATTTTGCCATCCACTGATAAAACACAGCGGTCGTATATTGGTATGACGTTGGCGTCGTCGTCGTCGTCCCAAGACACATTGGTTTTCGCACAATAACTTAAGTTTAAGTGAATGGATCTCTATAAAATTTTACCATAAGGTTCAATACCACAAAAGGAAGGTTGGGATTGGGGTTATGGTACCAACATTTAAGGAATTAGGGGCCAAAATAGGGCCCAAATAAGCATTTTCTAGTTCCCAGACAATAACTTATGGAACTATGTATGAATCTCTGAAATTATACCACAAGTTTCCATACCACAAAGGGATGGTTAGGATTGACTTTGGGGTTATGGCTCAAACCGTTTAGGAATTAGGAGGTAATCCAAATACATTTAAAGAATTAAAAAAAAATTGGATTACCTCCTTACATTGCTTTTAAATTATGTATAAAGATGTTCTATTGTCTTGAGGTGATTAGCTGTCAATTAATTTTTAGAAGTTACTATTAAAGGAATTATTAATTTTAGCCATGATTATGTATGTCATTTTCTATTTTAAGACTTGTATAATGTATTTAAATTGGTAATCATGGTTGCAAACTCCATTGTAAATTTGAATTGAGATTATGACCATATCTTGAGGGAAAGAATTTTTTTTTTTGGAAAATGGGAGGAGGGCTAAAAAGAAATGGGGGCATTTTTTCTCATTTCAGATTTCAGAAATTAAAAGAAAATTTCTTTCTTTTTTTTTGCAAAATAAAGGGGGGTCAATACGCAACAGCATGGTGTATTGCACAAAAGCAAAAATTGAATATAAATTCAAATCATATAACCAATTCTAAGTTCTTTGATTACATTTATTCTGTGTCAGAAACCTATTATGTGTCAAATATTTAATTACAATCCAAATTCAGACCTGTATCAAGCGAGAATATTTTGTCCATTTTGCCCCAACTGTTCAGGGTTGGACCTCTGTGGTCGTATTTAGCTGCGCTCAGCGAAGCATTTTATTTTGTTTCCGTTCTTAAACTTTAGTTTGCCTCAACCAAATGTTATGAAACTTATACACAATGCTTATTACTACATAATACAGATTAAGCACGAAATTTGGTGGTGTCACTTTTACCATTTTGAGTTAGTCCTTTATAAACATAAAATTGCTGAATTTTTCGTTTCCGTTCTCTAACTTTAGTTTGTCTCAACCAAATGTTATAATTTTATACACAACCGTTCTAGAGTTATGCGTGTTTACAAATAGAAAAATTGCTGAATTTTTAGTTTCTGTTCTCTACTTAAGTTAGCCTCAACCAAATGTTATGAGACTTACACACAATGCTTATTACCACAAAACTCAGATCAAGTTCAAAAATTGAAAACAACACGTTTAATAATTTCATGCGTCCGAAGCGCTTTTCTGGATATAGATATAAGAAGTTGTGGTATGAGTGCCAATGAGACAACTCTCCATCCAAGTCAAAATTTATAAAGTAAACCATTATAGGTCAAAGTACGGTCTTCAACACGGAGCCTTGGCTCACACCGAACAGTAAGCTATAAAGGGCCCCAAAATTACTAGTGTTAAACCATTCAAACGGGAAAACCAACGGTTTAATCTATATAAAAACGAGAAACGAGAAACACTTATGAACCACATCAACAAACGACAACTACTGAACATCAGGTTCCTGACTTAGGACAGGTGCAAACAAATGCAGCGGGTTTAAACGTTTTAATGGTACCAAACCTTCACCCTTTTTCTGAAACAATAGTGTAACATCACAACGTAGAAAGACACACTATAAAATATCAACTGAAATAGCTTAACTCAATCAAAGGACATATTAACACCATTGAACATACACTGAACAAATAAATTTGACCTATGATACAATGTAAATACAAAATAAATAAACTAAGGAAGAATAATAAAAGTAACATGTTATATCGGTATGAAATGTTAAACAATTCAAGAAAAACAATATGCTCGAACAAAAATATCAGCCATTTGCAATAACTTTAAACACAGGTAAATGAAAATAATTTTGTTGTTAGGTATACGTGTACAGTTACAATAGAGAAAGGAAATATTTTTACAAAATAAATAATTTTGATGTTCATAGTACGAAGTGGAAATTTATATTAGTACCAAACACTTATCAAAGCTGGTATATAGACCAGATATAACCCTGAATAACATTAAATAACAAAAAAGCATTACAATTAGTATCAACAGGTCAAATAAACAAGATAGTACGATTTGAGAGTATTCGCAGTTACTGACAGCTAGTTAAAAGCCAAAACAATTAATAATAAAAATCATGCATCAGAGACTTAAATCAACTAAAACACATCCCAGGGATTTAGTATTTTAACGTCATGGACAGTCAAAGAAGACATGACTTGTGCAATGCCAAAAATAAATGTATCGACAGACAGTAGGAGAGTTAGGAGTATACCTTCATCAGGAACGCTCAATGCCAAACATTTGAAATCCGAGGGATGTATAAGTACCGAAACAGTTGAAGAGCTATATGACAAAAATACTTAAAAAAATTAGCCAAATTCATCTAAGATCAACTTTGCCTGAGGGAGTTGAAACCTTAGTTTCTTTATAATTTAAAATTTATAAACAGACAATTTTAGAAAAGTTTGTTATAAATCATGTCAGTACTGAAGTACTGACTACTGAGTAGCGTCACTTTTACCGTTCTTCAGTTATGTCCCTCTATAACTATATGATATGCAAGCAGGGGCATCATCTGTGTCCACATGTGGACACAATCCACATTATTTGGTTTGTAACCAGTAACATGCATTCTCAGATTTTAGATCAGTCGAAAATAAACTTATAAAGCTATGGAAGAAAAAGACCAACTGACACAATAGTACACAAACATAGAAAACTAATGGCTGAGCAACACGAACCCTACTGAAAATTGGGGTGATCTCGGTGCTCCCAAAGGGTAAGCAGATCCTGCTTCACATGTGGCATCCCTCATATTAATATAAACCCGGTTATAAGTCTAATACGTCACATTCGGGAAAAGGGATTGTAATTATGACATTAGGAACATATCTGTTATCATCTGTGAAACGGATATCATATAACGGACAACCAACTCGTGATAGGGTCCGTAAAACTTACGAATGAATGATTTCAACTCACCACTTGGAACTTTTGATTTAATAGCTTCTTTGTGAGCAACAACCTCTATCAAAGAAATCATGATAAGAAATACATGCCCAGGAATATCGTATCGACATTATCGACAGTTACATCATTATTTTAATCCACAACCAGTAAAATGCATCATTTGTTCTGTAACCAGTCACATGCATCCAGTAACTTCCATTCTTTGATCTGTAACAAGTAGGATGCATTCTTTGATAAGTAACCAGTAACATGCATTTTTTATCTGTAACCAGTAAAATGCATGGTATGATCTGTAACCAGTAACATGCAATCTTTGATCTATAACAAGTAACATGCATTCTTTGATCTGTAACAAATAACATGCATTCTTTGATCTATAACCAATAATATGCATTATTTGATCTGTAACAAATAACATGCATTCTTTGATCAGTATCAAATAACATGCATTCTTTGATCTATAAACAGTAACATGCATTCTTTTATTAGTAACCTGTAACATGCATCCTTTGATCTAGACTGCTGTGATTTCTTCAGCGCACATATGTTACTTGATCGTCTCTTACAGAATTTTTTGTGTTTTGAGCGTGCAGTGATGTTAAGGTAGTTACAATTAAGTTTTCGTCACATCAAGTTGACACTTAGTACACACTTAGTACACATGTTCATTATGATGTAAACCTAAAACTATATTTCAAAATAATAGTAATGGCCCTGATTTTATGGTTCACTGAACATAGAAATGTGATAGAGTGAAATTAGTTTGTTCTCAGGTTAAAGTTTTGATAAATGCAGTTTGGCATAAAGTTGTTGTCATGTCAACTTAAGACTAATTACGCATATTCATTGTGGGGTGAACTGAAAATTATATGCGAAATAACGATTTTGACCCTGGTTTCAAGGTTCAATGAGTAAGGCACTGTGTCTTAATGATACATACCATTGTTATTGTTATTGCAGTTATCAATGAAGAATACATGGATTTAATTCCAACAGATGAAATACTAGATAAACTGGCACACGTTATAGGTGTAGTATCCTTCCAACTGGGTATAGAATTAGGATTACCTATAACATCAATAGATATTATACAGCATAACAATGGGCGGGATTTAGTGGCACAATGTAAAGATATATTATTTCAATGGAGAGAAGACCAGGGAGTCCGGCCAACTATACGTGTTCTGGTCCAAGCTTTGGTAAATGTTGATAGAGGTGCTAAATGTTTGGAGGAAATCATTAAAACAGTTGGTGTGAAGAAATACACCCACACGAGGAAGTTAAAGAGAGAGGGAAGGAAAAGTTCAAACTCTCATGAAAAACTGAATCCTTTCCAGAAGAAGAAATAGGACAGATGTTTCAGTTAGTATTTTTTATTGTACCCAAGTTTTACACCATCTAGGCTGTGTTTTAATCATGGGGAACAGTTGTTATAGTGCCTGGTGTGGTTTTCATGTTATTAATAGCAATTTATTTAAAACAAAAGCAAAAACAAACTCCAAACAAATACAACTTGGAAATATCTAAACGACATGTTGATGGCTCTATTACATTGTAACAAGTGATTCAAAGAGTATATCCATTCAATCTTGTCTTAATATACAATCCCTTTAATATACCTGAAGTAGTTTAACTGTAGTGTTGTGTTTTTAGTATGATGGATACAAATTACACTTTTACAAGATTGAAGGAAATGTTTTATCTTTTCACAATTTTGTGCAGTAACACTTATACTTTTTTTATTTTGTAACAAGGCAAAACATTTCCTTCAATCAAGCTATTAAAGCTTTTGATCAAAAGGATGCAAAATACTACATGCGGATCGTCTACATAAGTCTCATCCATGAGGCACGAATCAAACGGGAACCAAATCTACAATGAGCAAAGAACGATTTTGATTTTTTTTTTTGGTGTTTTAACGCCACTTTTAAGCACCGCTTTTGGGCTATTTCGTGGCGGCCAGTTTTATTGGTGGAGGAAGCCGGGTGCCCGGAGAAAACCACCGACCTTCGATAGGAAAACTGACAATCCTAGTCAATTAAGACTGAGTCGAGTGCACCCGCACGAGCGGGGTTCGAACTCACAACCTCAGTGTTGACTGGCTAGTGATTACAGTAGTAACTACCTTAACCACTCGGCCACCGAGGCCCCTAGCAAAGAACGAAGTTGAAGAGCTATCCCATGTAATTAAATGTTACACTAATGCACTATTTCTATTATCTCTCATAATACACCATATGTAACTGTTGTATAATTCCATTCAACCCCATTTGATCCTGTTGTTTTAGTCCCCTACCGACGAAGTCGAAGGGGACTTTAGGTTTGCACTCCGTCCGTCTGTCTGTCTGTCCATCCGTAAGTCCAGCAAATCAGTTTTCAACACTTTTTCTTCATTCTTGAAGATATTGATTTGATATTTGGTGTATTGTTTTGGTCTGATGATTTTGTGCAAAGCTATGGTCCTTGGATTTAGAAAATTCACTCAAATAATAAGTTTTCCGCACTTTTTTCGTCATGCTTGAAGATATTGATTTGAAAATTGGTATATAGTTTTATCATGACAAGTTACAGATCAAGTTCGAATTTTGTTCTGGTCTGATGATTTTGTGCAGAGTTGTGGTCCTTGGACTTAAAAATTCACTTACATAATCAGTTTTCAACACTTTTAAGCTCACCTGGCCCGAAGGGCCAGGTGAGCTTTTCTCATCACTTGGCGTCCGTCGTCCGTCGCTAGTCGTCGTCGTCCGTCGTCGTTAGCTTTTACAAAATCTTCTCCTCTGAAACCACTGGGCCAAATTTAACCAAACTTGGCCACAATCATCATTAGGGTATCTAGTTAAAAAATGTGTCCGATGATCCTGCCAACCAACCAAGATGGCCGCCATGGCTAAAAATAGAACATAGGGTAAAATGTAGATTTTGGCTTATATCTCTGAAACCAAAGCATTTAGAGTAAATCTGACAGAGGGTAAACTGATTATCAGGTCAAGATCTATCTGCCCTGAAATTTTCAGACAAATTTGACAACCTGTTGTTAGATTGCTGCCCTGAATTGGTAATTTTAAGGAAATTTTGCAGTTTTGGTTATTATCTTGAATATTATTATAGATAGAGATAAACTGTAAACAGCAATAATGTTCAGCAAAGTAAGATCTACAAATAAGTTGTATGACCAATATTGTCAGTCGACCCTTTAGGAGTTATTGCACTTTATAATCAATTTTAACAATTTTTCGTAAATTTTGTAATCTTCTACAAAAATCTTCTTCTCTGAAACTACTGAGACAAATTTAACCATACTTGGCCATAATCATTATTAGGGTATCTAGTTTAAAATTTGTCCGATGACCCCGCCTTCCAACCATCATGGCCGACTTGGTTTAAAATAGAACATGGGGTAAAATGCAGTTTTGGTTTATATCTCTGGAACTGAAGCATTTAGAGCAAATCTGACAGGTGGCAAAAATGTTCATCAGATCTAGATTTATCTGCCCTGAAATTTTCAGACGAATCCGACAACCCGTTGTTGGGTTGCTGCCCCTGAGTTAGTAATTTTACAGAAATTTTGCAGTTTTTGTTATTATCTTAGATATCATTATAATATCTAATATTAATACTATTAATTATGATTTTAACCTTATTTTACATAATTTCAAAATTTAGATTTGCTCTAGTTTTCATCATGCTTGAAGATATTGATTTGATATTTGTTATATAGTTTACACCATGACAAATTATAGATCAAATTAGAATTTTGTTCAATGCAATGAATTTTTACCGGTAGGGAACTATGTATTGCCATGCAATACTCACAGAATGCTTGGGACTTTTCATTTCAAAAATACTAGTTAGTTTTCTCTGTACAGATGACTTTTGCATGTTCTTTTTTACTTACAATTTACCTTACTATATTCCAAATTAATTTCAATTTCCTGTAAATATTTGGTTCATAATTGTTAGATTTTTATTAATGCCAATGTTTGTAAATCTCCTCAATTTTGTAATTTCTGACCTCAATTTGGAAATAAAACATAAATTATCTTTTGCCTCACATTTTCTATAAGGATTATGTCCACTCACTGGAAAATTCCCATTTTGGGATAATGTGGATTGCATTTTCATGTATATTATGAGATACCACAGATACAGTAAGGTCAGCTACATATATTGATTTATGTCTAGAAGGTTGACATTAGGAACATGTTAAGAAATGAACTTATCGACAAACGAAATTATAACTATTTTACATTTGTGAACTTTCCAATTTTATGTTGCACTTCCAGCATCACCAAACGATGGAGTACTGTAAATTCAGAATTTATTGCGAGGTTTCTATTAATGCAAAAATGCGACTGTTTGGGTATAGCAATGATTAAAATTCGTATTCTGATATCCTATACATTTATCTTATGCAGATTTCTTGAAATGGCAATAATTAATCTTGCACTTTTGTTCCTCTTGAAAAATTGCAATAATAAATGCACGCAATGCTATCTGAATTAACAGTATTTATATATCCTGTTTTGACAATATTCCAGTACTTTCGTTTAACGACCCTTGACTAGAGGGTCGCTCTACCAATGAACCAATTAAAATAAATACCAATAAGTTAAAGACATTAATCTTTTCTCATTGTGAGTAGGCGTACAGATAAGAAGATATGGTATATTTGACAATGAGACAACGATCCACCAGAGACAACAATTTCGCTTCAATTTATCTTTAACCAGATGTAAGGTATTATAAAAGAGTAGTAACTTCTATTTGTTTCAGAGAACAAGCCTCAAACCTTTTACAGTGGAGGTTTGTTGTTGTCTCTGTGTTGTATTTTCAGTGACTTTGTTGTTCTTTTATGCTATTGTTTTTCTATCCTTTGTCATGAGAACCAAGGTATTTTCATGCCGGGCAATCCACCATATTATGAATTCTATCTCCAACTACAAAACATGTACATTATATTAGAAATGGGTCTTGTTCTACATGTTCTATAGCTTTAGGTGTAGTATTTTATACTAACTGCCTACTTGATATCTGTATTTCCTTTTTGGATCACCTGGCCGAAAGGGCAAAGTTAGCTTTGTCATCATTTGGCATCTGTCATACATCGTCCATCGTCGTCGACGTAACCTTTACAAAATCTTCATCTCTGTGACTACTGGGCCAAATTTAGTCACATTTGACCACCATCATCATAGCCCTGTAATGACGATTTTTACCATTGTTTATGATAAAAATCATAATAGATAAATAGACACTTTAAAATTCAAAATGATCAGCAAGACAAGATCTACTAACAAGCCAAATTTTGCCGATATAGTTAGTGGACTTTCACTCTTTATAAAATTTCTTTAAACCCTCTTTCGTGTTTTGAGCAAAAACTAAGGAAGACAGAGAAAAAACTGAACAGACTCAATGGTCAGCAATACAAGATCAACAAAATAGAGATTTTTACATGATTTCCATTCTCGTTTACAATGTTGAAGAGTGTCCTTTGTTGAATATGCACATAGATCAAGGTGATCAACACAGGCTCCTTAAACCCTCTAGTTTTACCAAGACACCTCAGTTGTCGGAGAATAATATTTTTCTTGCAGTATCATACAAAAATAAGTATAGGAATGGTGTATATATTGTATTTGTTTACTGCAGTAATATTGTATATTGTGTCATTACATCTATCTGACAAATTGTGTCATATAAATGATAAGAGTGTGATCCAATGTAGCTGTTTGTACACTTATTTTCCACTATTGTTGTAGATCGTGTCATTATTACACATGTTTGACAAATTCCATCATGTAAATAAAATCATTTTGAATTGTTTCTATCTTGTTTGTACACAAATTTTGTACTATTGATGTAGATTGTGTCATTGTTACATATGTTTGACGACTTGTGTCTTGTAAATAAAAGCATTTTGTTCCACATTGAATACATGAATTGATACATGACTGATGTTTTTACGTTCTATGTTTTGGTAATTGACATAACTCATTAAGATGAGGCCAAGATAAAAATTGTAATCAAAATCTTTAACTTGAAGAAAACAGACCATACCAAGTCGAAAAGTAAAACAAATTACAAAAAAAGAAAACAACACAACAGTCTATACAAAACGAAGCAAAATGAGTAGAGAAAAGAGCAAGAGAGAACACATTAACACAGAAAAACAGGAATGATCGGAGGTGCTCAGGAAAAGGGCAACACGATCACAGAAAAACAGGAATGATCGCAGGTGCTCAGGAAAAGGACAAAACGATAACACAGAAAAAACGGGAATGATCGGAGGTGCTCAGGAAAAGTGCAACAAGATTACACAATAAACAGGAATGATCGCAGGTGCTCAGGAAAAGGGCAACATGGTAACACAAAAAAAACGGAAATGATCGGAGGTGATCAGGAAAAGAGCACCATAATAACAAATAAACGGGAATGATCGCAGGTGCTCAGAAAAGGGCAAAACGATAACACAAAAAACGGGAATGATCGGAGGTGGTCAGGAAAAGGGCAACACGATAATACCAAAAATGGGAATGATCGGAGGTGCACAGGAAAGGGCAACAAGAAAACACAACAAAACGGGAATGGTCGCAGGTGCACGGGAAAAGGGCAACAAGATAACACTGAAAAACGGGAATGATCGCAGGTGTTCAGGAAAAGGGCAACACGATAACATAAATAAACAGGAATGATCGGAGGTGCTCAGGAAAAGGGCAACATGGTAACACAAAAAAAAACAGGAATGATCGCATGTGCTCAGGAAAAGGGCAACACGATAACACAAAATAACGGAATGATCGCAGTTGCTCAGGAAAAGGGCAACACGATACCACAAAAACGGGAATGATCGGAGGTGCTCAGGAAAAGGGCAACACGATAACACCAAAAATAACAGGAATGATCGGAGGTGCTCAGGAAAAGGGCAACACGATAACACCAAAATAACGGGAATGATCGGAGGTGCTCAGGAAAAGGGCAACACGATAACAAAAAAAAACAGGAATGATCGGAGGTGCTCAGGAAAAGGGCAACACGATAACACCAAAAATAACAGGAATGATCGGAGGTGCTCAGGAAAAGGGCAACACGATAACACCAAAAATAACAGGAATGATCGGAGGTGCTCAGGAAAAGGGCAACACGATAACACCAAAATAACAGGAATGATCGGAGGTGCTCTGGAAAGGGCAACACGATAACACCAAAAATAACGGGAATGATCGGAGGTGCTCAGGAAAGGGCAACACGATAACTCCAAAAATAACAGGAATGATCGGAGGTGCTCAGGAAAGAGCAACACGATAACACAAAAAAAACAGGAATGATCGGAGGTGCTCAGGAAAAGGAAACAAGATAACACAAAAAAACTGAAATGATCGCAGGTGCTCAGGAAAAGGGCAACATGATAACAAATAAACGGGAATGATCGGAGGTGCTCAGGAAAAGGAAACAAGATAACACAAAAAAACTGAAATGATCGCAGGTGCTCAGGAAAAGGGCAACATGATAACAAATAAACGGGAATGATCGCAGGTGCTCAGGAAAAGGAAACAAGGTAAAAAAAAAAAAACGGGAATGATCGGAGGTGCTCAGGAAAAGGAAACAAGATAACACAAAAAAAAAACAGGAATGATCGCAGGAAGGTTAAGTAATTTATGATCAACTATTGTCAATGAGTAGCGATATAAGACACTAATTAAGAACTAGAGTTTAGAGCAAATTATCAAATTTTCAAAATTATTGTAAAACTTAGGAACTTGGAAATACATAATACAAAATGATGCAACAGTCACCAATTTTAACAATATTTTGTAATATCAACAAGGACCAATTAAAGCTTTTGTATTGGGGAAAAAAGTCGACCTCATAAGGGAAATACAAACTGACAGCGCCATGGCAAAATAAATGATGAATAAAGACAACAACAATCTACATAAGGCAATACAAAAAAAGACTCAGCAACTTTCTTCTCTTAACATACAAGGCCGAACGGAACCAAACATGTCCACCCATCATTCTTTAGGAGTGTACTTAAAAAGTATTTCCGATTAGGACTTATGATAAAAAGAGGCGAAAGATACCAGAGGTACATTCAAACTCATAAGTCGAAAATAACGCCATGGCGTTGTCAGTTTGTTTTCGATCTATGAGTTTGACTGTCCCTCTGGTATCTTTCGTCCTCTTTGAAAATAAACTGACAACGCCATGGCTAAATAAGAAAAAGATCAACAGACAAACAATAGTACACAAAACACAACATAAAAACTAAGGACTGAGTAACACGAACCCCATCAAAAACTGGGGTGATCTCAGGTGCTCCGGAAGGGTAAGCAGATCCTGTTCCACATTTGGCACCCGTCGTTGGTAGAAGGCATGTCAGTATCTACTATCTTGGTATATTACCTGCAAAAATCTGCCGATAATAAAAGTAAAGCCGGGTGAAATGCATATAGAGATCATCTGGTCGGCTAATTAGCACATAGGTATACAACATGAACCAATGCAGATAGATTGTTTTCAGCATTATAAACTGAAATATAGCCAAACAGACAGCAAATCAGATTACCCCAAAAAACGTCACAAAATAGGAAGCAAGAAATAAATAAGCTGCAAGACAGCACTGGTTGGAATGTGCATGTATTACAATTTACAAATCAATGTGTGTCTCGAACAAGCACTAGCAATTTATACATTTTTAAACTGACCAAAGGAAGTCATGACTTGAACGTATTTTGAAAGTGATTTCTATACTCGGGCTTTTGAGACCCGAAAGGTTTCCACTATCAAAAGTAGTTCTAGGTCTATTTTAAATGTATTGCTGCGCCTGGCATACCAAATTATATACCTGGTATCTTTGGTTAAGTTTTTATTTCTTATTGTAACTAAGAATAAAGGACGGCTCTTACTCATTGTAACGTATTTTGTATTCGCGTAATAATACAGCCCTACTTCCAACTTAGTTCTATCTGGTTTATGTTAAGGGCATCCTTCTTGTACATCTATGGATAGACACTTAAAATTTGCCAACATATGTCAAAATTACAGTTTTGAGCCATCATCAGTATTCATGTACGTGACTTGACGTTTGATAATATATCAACATGGTTACAATGTTATTATTATTATCATTTAAATGGTCATAATTATAGTAAAATTGAGAATGGAAATGGGGAATGTGTCAAAGAGACAACAACCCGACCAAAGAGCATAAAACAGTCCAAGGCAACCAATGGGTCTTCAACACAGCGAGAAAATCCCGCATCCGTTTATAAGAGATTTTAGAAATTGGCTTCGTAGTGAACATATTTTGAATAGATAAGTCCTACCTCTTTCATTTGAAGTTAATACTAACATCTTATAATTCTACTTTTCATTTTCATGTAAACAAAATACCAACAGAGATTGCTTCTTGAAATTTATATGACTTGGCTTGCATTATGCTATTAGTTAAATATTTTATAAAAGATTTACGGTCTTCCTCTGGTGACAAATATTGACTGTTTTGAGACATTTACCAGTTTTGTCCAATTATTTCCGTTTAATAATCACACATAAAGCATTGACTTACAAAAGCGAATAAATCATTAATCAATTTTAAAACACATATACGTGAAAGTATGGAACCTTGATGTACCTTTCATTGTATATATGCTCTATGTACCTTATTAATGTCTGACATACTTCTCAGGTACCGTTTTGAAAAAAGTAAGGGCATGAATGTTTCCTGGTTGTAAGATTACTGGATTATTAGCTCTTTTATTTATTTTGTTCTGATTATTAGGTCTTTCCACTTTTCTATGGAAAGACCTATTGTATTTGTTCTGATTATTATTCTTTATTTTCCGCCCAATTTTGTTCTTGCGTTTAATTTTGTTTCACAATATGTCGCTTAAATATTTCTTATATTGTATCGTATAGTGTATACACTTTTAAAGTTCACCCTGCTTAGCCGAACAATTCTCTTTGTAGGAGTTATCTACCCATTCACTGTTTATCTTGTGTGTGCATCTCCTTCATAACAAAAAAAAGATATCGACAAAATCCTTTTCCAAATTGTTCGTTATATCCTCAGAAAGATGTGGTCAATTTGGAGCGATGCGATCCGGTAACATTTACAGGAGTTATCTACCCGTCAGTATTTATTTTATCGGTATATCAGTGTTACTCATAAACCGTAAGCCGTAATGACCTAAGGTCTTTTAATGTGAGATCCTTCAGTCATTACTTGGAAATAGAGGTCAAGGATAAAGGTCAAGGTTATATTCTAATGTTTTCCTTTAAGAACTATGAAAGTTAGATACAAAAGAACTGATGAAAAATGTTTGGTGTGTTGAGAGGAAGAAATGGTATATCTGGTCCAAAGCTATCTGATGATAACTAATAGGAGTTATTGCCCTAAAATGTTAAATATGAAAGAACAGTATAAAGAACTAATATATTTTTGGAATCAGTGGAAAGTAAGCTATTATATGAGACCGGAAATTACATTTTGTTAACCGGAAGTAGCAAATTATCTCCCAAGTTTAAGTCAAAAGTATATAGAAACCATATATTTTGGTTATTTCAGTATGACGAAACCTAGGATTGGACGCCAATAGTAACTTTGGGTAAACCGGAAGTAGCTTTTATCAATTATTTAGAAATGTAATGTGGAAAGACCTTTAATTAAAGAACAATTGTTTTTGATTATTATGATTATTTTTTTCTTTCGCCAAAGTTTGATCTTGCGTTAAATTTTTTTTCACAATATGTCGCTTAGATATTTCACATATAGTATCGTACAGTTTATGCGCTTTTAAATTTGACCACTTTTGCCGAACAATGTTATGTGTAAGAGTTATCTTCCATTTCACTGTTTATTTTGTGTGTGCATCTCCTTCGTAACAAAAAAAAAAGATATCGACAAAATTCTTTTCTAAATTGTTACATCCTCAGAATTTTGGCTGATTTGGATCGAAACGATCCGTTGATATCTTATAGGAGTTATCTACCTTTACCAAATAAATTTCTCGTTTTGTTTTGTAACTCATAAACTGCTAGCCTTATAAACCTAGAGTCTCTTGCGTCCCAACTTAGAAAATGAGGTCAAGGTCAAAGGTCAAGGTTATGTTCTCAATTTTTACTCTTGCTTGCTTTTGCATTTCCTCTGACACTTTTAAAAGAACTAGTGCAAAATGTTTGCTTTATTGTGATAAATATATGATAAATTTGGTCTGAAACAATCTATTGACATCTTAAAGGGTTATTGCCCGTAAAATGTTTTAATTTAAGGTTAATTGATTCTTACTTCAACTTGGTTCATAAAATGCCGTAGGGTCTTTTGCAAGATGTTGGGTGACATATGATCTTGAAAAATGTCTACTGGAAGTGACGTTGATTAAACCGGAGGTAGCCATTTTGCACTTTTTCATGGAAAAGTACATAGAAACCATATATTTTTTAATAGGCATATATAAACCTATCATTTGAGACCGGATGTGACCTTCAATAAACCGGAAGTAGCTAATTATCTCCTTAATAGTTAAAAGTATATAGAAACCATATATTTTGGAATCAGTGTATATACAGTTGTCATATGAAACCGAAAGTGACATTTTCCAAACCGGAAGTTCCAAATTATCTCCTTTTTAAGGCAAAATATATAAAACCATATATTTTTAATATGTGTGAATAAAGCTATCATAGAAGACCAAAACTGACATTTTCTAAAACGGAAGTAGCCAATTATCTACCTTATTTTAGACAAAAGTATATAGAAAACAATTTTTTAAATTAATATGCACAAACCTATCATTGGACGCCAACAGTGACTTTGAGTAAACCGGAAGTAGCTTCTTATTAATAACTTAAAATTGATTTGGAAAGACCATTGGTTTTAGATCAAGGTGGCCCGAAGGGCCCCATGTGAGCTTATGCCATCACTTGGCGTCCGTCGTCGTCCGTCGTCTGTCGTCGTCGTCGTCCGTCGTCGTCGTAAACTATTTCAAGAATCTTCTCCTCTGAAACTACGTTGCCAAATACCTTCAAACTTTAGCTGAATGTTCCTTAGGGTATCTAGTTTATAAATTGTATCCGAAGTTTTGATCCATCTACAAACATGGCCGCCATGTCTTAAAATAGAACATATGGGTCGAATGCGATTTTGGCTTATATCTCAAAAACTACAGCAGTTAAAGCAGAAGTGAAATGGAGTTTAAGTGATAAATCGGTCATGATCTATTTTGGGTTACTGTTGGAAATATTTTATTTTATTAAATTTTACTGTTTTCATTTATTTTTTCAATATTATAATGGATAGAG
>CM029606.1:0-205095 GCA_017311375.1 Mytilus coruscus
CAAACAATAGAGAATAGAACTTTAAAAGGAACTCGAGAGAACAAGAAGCATTGTTGTGTGTATTGCAACAAAATGTATCCAAATATTGCTAGACATTTGGAAAGAAAACATGGCAAAGAAATTAAAGTTGGGAAAATCTTAGCACTACCAAAAAAGTCAGCTAAAAGAAGAAAGCAATGGGAAAAGCTTGTCAATGAAGGGGACTTTGCACATAATTATGACGTTTATGAATCAGGGAAAGGGGAAGTTATTCCAAAATACCGATCCTCCAAAGAAGATGATGTCAAACTAATACCTTGTCGATTTTGTCATGGTATGTACCGCAAAAGCGAACTATGGAGACATTACAAAAAGTGTGGTGAATCAGAAAACAAAATCGAGAAAAAAGAAAGTAATGAAAGTTCAGCTTTGACAATTGGCCCTGTGGCCAGTGGTAAAAAACTTATGCCAACTAGTTGCAGTTCACAAGTATTCAGAGATAACATTCTTGACAATATGCGTGACGATCAGGTTAAAGCTGCTGTTTTATCAGATCCTAACATTATACGGTTGGGAATGAACATGTATGTGGATCACGGGAATCAGACTCATCGACATGTATATATTTCTAACAAAATGAGGGAACTGGGAAGGTTATTAATTGAATTAAGAAAACATGGCATTTCATCTATATATGAAGCTATTGGAAATTCTAACTGGGATACTCTTATCAGTTCAGTGCAAGAACTGTGTCAATTTGAGCCAACTTCAAATACTTTTGGAATTCCATCCCTGGCCTGTAAAGTTGGGCAATCTCTAAAGAATATTGCAGATGATATTCTTTTTCAGAAATTAAAAACAGGAGACTCAGAAGGAGGAGAAATTGCAGAAACTTTTTTAAAGTTATATGACCTAGGGTGGACAAAAGACATATCTGCAAAAGCAATAAGAACATTACAAATGAACAAATACAATAAACGTAAGTTACTACCTTTAGTTGAGGATGTTGTTAAAATCAGCAAATATATAGATAGAAGGTGTAAAGAACTAGAACTAACAAGTGATTGCTATAGGGAATATTGCCAACTTATTCTTGCACAGATAATTCTTTTCAACCGTAAAAGAGGAGGGGAAACTGAAAGAATGACATTAAAGAATTTTCAAGATGCTCAGTGTGGAGGAGTTGTTGACGATGTAGTTCTAAGCACTCTTACAGAATTTGAAAAGAATCTATGCAAAACTCATCTAAGGGTGGAAATTATAGGCAAGAAAAACAGAAAAGTGCCAGTTTTACTAACAGAAACAATGAAAAAGAACATAAAGTTTCTTATTGAAATGAGATCTACAGAAGGCATAACAAGCAACTTTCTCTTCGCGAGGCCTGGAGAAGCTAGACACCCCTTTCGAGGTGTTGATGCTCTTAGAAATGTTGTAAAGAGGCAGATGTTAAACACCCAGAATTGATGACTTCAACATTGCTAAGAAAACAGATGGCAACTTTAGCCCAAGTGTTGAATCTTAGTGAGACATCACAAGATATTTTGGCAACGTTCCAGGGCCACGACATACGAGTCCATCGCCAATTTTACAGGCTACCAGAGGAAACCATACAAGTGGCAAAGGTTTCAAAGTTATTACACTGCATTAATAGCGGAACCATTGCCAGATTTAAAGGGCAAGATTTCAATGATATTACCTTTGATGTTAATGGTATGTATATTATTTCTTATATGTTAATGATTATGTAATAACTCAACTCAACTCTGATAAGTTACATTAAAAATATTGATTGTCTGTTAGCTATGGTCGATATACAAATTAGCACTGTTTTCATTAAAAAAATTAACAAAAATCTTCTTCTTCAGAACCACTGGCCTGAGCAAAATGAAACACAATTTTAAAATAGTCCTCGGATGGTCCCCTTTAAAATTGTGTCCGTTAACCTGGTCGTCGTGGTCAATATATGCAAATAAGCACTGTTTTCATTAAAATTCAAACAAAATCTTCCTCCAGAACAAATAGTCCTTGAATGGTCCCCATTGAAAATTGTGTCAATTGACAAAGTCCCCTATCCAAGATGGCCGCCATAGCCGATATGCAAATTAGCAAGTTGTTTTCATTAAAAATTAAAAGACAGGATTTTTCTTAGATAAGTATTTAACTAGTTTCCACAAAATCTTCTTCTTTAGAAACACTTTGCCAGGGCCAAGTAAAACCAATGAAAATGTGTCGGTTGACTGGATCCAATATCCAATATAGCACTGTTTTGTTATACGACCGCAAAATTATAAATATTTTGGTCGTATAATGGTATCACTTCGTCGTCGTCGTCTGCATCGTCGTCAGCATTGTCCGAAGACGAATGGTTTCGGATAATAACTTTAGTATACATGGTTTAAGTAAATAGAAATCAATAAAAATTTTAACACAAGGTTTATAACCACTAAAGTAAGGTTAGGATTGATTTTGGGGATTTGGTCCCAACAGTTTAGGAAAAGGGGCTCAAAAGGGTCAAAATAAATATTTTACTAGTTTCCTGACAATAACTTGTGTGTAAGTGTATGGATCTTTTGAAATTGTTCCACACGGTTCCATTCTAAAAAGAAGGTTGGGATTGATTTTGGGGTTATGACCCAAACTGTTTAGGAATTAGGGCCAAAACAATACTTTCCTAATACTTTGTATAAAGGAGTAAGGGCAGATTATGGCCTCAAATTTCAAGTTCATCTGACGAAAGATTTTGGACACTTTTTAAACATTTAAGTGTCTCTTTCATTTGACTCAATTAGTTTATGTGAAATATTTTTACTGATTTAGTCATTAAAAATGCTCCGATTCAAGCTTAAATATGAAAAATCTATCAAATATGCCAAAATGTCACTTTTCAGATGATTTTGTCAAAATAAAAGTGGCCGCATCAGTGTTTATCCTCAACCTTTATATATGTTAACGTATTATCATCAAATACAACTTACATTTCACTATTAAGAATGAACACAAATGCGGCCACTTTCATTTAAGACGGAAACCGTCAAAAATTTAACTAAAATGCTAAAATTGTGAAGATATCAGTAATTTACACGACTTAATGATGCTAGTACCCGATATTTGTGCATTGTATTGTCAAAAACAGCCCATTTTTATGTAGCAGAAGCATTCTACTTTCCAATAAATAACTAACAGTTTACATTTTAACAATTTTGTAATACTGCTATATTTTGGGGCCAAAAAGGGGTCTTACTGAACCTACTCCTTTGCTCATTTCTTGACCAATTTCAATGGGGTTTTATTCTTTAATTCTTGGGGTTCTAAAATATGCTGAATCTAACCGTGTATTAAGTTTTTGGAATTTGGTCCCTTTTTTAAATTGGTCCACATGAGGTCCAAAGGGTACAAAATTTAACTTTGTTTGATTTCATCAAAAATTTAATTGTTGAGGTTCTTTGATATGCTCAATCAATCCATGGCCATGTATTTAGATTTTGGATATTGGACCATAATAGGTAAATTAAAAATTTTAAGTTCATTAGACCACATTCATTCCGTGTATTTAGATTTTTGATTTTGGGTCCTGTTTTCTAATTGTTCTTCATGGCCCTGTTATCAAATTGGTCCACATTGAGGTCAAAAGGATCCAAAACTAAACTTTGTTTGATTTCTTTAAAAATAGAATTCTTGGGATTCTTTGATATGCTCAATCAATCCATGGCCATGTTTTTAAATTTTGGATATTGGACCATAATAGGTATATTTAAATTTTAAGTTCATTAGACAACATTTATTCCATGTCAGAAACCTATGCTGTGTCAACTATTTAATCACAATCCAAATGCAGAGCTGTATCGAGCTTGAATGTTGTGTCCATACTCATGATACTTGCCCCAACTGTTTAGGGTTTCGACCTGTGCGGTCATATAAAGCTGCGCCCTGCGGAGCATCTGATTAAATATCAAATGAAAATCCTGGTTGGGTTTTACTATATATATATATATAGCAAATGGTGCAATAAGATTACTGGTGAGCGACTACAGGCTCCCCAAAGCCTATTTTTTTATTTTGTTTTTTTGATATACATGATATATTTCCAGATTTGTTTAATATTAATGTCATAAACATTGATGTCTTGACTTAAATATATGTTTTTATACACCCTGAAAACCAAGTTTTTGGTGTATTAAAAACATACAGTCAGGGTATTACTTGTACAAGTACTTTTATTTACTTGAAGAAGTAAAAAAATATACATATATAAGTTAATTATAATTTTGAATAATCTCCTCAATTTTCTCAAAATTTACTTGTAGAAGTAAATTTTTCTTACAATCCCACAAAATTCTCAAGTTTTAAGATGTAAAATCATGCCTTTAATGATTATTTCTAGGTTAGCTCATAATTTTTATTGAGTTCAATGTTTCATCTCATTAATTCAACAAATTAAAGAAACTGATTGCGCAAAGATCTTAAGTATTTGTGCAAAGCCTTCAAAATTGCTCCTTGGGGTTTGTAAATGAGCAGTGTAATGAAGATAACAGACAAATGGGATTTTCATTGTCCATGAAATTACACTTAAATGAATAGTACAATTTGAATTGTCTATAAGAGCAAAGAAATCCTAAGAATTCAAGAAAAGAAGATAGGATGACTTTTTTACTTATACAAGTAAAACAATCTGAATGTCTAAGGGACAAAACTAAGTCATTTTTTTTACCTATACAAGTAAATAAAATTCACTTGTACAAATATCCTACAAATTAACTTAAATGTGTACATTTTTTTACCATATTTTTTTAAAGTAGTACCCCTGACTGACATATATTTAAGTATATCCTTTTGTTTCACTTCATGCACTTGATGATCATTGTTTTCTTTTTCATAAAATAAAACATCTATGAAAAAGAAAACATCTTTATAAGTTTGAATATATATCAAAATTTTGATTAAATTGAATTTTGTCAAGCATAATATTTTACTTGTCAACGGGCAACCGAGACAAAAAAAAATACTTGTCTGTGTGTTCAAATGTACAAGTCGGGCAAGTCCGGCATAGCATTTTCACACTTCTGAGTCCATATCTCACCTAGAGCAACAATATTTGGAATATAAATGATTCACTAGGGCAACATGTTAGTCTGCAACATGTTAATTTGCCTTGACCTACTTTTCACGGTTCACTGAATTTGTCAAATTTTGGGTTTTGAATTTTGTGCATTAGCTGATTTGCAGGTGTCACACATATTTGTTTATTAACTTGGTGTGTTAAGGTTTGTTTCTCAGATTCTAGTTAGGTCACTTTGACCTACATTTTCTGCTTTAGCGAACATATAGGTCCTGCTCCTGGTGTGGTTGTATAGTGGTTTGGTGTTAGCACTTGAGATTGCTAGCCAATGTTAAGGAACTATAATTGCTACTTTTGCTAAATTGATTAGATATAGAGCAATTATTATTTTATGCACCCACCAATCGGTGTCTGAAGCAATAAGTGTTAATGGTGTGCATTCAGTCATGTAGGTTGATGGTTGATCTGAATATTTAAGACATACATGTGCATGTGACTGAAATGCATTACCAGGGCTTTCAATATCTTATAATTACATTAGATGTATGTTTCATTATAATACGTTATTCTGATTGGCTTACTGCACATCACATGTTATTCCTTAAGCAATTGCATTACACAATAAAACTTATCATTCATGATAACACGAGGTCCCACAATTAAGTGCACAGGTGAATTAAATAAAAAATTGATAAAATTGCTGTTTTCATGAGCCTAGCTAAAAAAAGTAATTATAAGTATTGAATGCTTCTTTTTGTAACTTCATAGGGTTGTAAAAGCGTTGACCATGCACACATTTTTAGAATGAAGCGCTTCTGGGCGTCATACAAAATGTACTTTGGTCAACACTTTTACACCCCAATGAAGTTACAAAAGAAGCATTCAATTTTAATTAAGCAGGAAATCTAGATATATTTTAATAAAGCAGATGTTCCTACATAAATTTGACATGGGTCTGCTAGGGTCACTTAAAAGAAACATGTATTGTTGACGTGTAGACGTTGCATTGGGAAGAGCAATGATGAACACATTATTGTTGGTCTACTTCACACAATCTATCTCATATGATACGATAATCTGCAATTACCTGGTTATCACATGTTGTATTTATAGATGAACTAGAAAGTGACAATGAGAGTGAGCAAGATGCTGAGGAGGATGAGGAGGAGGAAGAGATCATTGAGGAAGTACCCATTCAGGAACTGAACAGAAGCGAGTGTGGAGTTCAGCTGAAAAGAAACTGTTGAACAGTAAATTTGAAAAGAAATTAGACTAGGAAAGTTCCAGGAAAAATATTATTGTAAGTGCTCAGAGAGGATCTCCTCTTTGGCAGCAATCCCTTGGAGCAAAATAAAGTTTGCTGTGTATAATATTATAAAGTCAAGAAAGAACCTTAAATGTTAGATGATTTAACACTTCAATGATCATGATAATATCTTCACTAATCACATTTTTCATGTTCGTTGGTAGACTAGTGTTTGGTGCATACCATGGTAAAAACATAAGAACCAATCTTTGAGGAAAACATCAAAACATTCATTGATGTACCTATTGAGTTTATTTCTTCAAGAATCAAACAAGTCAGTCCTAAAAAATTATTATTTCACTAGATATATCAAAGAGGTATGACAGATTTATTAGTTCAATCTTGAAATATAAGCCATTTAAGATTTTGCGGGAGACTGAACTCCTCTAGTTTTTTCATAATTTTAAGACAGACAATGTTTCTTCATAAAAAAACATGAAAATAATAATTGAACTTTCTGGAATATTTATATGGTTGTTTCATATGATGTTTTTTTTTATAGAATTATGAAAGAAAATAGGTGGTCAAAGGGCAAAAAAAGTATAATGTATTTAAATGGATAAAACAAGAGGAGTCTGGAAATTTTGCTTATAACTCAAAACCTCAGGATCATATCTCCTTAATTTGTAGATAATCATTGACCCTCCAAAACTGAAAGAATATGGGGCAGATTGGGGATTTTATTCATTACTCATTTTTTTCAAAGAAAAGATTAAGCTAAAGTAAATCTTGATAATTGGTAAGTTTCTATTATCATGATTATAATATTGTTTATAATAGGGAAACAGTGAACGGATTAAGAACTTATGCTTTGCATACTGAACAAATTGATAGAAAGTACAACAAAACATTTCAAATTTTTCTTGTTCTACCAGACATTAAAAAATTCCTGAATTTGAATTTTAACAAATAATTTGGAGCGGTGTAGATGTTTAACACCCTAAAATTATATATGATCAATTTGAACAATTTTAGAGCGCCTTAGGTAATGAGACACCCAATGGCATATGAAATGTGTACTGAACATAGTTATGAAAATCATCCAAACATTTCCATTCATATTTGTTATATGTTTTAATAGCAAATTCAAAGAGATTAATCTTCATCATGATTAAATGAAATTTAGTACTGAATGAAAATTTCTTCTTTTTCACTTGCCTAGCCAAAGGTCAGTGTGACTGTGAGGTTTTGCCAACATTTTTCGTCTGTTGTCCGTCTGGTGTTAACTCTATACACATATTCATCTTCTCTGATGGATTTTTTTCTGAACTTGGTATGAAGATACATGAAAGTGCCTCTACAAATGGTCCTTATTTGTTTCTGATTGGATAAAAAATATGGCTGTCAGAGATATTCTTGGTCATTTTCAAAATTGTAATCCTATGAATATAGTTTTGAAACTTTGTAGGAATGATCTATGGGGGATCTTTTGTTTGGTCATGATTGAAAGAAAAACATGGCTGTCAAGTTTATAGAAACCCAATGGGACCAAATCATCAATTAACCCCTGAAGGAGTTATTGCCTTTTAAAAGGAATTTTACACAATTATTCGTAAATTTTTGTAAACTTCCTCCTATCTTAAACTACTGGGACAAATTAATGCAAACTTGGCCTTAATTATTATTAGAAAATCTATTTTGGCGTTAATCTTATTTTACATGATTTCCAAAACCACAGTACATTCAGGTGAGAGACACAGGCTCTTTAGAGCCTTTAGGTTATTTGAAATTATGCAATACTTCATTCTGTAAAGTTGTTTTGAATCAAATATTGTACAAATGTCATGATATATTGATATATGTTAACAGATTTTTAATTGCCAAACAAATAGATATAAGAAGATGTGGTATGAGTGCCAATGAGACAACTCTCCATCCAAGTCATAATTTGTAAACGTAAACCATTATAGGTCAAAGTACTGTCTTCAACACAGAGTAATATGTTTAGGGTTAGCCAATCAAATCCAAGACCTGGATTTTTTTTCTCCAAATAAATGAAACATTCATAGATATTCTTCTCTAATAACTAAAGTTGTTCTTTTTACAATGATCACATCAGAATTTGCATATAGGGACGAGAGGATTGTAATTAATTTAAACCATAGTAACTTTTTGATTCAGTGAAACCAACCAATACATCAATTTTGTCATTATTTATTGCTCAGTGGAACAACCAATACATCGATTTTGTAATGAATATTTATTATTGTTTTCTATATATAATCAACTGACCCATATTTAACTGTGGTGTAAAAGGGAATACAATATGATCATGACAATGAAGATTTCCAATTGATTTTTTTCTTGAAAATTTGAAACAATGTCAATAATGGTATTTTCTTTCCAAATACTGGTACTGTAAGAAAAGCATACCTTTATTACATACTTTTTTAAATATGTGAGTTTCAATTTGACATATTCCTATTCAAAATATCTTGTATTTAATACATGTATGTTTCATTATTAGAAAATTTTACAGCTATTGCATATAAATTTATATTTAACTGATACCACTTTTATGTCTATCCAGAACTTTATTAGTACATGTATATTTATTTGTCAATGAAGTATTTTGGATGTTTTTTATGGAGGCTTTATCTGTGTGTTTATATCTATTTATATATATAGAAATTTATAATTGCCCATAGCTGTTCTCCTGAAATTTTGAAATGAAATTCCCAATATGAAATGACAGTAAAAAAAAAAAATTGCACTTTTTGTGCTTATCCAGCCATTATTTTTTAACTTTTGAGATGATGTTATATCTACAACATCATAATCTCACCCTATTTCTGTATCATAGCGTAGTTTAATGTTTGATCTTATAAAGGCAGAACTGATGATATTTGTAAATCAGTTATAAGAACAAGTTTCAGGAACATAAGATTTTCCGTATTTGATGATAAAATTACCATTTTTGTCGAGCCTGCAACTTTTGTTGCAGAAAGCTCGACATAGGGATAGTGATCCGGCGGCGGCGGCGGCGTTAGCTAACTTCTTAAAAGCTTTATATTTTAGAAGGTGGAAGACCTGGATGCTTCATACTTTGTATATAGATGCCCCATGTTACGAAGTTTCTGTCAGTCACATGTCCAATGTCCTTGACCTCATTTTCATGGTTCAGTGACCACTTGAAAAAAAAGTTCAGATTTTTTGTAATGTTGAATTCTCTCTTATTATAAGTAATAGGATAACTATATTTGGTATGTGCGTACCTTGCAAGGTCCTAATGCCCGTCAGACAGTTTTCACTTGACCTCGACCTCATTTCATGGATCAGTGAACATGGTTAAGTTTTGGTGGTCAAGTCCATATCTCAGATACTATAAGCAATAGGTCTAGTATATTCGGTGTATGGAAGGACTGTAAGGTGTACATGTCCAACTGGCAGGTGTCATCTGACCTTGACCTCATTTTCATGGTTCAGTGGTTATAGTTAAGTTTTTGTGTTTTGGTCTGTTTTTCTCATACTTTATGCAATAGGTCTACTATATTTGTTGTATGGAATGATTGTAAGGTGTACATGTCTAGCGGGCAGATTTCATCTGACCTTGACCTCATTTTCATGGTTCAGTGTTCAAAGTTAAGTTTTTGAGTTTTGGTCTTTTATCTAATACTATATGCCATGGGTCAACTATTTTGGTGTATGAAAATATTTTATGATCTATATGTCAGTTGCGCAGGTTTTATTTGACCTTGACCTCATTTTCACGGTTCATTGCTCAGTGTTAAGTTTTTTGTATTTTGGTCTATTTTTCTTAAACTATAAGCAATAGGTCAACTATATTTGTTGTATGGAAGCATTGTTAGCTGTACATGTCTGCATGGCATGGCTCATCTGACCTTGACCTCATTTTCATGGTTCATTGGTCTTTGTTTAGTTATCTTGGTTAATGTAAAGTTTATGGCAGTTGAATAAAGCTTTATGTTTAGGACTATCAACATAATATCAATGATAAGTAAAGAAGGCGAGACATTTCAGAGTGTGCACTCTTGTTAGAATATCATTTGCTACTATATTTTTATTTAACACAAGTTTTGTTTTATTGGCCTTATATTGTTTAAATAGACATTCTTAAACTATCAAGTAACTATTTTGTTTCTTTGGACTGTTTCTTAAAAAACATAATTGGGACAAGAGAAGGGATTATGGGTTAGTTACTATAGGTGGGTGTACATGTATGTTTTAATTATATAACTCATTTATTATTCATGTTCATCTTTAAGAGATATTATCACTTGTTGCCCCTATTGTTCTTGTTTATGTTTATAATAGTTTATGTTTGTTACTGATTATGAAATGTTTTAACTCAAATGTTTAAATATGTTATTGTTTAAAGAGATTAATGAATAAAAAGCTGTTTTGTCATGTAAAAGAGTGTCTTCCTTCTTTTCGAGAAACCAATTTCTTTAACGGTTTATACAATTTAAATTAGCTGTTGTTGTAGTCACTCCCTATATACGTTTTTTTTTAACTGTTTTCAAATATCAAATCTGTAATAGAACATGTAGTATTGGAGATGTACTGGTTTACCATTTTATGTCTGTCTGTTTGTTATAGCGCTAATTCTTGATTACATTTTCTCATCACCTACACATTGCAGAATCCTGATATTTGGTAACAAATATAAAAAGAAGATGTGGATGATTGCCAATGAGACAACTCTCCAAAAGAGACCAAAATGACAGCTATAAAAGGCCCCGAAATGACAATTTAAAACAATTCAAACGAGAAAACTAACAGCCTAATTTATATAAAAATGAACGAAAATCAAATATGTAACACATATAAACAAACGACAACCACTGGATTACAAATTCAGTCTAGGAAAAACATGATCTATTTTGTTGTTGTTCCTTTTGTGCTTTCTATATATTGATCTGATAAGTCTGCCTTTTACAACTGATTTGAATAGGTTGTTATCAGACCTGTTGGGACTAAAGTTGTTATTTTCTATTAAAGAAAGTAGAGCTTCGTGTTGGACGTTAGATTCATTTGAACCATTTGAATTGTGGTATGTGATTTCAGTTGAATGTGTTTATTATTAAACCTGCTGTTTAAGGCAAGACCTAAGGGTAATTGACAGGTACCACTATGGCTCTTTGGCAGTATCAAGATGCAGGTCCATATACAGAACCTTCATTAGTCAATCGGGAATCTGGAGAAGCCAGATAAAACCATTTAGAAATCTCATATCATACTGTGTACCATACTAAATACATTAAATGAAATATTTTCTCTTGACACTGCTAGGAAAGAGCACAGGGTAAAGACTATATCTCACTGGCCGCCTTGGTCTGCTACGTGGAAATAAATATGGTCATGCTGAATAACATCCCTGAAAATACTGACAAACTACCCCCACTCTTGCCAGCCATAAGCAATATATCAAAATTTCTATACCGGACCAGGATTATTTGGCTTTGCCGAAACTGAACCCATATCTGGTACATTAAGGTTTTTGAGACTTAGGGCACGAAGAAGCAAAAGTCATCCACAGCACCTCTAATCATCGATGAAATACAATGGCAAGCAAAGGAAATGTAAGTTAAATGCTCGCAGATAAGTGGAAGCAAGCTCAGGACGATTCTCGATGGACAAATTGTCAAGTTTAATTTAAACATATTTTATTCATTAAGATATGAAAGTTCTGTGACACAAAAGAAGTAAGTCAGTGTTACAACTAATAACAGCTTGATATTTAAACAATAACCTCGTTTTTGTAACCTTTGTGACTGAGTAAATTAAGAGGAGCAATAATTTTTAGTTGATCATTTCTGGATTTCTACGCTTTGTAAGTACCCGAGCAGTCGTTGAGCTAACCTGAAAACTTGACCAAAGTTACTGAAGATTAAAATGTAGGTCAAAGTGACCCAATTGTTGCATGACCGTACTTTACTACCAAAGACTTATCCACTGCATGATGAAGTTTCATATATCTAATACCATTGATTAAGAGTTAAACCAAAGTCACTGAAGCTCTTTCTCGTCTTATAAACGACCTCCCAGAATCTGTTATTTCAACTTATGCTCAACTACCATAACACCAGAACCCGAGTCTAATAGTAGGCTGCCCAGTCAACAAATTTTATCGATTGGGGCTAACAGAATAACACACGGCTGTATTTGACATCGTTGTCGAAAGACGAGAACAAGCCTCATCGAATTATTGATGTCGTCGTTTTCACGATTGTCTTAAATTTGGGTCATAGGTTAAAGCTAAAATTTCAAGGAAAATGCAGAGTCACGTTTAGACAACAGGGGCCTGTTTATCGAAGCTCTCTTAGGATTAGGACGTGTCCTAAGACCAACTTAGGACGTATCTTAGTCCTAAATGGGTTTATCAAAAATGTCGCAACTTAGGAAAATCCTAGGGATTGTCCTAACTTTAGGATACCAATTTAGGTGTCTTAACGGATGGTCTTAGGATGGTGCTAACTTTAGGATATATTTATAGTGGTTATTTTATAAACAAATATGGCCTGTATTGGTTTCATTTCATTCTCATGGCGGGGGAAAACGGGGGGTAAAAAAAAAAATATTGCAAAAATATATATGAATTTTTTTTTGTATTCTCTGTCCTTCCTTTTTTATTTTTCACCCTTTTCATCCTGCCTTTTTTATATTCTGCCTTTTTTAACAAAAATTGTCATCCCCCCTTTTTTTTTGCAAAGTTGCTCATCCTGTTTTTTTTTATTCCAAACTCCTGCCCTGCTATTTTTATTTTCAAATAACATCCTAGCACCCCCTCCTCCCCCTCCTAAAAAATCAAATGGTATTTCTTACATGATGCTGATGCATATTAGATCCAAATCCCCCTTTTCAGCACCATTGGTTGCAACATTTGACAATTTACCAAAGAAGCTTAGTTTACTCTATTTCCACGTCGACCAGGAGAGTATGTTGTTTTGCATCGGTAAAATTCGAATTTCGTCTCTTGCTCATATACACACGTAATAAAATAGTTGAAGTTATCAGTATTTATATGAAAAATGCACGAGATTTTGCCTTTGGACTTTTAAGTATGAAACCGTGACACTTCGAATTCAGCTCACTCAATGCATATAGTGATCTTACCAATTACATATTTTATTTTAACTTTTTACAATTAGTTTGTTTAATTCTTATATAAAACGTAATTATATTATTTGTCTTATGTTTTGTTTCATAAAGTTTAAATGTACAATTATAATATACAAATTATTTATAACCTTTAATTTTAAACTAATAATTATTTTATAATTATTAATCTTTTTAAATTTTATATTTTGCAAAAAAAATTTTTTCCTTTTCAAAAAAACCGTTTTTGGGAAACCCCTTTAAAACCTCATTTAAAGGTTTAAACCCTTTTATTTTAAATTTTAAAATTTAAACTAATTACATAAAGAAGAAAAATTTTTTTAAATTTAAATAATTATTTTTTTTAAATTTTAAATTTTCTTTTAAATTTTTTTGAATTTAAAATGTCTTTTCCCATAAATATTTTTGTAAAAAAATTTAAAAACCCAAAAACCCAAAAATTTTATTTTGAAAAAAAATTTTTTTAAAAAAATTTCCCTTTAATTCCGAAAAGGTTTAAAAAAGAATTTAAATTTTGAAATTTAAAAATTTTTATATTTTTAAATTTTAAAATTAATTTTTAAAAAACTTGTTTTTTTAAAAAATTATTTAAAAAGAAACATTTTAGGGAAAATTTTCATTTAAATAATTTTGGGATTTTTAAAATTTTAAAAGTGTTTTTAAATTTTTTAAAAATAAATTTCCAAAAATTGGGGAATTTCCTTTTAAAATTTTTTAATAAAAGTTTTTTTAAAAAAAAAAGAAAAAATTTTGATTTTAAATTTGGGACAAAAGTTATTGGTAACGGGTTTTAAAAGGGAAAATTTTTTATTTTTTTCCCAATGTTTAAAAAAAAAAAAGGGGTTTTTTCCTTTTCTTTTCTTAAATTTTTTTTTTTTTAAATTTTAAAAAGAAAAAAAAATTTTTCCCCTTTTGGGGTCAACCCGGTTTGCCCTTTACGAATTTTTGGTTTTTTTTATTTAAAAAATTTTAAAAATTTTTAAACTTTAAAAAAAAATTTTTTTTTAGTATTTTTTAAAATGTTTAATTATTTTTTTTTTGGAAAACAAATTTTGGAATTTATACAAATTTTTAAAAAAAATTAGTAAAATTTGGGTGGGCATTTTTCAAATTATTTTTAAAAGGAAAAAAATTTTTTTTTATTTTTTTTAAATTTTGTAAAAAAACTTTTAAAAAAATTTCGAAAAAATTTCCCAAATTTCTTTAAAAAATAAAAAATAAAAAAATTTTTTAAAAATTTAAATTTGGACAGGAAAAAAAGGAAAAAAGGAAATCAAAAAACCTTTAAAAAAAATTTAAAAATTTTTTAAAAAGGGAAAGTAAATTTAAAAAAAAAACCCCAAAATTGGTTTTGTTTTTCCCAAAAAATTTATAAATTTTAAAAATTTAAAAAAAAAGGGAAAAAATAAGAAAATTTCATTTAAAACATTTGGGCCCTTTAAAATTTGAAAAGGGCTTTTGCATTTTTAATTTTTAAAGGGGGCCAAAACCCCAAATTATTAAATTTGGGAAATGTATTTTAACCCAAAAAACATTTCAATTTGGGTAATTTAAAAAAAGGGAAAAATTTTAAATGGTTTTCCTTTTTTTTTTAAAACCCAACCAAGAAATTCTTTACAAATTCAAATACTTTTGATTTTTTTGGTTGGGTTTTTTGGTTTCCAAAATAAAAAATGAAGTTTAAATTTTTAAAAAAGGGAAACTAAAGGGTTTAAATTATTAAAAAAAGGCTTAAAAAAAAAAAAAATAATTTAAATTGGGTGTTTAAAAAATTTTTAAAATTTTCCCAAAAAAAATTTGCAATTTTTTAAAATTAAAAATTTTTAAAAAAAAAACTTTAAAATTTGACAAAAATTTAAAAATAGATTTTTAAATAAAAATTTACTAAAAAAGAAAACCTTTATTAATTTAAAAAAAAATATTTTAAAAAAGAAAAATGAAAAAAGGTTTTAGAAACCAAAAAAATTTTTTTCAACCGGGAAAAATTTAGTTTGGAAAAAAAAAAGGAGGGTTTTAAAAAATTTAACCCTTCAAATTTAAAAAAAGAAAAACCCAATGGAAAAAGGGCAAAAGGGATTTCCCAAAATAAAACTTTTTAGAAAAGAAAGGGAAACAAAAACCTTTTTCCGGAAATGAAAAACTTTAAAACCTTGATTTTGAGGGAAATTTTCCCAAAAGGAATTTAAAAACAATAAAAAGGGTTAATTTAAAAAAATCAAAAAATATTTAAAATTGGAAATTCCCTTTGCCATTTGGAAAAAAACACAATGTTCTTTTAAAAATTTTTTGGGGGTTTCAAATTTTGAAAAACCTTTATTTAAAATTTTTTAAAATCTTTTAAAAATTTAATTAATAAAATTTGATAAAGAAAATATGAATTGTTAATTTTTCTTAAAAAAGAATTTTTAAAAATTTTAAAAAAATTTTTTAAAAAACTGGCCCAAAAAACCAAATAAAATTTTCCCTGGTTTAAAATGGGCCTTTTTAACCCGGTTTAAAATTTAATAAGGCCCTTTTTAAACCCAAATTTCCCTGGGCCTTTGAAAGGTTTAAATTTTTTTAAAAATTTCCCAAATAAATTTTTTCCCCAAAAGGAAAAGGGTAAAAAAATTAAAAATTTTTTTTAAATATTTTAGGGCCCCCACCCTAAAAAAAAATTTTTAGACCCAAAAAAAGAAACTTTTTAAAAAAAAAAAATTTGGGGAATTTTTTCTAGAAAGAGGGAAAAATTTTTTTAAAATTGTTTAGGAAATAAAATTTTTTAAAAATTTTTCAAAAGAAAAAAAAATGAAAGGGAATTTTAAAAAAAAAGGGTTTTCTTTTTAATTTGTTTTTTAATTATTCTTTTTTTTACAAAAAGGGGTTTTATTTTTAAAAAAAGAAATTAAAAAAAACAAAAAGGGAAAGTTTTCAAAAAACAGAAAGAAATTTTTTTTATTTAAAAGGTTTTAGACAAAAAAAAATTTTCAACTTTAAAAATTTTAAACTTATTTTTCCAAAAAAGTTTTTAAAAATTTTTTAAAAACCCAATTTTATTTTCAAATTGTTTAAAAACGTTTAACTTTAAATTTTTTCCCTTTTAAATGCACAAAGGGAAATTTAAAAAACCCGGGAAAATTTACAAAATTTAAATTGGAATTTTTAATCCAAAAAATCAATAAAGGTTTTTAAATTAAATTTAAAAAAGCATTAGAAATTTTTAAAAAAAATTTCTTTTTCTTTTTTTAATTTTTTTTCCCAAAAAAAATTTTTTATTTTTTAAAAAATTTCTTTTTTTCTAAATTTGGGTTTTTAAAATTTGGAATTTCCCTTTTTTTTAAATTTTTTTAAAAATTTATTTTTAAAACAAAATTTTCTTTTTTTTAAAATTTGGCCCTTTAAAATGCCCCAATTTTTGCCTTTTATTTTTCCAAATTGTTTTTAAAAATTTTGTTTATTAAAATTACCTGTTTTAAATTTTATTTTTTAAAAAATTTTTTTTTTTTTAAAAAAATAAATTTTGTTTATTTTAAAATTGGTTTTGAAAAAGTTATCCAAATGAAAATTTTGGGGAAAATAAATAAAAATTTTTTTTATTAAAAAAAAAAAATTTTTTTTAATAAAATTTAAACAAATTTCAAAAAAATTTTTTCCCTTTTCTTTGAAAATTTCCCCAAGGGGTTTTTAAACCATAAAATTTTGGGGGAATCCATTAAATTCCAAATAAAAACCTGTTTTTTAAAAAAATTTTAAAAATTTTTAAAAGGTCCCCTTTTTTTTGTTTCCATGTTTTTCCCAGATTTTTAAAAATTTATAAAATTTAAATTTTACTTTTAAATTTAAAAAAAAAAATTTTTTTAAAAAAAAAGGGTTTTTAAAAAACAACTTAAAGTAAAAAAATTAAATTTTAAAATTTTTTTAAATTTTTAAAAACCCCAAATAAAAATAAAGAAATTTTTTTACCCAAAAAATTTTTTTTTTTAAAATTATAAAAATTTTTAAATTTTTTTCAAAAAAAATTTTTCCAAAAAATTTTTTTGGGGAAAGAAAATTTGTTTGGAAATGGGCAAAAAATCCAAATTTTATTTAAAATTTAAAAAAATTTGGTAAAAAACCTAAAAAAAATTTGGAACTTTTTTTTAAAATTTTTCTCCTTTTGTTTTAATTAAAAATTTTTATGAAATTTTTTTAACTTTTAAATTTGTTTTAATTTTTAAATTTTTAAAATTTTTAAAAATTATTTTTTAAATTTTTTTTTTTTGATTTGTTTTTCAAAAAAAAAATTTTTAAAAAAATTTTAAAATTTAATTTTTTATTATTTTTTAAATATTATATTTAAACCAACCAAACAAAAATTTTGGGGCCAATCCCAAATTTTTAAAAGAAATTTTCATTTAAAAAATTGGTAAATTTTATTTCAAATTTTACACTTTAAAACTTACCCATTTTAGGGTTTTTTTTTAAAAAAATTTTGGAAAAATTTTTTCCCTTTTTTAATTTTTAAGTTTTTTTAAAATTTTGATACTTTTTAAATTTTGGGGCAAAAAGGGTCCCCCCTTTTTTGTTTTTGAAATTTCAAGGGTATTTTAACTTTTTCTAAAAATTTATTTGTATTTAAAAATTTTTTTAGAAAATTTGGGGCTTTAAAAATTTTGGGTCCCCATAAAAGGGGTTTAAAAATTTAACTTTTTATTTTTAAAAAATCAAAAATTTAAAATTTTTAAAAGGGAAAATTATTTAAATCCCCAAAGAAAAAAGATAAATAAAAATAAAAAAAAAAAATTAAGTTCATAAAAATTAAATAAAATTTAAAAAATTTTGTTTTGGGCCGGTTTTAATTGTTTAGGTTTCTTTTGGGAAACTTGGGAAAAGGTTTCCCAAAAATTTTTAAAAAACCCTTTTTAAAAATGATTTTTCCCTTTAAAAAGTAAAATTTCAATTAAATTTGCCTTTTAAATTTTTTATAAAGGAATTTAAAAATTTTAAAATTTAAATTATTAGAAACCATTTTTATTAGAAAAACCATGCTGTTTCAATTATTTTTTTTAAAAAACCATTTAAATTTCGAAACTAATTTGTTTTCAATTTTTAAAAGAAATTTTTAAAAAAGGGTAAAATTGGGAAAATAAAGGGGGCGAGAAAATTTAAAAAAATTTCAAAAAAAAAATTTTGGGGGAAAAAAAAAAAAAACTTTTGGGAATAAATTTAAAAAAACTAAAAAGGGGCCCAAAAATTTTTTTTAAATTTTTTTTTTTGAAAATAATTTTTTATTTTAAAAGTTTAAAAAAAAATTGAATTTAAACTTATTTTTTAATAAAAATTTTTTTTTTCCCGAAAAAATTTTGGTTTTAAAAATAAAAATTTTGGGAAAACTAAAAATTTTTGAAAATAAAAATTTAACTTAAAAAAAATTTAAAATTTTCAATTTTTCAAAATTTACGAAATTTTTTTAAAAATCCAAAAAAAATTTAAGTTTTGAATGAAAATCTTTTTCCTTTTTAAAAAATTTGGGTTTTCCTTTTTTTTGGGAATTTTAACCTTTTAAAATTTTTAAGGGTTTTATTGAAAGTTTTTTGTTTTTGGAAAAAATTGGTTTGGGGGAAAAATTTTGGGTTTTAAAAGAAAACAGAAAATTTGAAATTTTTTTAATTTTTGGATATTAAATTTTAGTTTTCCCCAAAAAAAATTTTATGGGAGAGTTTTAAAAATTAAAAAAAAAATTTTACTTAAAAATTTTTCCCTTTAATTTTAAAAAAATTTGGGCATTTTCATTAAAAAAAATTATTTCAATAACCAAATTTTAAAAATTTAAAAAATTTAAATTTTTTTTACCAAAAATTTTTAAAATTTAAATTTTAAAATTTTAAAAAAATTTAAAGGGTTTTTTAAATTTAAAATTTTTTTCAAATTTAAAATTTAAAAATCCCAAAAGAAAATTTTAAAAATTAAAAATTTATTCAAAATTTTTTAAAAAAAAATTTTTTTCAAAATAAATTTTTTTTTTTTAAAACCCTCCAAAAAATTTTTTTGTTTCAAATTTCCCCCCTTTTTTTAAAAAATTTTCAATTTTTTTCTAATTTAAAATAAAAAAAATTTTTTTTAAAAATACCTTGGAAATTTTTTCTTTTAAAATTTAATTTCCTTAAAAATTTTTTTTAGTTTTAATTTTTTTTTTAAAAAAATTTTTTTAATTTTTTTTTGTGGAAAACATAAAACGACCCAATTGCAATTTCTACTTTATTTACCTTCAAATGTTTATTTTTGTTATTATTGTAGCTCAGTGGTATTATTTATCCTTTACACGCACTGGAAATACAGGTAGTGATTTTCCGGGCATTTGTCAAATGTAGTGACTTTTCGGGGTAGGTCTGTATGTGTGTGTGTGTGTGTGTGAGAGAGAGAGAGAGAGAGAGAGAGAGAGAGAGAGAGAGAGAGAGAGAGAGAGAGAGATGGGCACTATAAAGATATTTCAAAAGGGTGTTAAATGCACAATCAGACTTTCTCGTATTATAATTAAATCTGGAATCATCAGTTTATAAGTTTTAAATACATAATGAAAGTTGTAATCTGATTTCTTAAGTCCACCTTGTTGCATTAATACTTGTATATTACCTTCTAGTTCCAATATCTTTTCAAGGGCTAATATATACTTTTCCCTTATACTACTCTCGGGATCCCATAATTGCGATTTTGAAACTTCATCTTCAAATGTATTTGTTGTTTTGCTTAACTCTCTGTCAACAAGTCGGGCAAGATTAAGCACTTCATCAAATACTCCATCTTCTTCACATTGTCCATAGTTTGCATTAGGCCTATGAACGATGCGGTTCCTTATTCTACGCAGTTTTTCAATAATGTCTCCAGCATTTAAGATATTTGATACTTCCTTTCCCCATCCTTTAGTTGGAATCCTTACCAGTTTGAAATGACATATAAGACTATACAGAAGAGAAAAATCACATGTTTGAAATGTTTGCTCTGCCGATAAATTTGACACGACTTCTTTTTGTTCTTCTGATAGTCTCAACGTTTTATCAGTTCCTGTACCATTAATTCCATACAATCGATGCAGTTGTTTTGGAGGGATGGCACTTAAGGCAAACTCCTGTAGAATTTTTGGAAATGTATCAAGCATAAGATATGAAATCCTAGCGGCGCGGGTTCTTTCGTCTTTTTCTAACACATCCGGTCTTCTCATCTTAAATATATAGAAAAACACAATGTTCCGTAACTTATTTGAGAAATAGCATCAGTATTAATATTATTTCCTTGGTGTTAATATTCGCTTGCACATTTTTGGTGATAGATTGTACCGGAAGTTCGTTATTCAGTTACTCCGAAATTTGTATTGATTAAAAAATATAAAATATAATAAGATGCGACAAATTTAACAAAGAGAGTAAAAAACTTCAAATTACAATCAAATGATATGAATACATGAACAAAAATGATTTATATAAAACTTATAATTAAAAGGGTTGGCTGTCAAGTGTGAAGAAGAGGAAGAAGAATGATTCAACTAAGTTGTAGTATAAATTGGAGATTGTTTGCACTAGTTTTACTTCAATAAAAGTTTAATAATACGTAGTGTAGGAATAAGCCTTTGCCTTTATTTCAATTTTTAGCGAAATCTATCTACGAAAACGCATTTTAAGTGCAAGTAAATCCCTTACTTAACACAGAAAGGTTTTATACATTTGTGTATATGTTACATAATTTCAATTAAATTTTGAATTCGTTAAAATGCAAAATTTAGCAAAAAATGACTTAAGATAAGCATAAATTACACCTTCATTGAATACGGACAATACCTTCATAAAACAGACTATTATTATGTTGAAGTATCATTGTTACTTTAAAACATAATCACTGATTCGCTTTACATTGTAAAACAACTAATTGATTTAAATAGCCAAGCAGAAAGACCTAGTGATCCGGTTAACCCTTAAATGTTGAAGGGAGGTCACGACAAACTGTCAATTCATATAAAGAACTTAGTAAAGCATACGAATATATTCAAAACATCAAAACATATATCATTTTATAATTGTCAAAATGCGAATTTGTTGCATTAAAAATGGTACCGATATTGTTATTGCAAATATTCTAAGAACAAAAAATAGAGTACCACAATGCATTCAGTAAAATTCATAAACCCGATTAAGGCAGTTATTTGTAGATTCATCCGTGAGGACATACACATGTTGAATATGGAGTGTTTTCGCTTGTCAGGAAATTTGCTATAAATAAATTAGTAAAATAGCTCGTGATTATACTGGTAAAATTTACATATCTGGCAGACCAAACTTTAAATTTGAATTTCGACACAAATCATTGTTGTAATGGTATGTCACATTGATCTTTAAGAGATATAGAACATATAATGTTTTAAATATTCAATTCAATGATTTTTTAAAGATATAACTGTAATTTAGGCTGTACTTTCTTGTCCTTTGGAATTGGTTAACGTGTTTCAATAAAACACAAATAAACAGATTTATGACTGAATACACATAAAAGGAAGAAATTTAAGAGTTACAATTTCTATACTGGCTTAAGATTTTTTAAATATTTTGAGATTTTGTCATTAATACTAAGTGATGAGCCAAGGCTATACTCATAAAATATTTTGTTGCAAGTTGCGTTTTGCAAAGTTTGTAAAGTTAATATAATAATTTCTGGAGCAAACATTTGGATTATATTTATCTTTTAATGAAAAATTCAATTTGGTCAAAGATGTTATTTTCAAAGTGTATATGACTTCAAAGTGACATCAGAAGTGACCTTTCTGCACCTGAACCAAAAGATTAAAATAAAGAATGGCAGAAGATACCAAAGGCAATTTTTTTTTTATGTTTCAGCATTTTTAATATAATGGCTGTATCTTTCAAATATTTGATTTGCTAAAAATAAATTAAAAGCTATATAAAAGATACTTAATAGTTGGTTATAAAAGTCATTGCATACCTACGTGAGAAGATATGATAACATTTTAAGTAATAATTATTAACCTGTTTATTTTTCATAACAACATGTTAATAACATGGTAATAACATAATGTCATAATAACACTACTTGCTTAAAGACGTGTAACGAAAGACAAACAATCCCTACTTGAATAGTGTTATACAAGCGGCTATACTCTGACAAACCAAAATTAAGGATTAGCAACGCAAAGTTTAATTCTGCAATGAGATTTAGTTTTGTACAATAAGGAAAACTTGTGCTTTTATTTCTTGAAAATAACATTTGTAAATTATCAATTCTATTTGAATGTTATATTGTTTGAAACAGTTAAAAATATCTGTACCTTGGATTGAAAGTTAAATTCACTATTCTGATGTAGAGGCCCGACAAAACTGTTGCTACCTTAAAGTTATGCCTCAATAACCTATTTTAGAATAATGTTACAATATAGTTCAATAGTTTAAACTTGTTCAATGTTATATAAAAACAGATATCATATTTCATCATTTTAAATTTTCAATGACTTTTAAAGCCAACAATTTACAATTTTTCGTATAGCTTTATTTTTTTTTTCAAATCAAAGCTTTTATAAATACAAACTGTTTTTAGACTCAATGTATATCGGATGTTTTCCACCATCTTGGATTGTAAAATACCGGACCAAAATTAAAAACATTCTGTCGATTTCAATCTAGACCTCTTCTTTATCTTAAAGGGAAACAACTTTTACAGAAAGAAGTGGTGTTTTCTTTTCTTTTTTTTTTACTTTCTGTATTTAGTACCACCGCTTTTTAACAGCATATGTGAACAAATCTAAAAAAAAATGTTGTTCCATAATATGCTGAAAATTAATGAGAATCTTAACATATATCTCACTTGTATTGTACATAGATCTGTTGTAAGATATGTATAAATACCCTGCTAAAATGTACGTCCGGTCTGTGTTTTTGTTAGATGCTTATCTGCTTTGTATCGATCTGATGAGTTAAGCCCTTTTCAACTGATATTTATTGTTTGTTCTTATGTATGTGTTACACCACTGTCCTAAGTTAAAGGGAGGGTTTAGCGGTCACAAACATATTTAACCCCGCCACATTCTTTATGTGCCTGTCCAAAGTCAGGAGCGTGTAGTTCAGTGGTTGTCGTTGGTTCATGTCTGTCATATTTGTTCGTCATAAATTGTTTTGTTATTAATCAGGCCGTTAGTTTTATCAGTTGAACTGTTTCATTTTTTTTTCATGTCGGTGCCTTTATAGCCTACCATACGGTATGGGATTTCTCATTGTTGAATGCAAACGGTTGCCTATAATTGCTTACATCCACTTCATTTGAACTTTGGTGGATAGTTGTCTTATTGGCAATCGTACCATATCTCTTTTTTTTATATTGAAATAAAACGCAAGTTCACCTGGCCAAGACATGAAAATTACTATTAAACGCTGTGCATTGCAAAGATAATTATAATGAAATTAAATACGTTATTTAGTTTTTTCAATTGATAATTTATTCAGTATTTCCCTTTTCACCGTCACTTGATTTGTTACTTCTTTTCGGCATTGATTGTCTGTTTTTTTGTAATTATCATTAATTGGTTGTCAGTACCATTGCTCTGTCAATTGTTTCAATTTGAATTATACGTAACGGAGAAGCTACAGCCATTGCAAAAAAATTAAAAAAAATGCCGGAAAAAATGAAATAGTTATCAATGTTTATTACAACGGTCATGAGGCGACCAAATAATAATCTTGGCCAGGTGTTTTCAACATAATTTGGATGCATTGGAAACCTTTTTTAAATGTTTAGGCCTCCTGCATAATTATATTTAAGTATACATGAAAAAAACAAAAACTACAGCAGATGTCAAGGCTAACTTGTTCAAGTCAGGGTGAAAAATAAATTATCCGACTTTGCCAGAAGCTAAATAAATAAACTGTGCACATTAATTTTACAAACAATTATCCTGACCATTTCAATGATTTAAGTATGTATCAGAGAATACTTATCCCGTTCTTCATTACTAAATACGAGCTTTAGCGAGTACTTATTACAAGGAAAGGAATCATCATTATCTTACAAACTGAAAATATTGTAAAGTGCTGAAGGCTCAAATGATCTTTTGATTGGTTTTAACAAACACAAATCGTTTCATTGTCAATGCATTGTATATAATTAATGCATGAATTCCTCTTTAGTCATTTCATTTATCGTTTAGTGACCTTCTTTAAAATTAGAGTAGATTTTTAAATCTTTTTGCATTACTTCATAATTTTGTTTTACTTGTGATTTTGAAGTTATAGATATTCACATAATAACATCAACAGTACCAATTTTACTGCGATAGTAAACTTATATTTTTTTTTATTTTTCTGCTTGTTTCAAAATTCAAATTTTAGTCAGTTTTAATCATAAAACCTTTCAAGCTGATAAATGTGGTTCGTGTCAGACATTACTCTTTTACAGAAATTCTGTGTTTTGAACTGTAAGTATAACTTTACAATAGGATAATCCTTAACTAAGAGCATGATTTACATTTTGTTCTTCACAATTAAGAAACAGCAAATCCTATAATTTCGTTGGTCAAGAGCATTTTGCTGCTATATTCTAAATAATTATGTAGAAATTGCAACGAATGGATCTTCGTTGACTATAGCCTTACAGACTCATGAGGCTATTACAGATAGAGTACAACCGGAACATAAATTTTTACCATCACGTGTGTCCACTATCAAATGGTGGCCTTTTATAGGTTGTCATTAATCATGGGAATTTGATCTTTAATAGGGTCATAGGGTTTTAAAAGTAAAACAACAAAAATACTGAACTCAAAGGAAAATTCAAAACAAAAGTCCTTTATGAAATGGCAAAATCAAAATTTCAAACACATCAAACGAATAGAAAACAACTGTCATATTCCTAACTTGGTAAAGGCATTTCCTTATGTAGAAAGTGATGGATTCTGATTTTATAACTAGCTAAACCTCTGACTTGTATGACAGTCGAATATAACAATTATATTGTAAACGATGTGTAAGCAAAACAAACAGGTGACTGGTGATCAATCTTATCAGGCTATCTGGTGAGTAGTCAGGTGCGTAAATGATAATAACATTAACGGAATCAATTTTTCTGCACCACTGGTGCATTTCGACAATAAATGTCTCTTCGATGATGATCGATGACAGAATATTTGAAATCCAAAACTTATTAAAAAATGAAGAGCTTATAAACCAAAAGGACAAAAAGAATAGAACAAAGCGGGGCAAGGAATCAGAGCGATAATCTGTATCAAACCTTTACCTGTACATATACATTGTGTTTATTCCTTTCAATACTTTGATGATTGAACAAGCGGTGTACTTTTCACATTTTATAAAGTTATAAAATGATAACATTTATCTGTAACAATGTGGTAAATATTTTCGAGATTATTTTGTGTTTTTTTATGTGATAATTATCATGATTATAATATCATTTTGTGTTCTATTCAATTCAAATTGTTTATCATTTTTCATCAGTGTCCCGTATCAGTGTCCTAGCAAAAAAATAAAGGGGCACAGCTACAGTTTGTTCATTTTTTGATTTCCTTTGTTCTGCCCTATGCCTTTTTGCTTTCTGAAGAAGAAGACGAGCTTTTCAGTGAATATGAATAATCTCATTTTCTGGAAAAAAGCTTTTATAACCCAACAATACTTTATAACCCAAGAAAACTTAAATGTATTCTATTATTCTAATTTTCATCTATACACCTGACAAAGTTGTCAGACTAATGTGTTCCTTGTCGTCAAACTGAGTCCCTCTGTCGTAAAATCCCAGCTAGAACATTAATGTTTGTGTCATATTTTTAAAGGACTAAGTTGTTATAGGCCAAGGACCGGAAAATCAGAAAGACAAGAATTACAAGAAAAATGTCAAAATTCAGATATATATTTCCAAGATTTACAAATGACTTATTTGAAATCTTTTTTATTGTTTTTTTTTTTTTTAACTTTTATATCATAAACATTGTTTTTAAAAACATATGGTGTAAAACAATTAATAATGATCACATAATTCTGAACTCTGGTTAAACTTACTTGTTACATTTATCCAACGAAACCCCTGTTTCCCCCTTTTTTGGGGGGTATATAAACATGATAAAGTGTAGTATGCATCTTGCGTCCCTGATTTTTTCTAGGAATGGATATTCAACAAGGATTTGCGTATTTAAGTTTTTTTGGGAGTTAGTTCCTATTAACCAGCCCAGTAGTCAGCACTTCTGTATTGACATGAATTATCATTGATTTGGTCATAATTATAAATTAACTGTTTACAAAACTTTAAATTTTTGAAATACTAAGGCTTTTCTACCTCAGGAATAGATTACCTTAGCTGTATTTGGCAAAACTTTTAGGAATTTTTGGTCCTCAATGCTCTTCAACTTCGTACTAGTTTTGTACTTTTTAACATTTTTTTATTCGAGCGTCACTGATGAGTCTTTTGTAGACGAAACGCGCGTCTGGCGTATATACAAAATGCCAATCCTGGTATCTATGATGAGTTTATTTATTAACAGGTTATAGTAAAAGTAAATAATAAATCAGCCCTTGGTGTCAACAAATCACTTAAACCTTTTGAATATGTAATTGTAAATATATATATATATATATATATATATATACAAGTCTAAATTGAAAACAACGTTCAAACCTATGATTGCGTTGGATAAAACCGCAATTTTATACGTGTGCATGCAAAACAAATTTCTTGTACAGCACAAACAACATTTTCAAAAGACTAAAAAGTGAAAAAGTATATTTTAACAAAACGCATTTGACTAACAGGTCGAACAACAAATGTTCTTAAACCCTGCTGACTGCCATTGGCGATTGCCAAATAAACGGATCACCGATGTAATAAATGGATCTTAATTAAAATTTAATACTAAACAGAAAAATTTTACTTGCGGAAAAGATGATATACCGCAAACAAAAGGTGCAAAGGTTTTTGTACACCATATCCGGATTTCGACAATTAATGTCTCTTCAGTGATGTTAGGAATTGAAACGGTATTTGGAAAGCCATACAATTTACCTCAATTTAAGATAGACTCTTGAATTTTGAGGAGTCAAAATAGGATGAACGGATCATATAAACCCGAAGGCAAATATAATACAAGCCCAAACGAAAAATATAAAGAAGTCTAAATTGAAAACAACGTTCAAACCTATGATTGCGTTTGATAAAACCGCAATTTTATACGTGTGCATGCAAAACAAATTTCTTGTTAGAGGGTCTCAATACAGCACAAACAACATTTTCCAAAGACCAAAAAAGTGAAAAAGTATATTTTAACAAAACGCATTTGACTAACAGGTCGAAAAACAAATGTTCTTAAACCCTGCTGACTGCCATTGGCGATTGCCAAATAAACGGATCACCGATGTAATAAATGGATCTTAATTAAAATTTAATACTAAACAGAAAACAATAAACTTGCGGAATAGATGATATACCGCAAACAAAAGGTGCAAAGGTTTTGTACACCATATCCGGTTTCGACAATTAATGTCTCTTCAGTGATGTTAGGAATCGAAACGGTAGGGTTGGTCAAGGGCCGAAAGACTTGCTCGGGAAAGGTTTTGGATGAGAAAGCTAAGGACAGTTTCCCCAGAGGGCATAAATGAAAAAACATAGAATGAGTCACTCATTTTCTCTACCATCACTCATTTTCCTGACATCATTTGTTTCCAGTTACTCCGGCTTCCTTACTTGACTCTTACAGTTTTAAGGATTCTTTTGGAATTTTACTAGTTTAAATACCAGGTTTTTTTTTTCATTTGGGAGGGATGTACAAGTACGCATCCACGTCCAATTATTTAACCTTAGCCAAATTTTACTATTATATTTTCTTATCATTATAAAACTGCTATTTATTTGGGATGATAAATACGCAACCTCTGTTTGACATATTTTTACCAGCTTATATCGATCAGTGCTGTTTTTTTTTTTTTTTTTTTTTTGGGAATGAATTTACACACAGTTGTTGTAACATCTTAACTGACGTCACTTTGGAATTTTAGAGTTGTGCCGGTTCATATCTCTAATTACTATTTTCATTTTAGGCATGTCTTTGAGTCGTTTTTGGAAATTTTAAAATTTATTAGCGTCTCTACATATGATGTTCGGGTAAAACTGTTTCACTTTTTATTGTATAGAAATCAAGATTGCTTTAGTTTAATACCCAGAATAGTTTGATCTGATTCATTTTATATCGTGCTCATATTGATGAAGGATATCTGTTATCCGAAATATCTATAGTTACATTTGTTCGTTTATTGTCATTTTTGGTGATGTTGTACCCTTTTAGACTGGTTATATATTATATTTTGTAGTGTATTGTATCATATTTATATGATCCATCGCCCCGTAAGATTTATCGTTGACTATTATTCAGTCATTTTATATATATATATATATATATATATATAAGTACGTCTGAACCAGTGACAACTCTACAACAGATTTATCCATCGGATCACCAGCAATGATGGTGATACATGGCTGTGTACATTGTATATATATTTTAGACTCATATATATATATATATATATACAATGTATGTGATATAATTAAGACATTATTTATAATTTGTAACCTAATACAATATGTGTGTTCCTTAGTGATAATTTTAAAAGTGTATACAAAATCTTATATAAGTTTTTATGTTTGTAACATTTTATCTTATACTCCTCCGAATTTTAAATAATTCTTAACTCTAAGTTAAAAAAATATATACAGAATCATTCAAACTGTATGTAGTGTATACTCCTATTGAAATTTAAAATAACTCTATTATCCATTTTTTAAAGAATACCTGTATAGATAATTAAAAAGATCACTCGTTTAAGAAACGCCCATGACTGATTCCTTTTTTCAATTACCCTATCACTGAGTAAAATTGAGAATGGAAATTTGGAATATGTCAAAGAGACAACAACCCGACCAAAGAGCAGACAACAGCCGAAGGCCACCAATGGGTCCTCAACGCAGCGAGAAAATCCCGCACCCGGAGGTGGTCCTCAGCTGGCCCCTAAATAAAATTGTGTACTGGTTCAGTGATAATGGACGTCACACTAAACTCCAAAACATATAAAAGAACTAAAATTTAAAAAAACAACATACAAGACTAACAAAGGCCAGAGGCTCCTGACGTGGGACAGGTGCAAAAATGCGGCTGGGTTAAACATGTTTTGTAAGATCTCAACCCCCCGCCCCTATACATCTAGCCAATGTAGAATAAAGAAACACATAGCAATACGCACAATAAAACTCAGTTCAAAAGAAGTCGAAGTCCGATGTCAGAAAAGGTAACAAAAGAAACTAAGCAAAATGACAATAATACATAAATTAACAAAGGACAACTAGCAGTTACTGACATGCCAGCTCCACACCTCAATTAAACTGATTGAAAGATTATGTCTTCACGAGTTACTCGAATATCTGTGTTGAACGGAAACTGTGTGTGCCAACATTTTGTGCTTCTCGTGATTTTATCTGGTAACATTTCTGTATATCAATCTTACTTTAAAAGATAAAAATCTTAGAAAAAAAAAAAATCAATGGACAGACATGGTGATATAGGGTCAGCAGCTCCTGTAATAATTCGATTTACAATTTCATTCATGTTGACTCATAGGTTGATCTTGTTTTAACCAGTGTTGCTTCTTTAGGTTTCAGGCGATCTTAACAAGGAGGAGCAGACTGATGGTTTTGACACTGACATATGTGTATATTTTGTCTGAATTGTCATTCAAGTTGACGGGGCATTTATAAGCATTAGCGCCGGCCATATTGGTACCTTGTAATTAATAATATATAAAAATAAAAAGATGTGGTAAGATTGCCAGTGAGGCAACTCTCCACCAGAGACCAAATGACACAGAAATTAACAACTTTAGGTCACTGTACGGCCTTCAACAATGAGTAAAACCCATACCGCATAGTTAGCTATAAAAGGCCCCGATATGACAGATGTAAAACAATTCAAACGAAAAAATTAACAGCCTGATTTATGTACAAAAATGAGCAAAAACAAATATGATATACCACAACAAACGTCTGAATTACGGGCTCCTAACCTGGGACAGGCACATACAGAATGTTTCCGAAGGGTTTCGAACCTGGGACAGTGGTGTAACAGTAAAACATAAGAACAAACTATAAAAATCAGTTGTAAAGGGCTTAACGCGTCAGATCGATACAAAGCAGAAATACATCTACCAAACACACAGACTAGACTTGGCAGGGTACTTATACATCCCCACAATAAAAAGACACTAAGTACAGATCTGAGAGTACTCGCAGTTACTGACAGCTAGTTCAAAGCCAATAACAACTAATGAAAAAAATCATCCATCTAAGACTATAATATCAATCAGTACACATCCAATATCCAATGGGTTTAGTCTTAAGACGTCAATTAATAATCAGAGAAAAACATGAACTTGTGCAATGCCAAGATCCAGGTATCGACAGATTGTAGAGCCATATGAATATAAAATAATATTTAGTTTGATTTTAATTTACTAATAAGAAAATCAATATTAGTACCAATAAAACAATATTCATAATTATAGTGCTGAGTTGGTAACCTTTGAGAACAAATTTATTTAAAGGTTCGCTAAGTTTATCCGGATCGAATCTAAATTTCTGGGCTCGGTAAGCAACATCTCCGTAAAATTAGGATGTGCTATCCAGTTTAAAATAGGTTTTCTACAGGTACAACCAAACTTCCAAACCAAATCTTTATATCTATGGAAGAATTTAGTAATTTGTGGTAACGAAATCCCTGACTTAATAATTTACCAGTAATACATAGGTTATACGTTCATGAAATCCAAAACGTCACAAAAACACGGGCATAGCGAACGACTTAAGATATTTAATTACTGTAAGACGGTGCCAAAGGAACATCACTGTCCAGAAAAGGAAAAATAACAATAGTGAACGAAAAATCGTCCCTTTTGTCGTAAATTTTAGTGTAGAATTTCCTGTGCAAATCTAAAATATCTAAATCTAGGAAAGGATAGTTATTACCGTTTATCTTTGATTTTATTTAAAGTGAGTTTCTTTGGGAAAATTTCGGCAGTACATTAAGAAAATTCTTGATTATATAACGAAAATATCATCAAGATAACGATAAGTGTTGTTGAATTTATCAATTAAATGCAATTTATACGGGTCTTTACTGAGTATGTCGGTATTCAAAGTAAATCAGCAAATCAGTGAATTCGTCTTTTTATTCAAAATACTAATTTTGGTATGTCAGGATAAATTGGATTTCTATTTTTTAAATTATTTTCCCCCATAGAGGAACGTTAAAGAAATGATATTTCCGACATTTGCAAATAAATTCAAGTCCTTCGAAAAAGTATACAATATCTTACACATCCGGGCACTATACAACTTTCGTTTGAAAATTTCTTAGACATATTATATATAAACCCAAGGCGAACAAAGTAAATTCTGATAAAAAGTACTAAGTAAATATATGGTATAGAATATTTGGGAGAGGACTGTACAAACTGGAAAACGAAGCATCTTAAAAAGATTGTTACTATTCCTTCATATAACTGAATTTCTTCCAATGCATTGGTAGGGCCTCAGTGGCCAAGTGGTCTAAGTAGTCGAACTAATATATCACTAGCCTGTCAACACTGATGTTTTGAGTTCAATCCCACACAAGGCAGGTGCGGTCGACTCCAATCTTTATTGACTAGGATTGTCAGTTTTCCTACCGAAGGTCGGTGGTTCTCTCCGGGTACTCAGGCTTCCTCCAATAAAAACTGATCACCACAAAATAGCATAATTGTCCTGAAAGTGGCGTTAAACACCAATCAATAAATCAATCAATACAATGCATTGAATTACCTTTATATCCATCTTCAGCATAATAGTTTCCCTACTTTATGATATTTGCATGTATATAGAGGTCGATCGACAAGTGCAAAAGTTCCTATACATAATTGTATTACATAAAATGTTCAAGAATGAAGAAAGACATTTCTTCCCGAAAATAGATTACCGTAGCTGTAACCGTTGTTGTTGAAACATATTATTTCCAGGCTTTTGGTTGGTGTGATATAGGGAAGGTTATTCAAAATGATCAAAGTTGAAATATTGATCAATGGCTACTTTTTCCTATATCACACCAATCAAAAGCCTGGCAATAATAATATTTTAACATTTCATCTGTTACGTTCAAGGTAGCAATAAACAGTTAGAAGTGGAGTTTCGCATTTATGCACCGGTGAATTTTTCAAATATGAAAGTTTTTGTGCGAAGAAATCTAATAATATAAAGCAAGTTAGTATGTTACATTTTGGCATGCATTAAGTTCAAAGTTGACCCCGCTGTTTGAAATTGTTTCTTATTTGCCATATTTTTAACCAAGGCATTGGTATGCTATAAACATCAAAATTAAGAGTCTAGTGCTTTGAAATATCTTCATTTTGTACAATTTGTCTACTGTAAAGGTTATTATAAGATTTTAAACAAGAAAAGGCAGAAACAAGAGGAATGGTTATAACATTTTACCAAAAATTGAGATTTTATACTGTGACTTAAGTCTTCAAATCACTTCTTTGTCGCGTTTCAATGATAACTGCTTACCTTCATAATATATTTATTACTGAACGAATTTCTAAAACTAAATGAACATATTTAAGCTAATAGAACACAGAAGTACATTATAAGTGGAAATAAAAAAAAATCATATTACGGTATCAATACACAGTTAGGTGTGTGGTTTCGCATTTTGGCCCTGGTGAATTTTTCTAATATGAAAAGTTTTGTGAAATAAAATAAAATTTTAGATAGTTGAAACATAATATAGTTTTCAAAATTTGCTTATATGAATATCAAGATTGTATTTTGCAATTTGTAGAGGTTAACTTCTGAAATTGACATTCCTATTTTCACACCCGTACCGGCCATTGGTCCTGAAACTATTGCAACGTTATCTAACAATTTTTGTTTGCTCATACTGTTCGATTCAATATTATAGACAAATTAGCATGATTAGGTTAAATGCATATGTTTTATATTTGATAAATAAATTTCAACGGTTTCAAAAAGTATCACTCAAATGGATTGAAATTCTACTTTGGACAAAATTATTGAGACATTGTGACATTTTCACAAATTGTTGCCATGATTACACCAAAATATAAATTATATTTCACCAATTTAACTATTCAAAATCAAATTCATGGAAGAAACTTATGCACATACATGACACAAACAGTCAGCTTAATTTGTTAGAAAACAAAGGAAAGAGGATGGTAAAAAATCATGAGTATCAATTGTCAGTTTTTTCCTAACTGTGTAATGCTACTTAATGTATCTATTTTTTATTTGCAAATCGATGTGAAACGGGAAAGGGTAAGATCTAAATACATTACTTTAACCCGCCATATATCCATATGTCTCTTTTATGTCAGAAATAAATTGAACTATTGTCTTTTGAAATATCATTTTGTTTGTCATTTATCATATAATTGATATCAGAACATACCTTTGATATTTTATTTTCGGTTGAATTTTTTAAGCTTTATGTAGGTTGGGACGATTATGAGTTTACAATAAAGTAAGGACAACACAATATATGGAACGCCAAAACTGTCTTGTTGTGCCCATTTTCATTTGATGATATGCATTTACCTTTATATGATATGCACTTGTCATTATATAATGTGCAAACACCTTTATATGATGTGCAAATATCATTATATGATGTGCAAATATCCTTAAATGATGTGCAAATATCATTATATGATGTGCAAACATACTTATATGATGTGCATATATACTTATATGATGTGCAAATATGATGTGCAAATATCCTTATTTGATGTGCAAATATATTTATAAGATGTGCAAATGTACTAATATGATGTGCAAAGATCCTTATATGGTGTGCAAATATACTTATATGAAGTGCAAATATACTTATATGATGTACACATATCCTTATATGATGTGCATTTTCCTTATATTATGCGCAAACATCTTTATATGATGTGGTTGTGTCATTATATTATGTGCTTGTAATCTCAATCGTGTGGTTCGGTTTACTTTATTATATGATGTCGAAACGTCATTATATGATGTGCTTTCATTGTCGTTATGGTCAATGAACATGATTACGATTAGAATGAATACTGTCTACGTCATAACTGATTCCGATCTGCTACTGCGGAGTTAACAAAACCCGGCTCAAATTTGTAGCTATCGCTAGCGAAATTGCATATTATAGGAAAAATGAGACAGTGCAATTTAACAAAATCAACGTTTTAAACATTTCGGAGGAAGATTAGGATCAATTATTACAGTATCTATTTGAAGAATTTCCCGGCTGCAGCGAAAATATGATAAAACAAATTTTGTGACCCATTATGGCTTGCTGGTTGTTTTGAGCAAAGGCTCCGTGTTGAAGGCCGTACTTTGGCCTATAATTGTTTCCTTTTACAAATTGTGACTTGGATGGGAGTTGTTCTCATTGGCACTCATACCACATCTTCATGTTTTAATTGCAAAAGACACCAATGAACTCGCAGTCAATTTTAAAATATTTCATAACAATAGCAATAAAATTATCTACTCATGCATAATCATACCGGTATGGATGATTGATTGATTGATTGGTGTTTAACGACACTTTCGACACTATCATGCTATTTCGTGGCGGTGAGTTTATATTGGTGGAGTAAGCCGAAGTGCCCGGGAGAACCACCGACCTTCTGTAGGAAAATGACAATTCTAGTCAATTAAGATTTGGGTCGAGCTTACCTGCCACGTGCGGATTCGAACTCACAACCTAAGTGTTGACAGGCACCACCGAACAATCACACACACATTTCTCAATACTTTTGTTCGAAATAACAAAACAAAAACGCATCAAGTTTCTATTGCATTATAAGTTTAAAATATTGCGTCAGTAGTGGATCTAGAACTTTAAGTGTGGAAGCTGTTTGCGACTTTAGGGAACTTAATTTGGATATGCCGGGTATTGTCTCATTGATATTTACCACACCTTCATTCAATATTAGCTTCAGATAAAAAAAAAAAAACCTTTCTACTAAAAAAATTAAATCAAAGGCCCCTTAATATCTTCCTATCCCTCTTTTGTGGTTACAAATGACCGGTCCCTTATATGAGTCATTACGCTATCAATGTCCGATTTTTCCTATTTTGTATCTATCTTAAGAAAAGTAATATATAAAGAGAAACTTGAACTGCTAAAATGATCAGCAAGGCAAAATGTACAAAAATGAACATATTGGATATTCATGTAATAATTTCTAATAGAAAAACGCTAACGCTAGGTATAAAACTGGTGGTATGAATTTTGATGTATTTACTAAATTATATGACACTTTAGTCAAACCCATTTTACATATGCTTCCGGTGTATGGGGAATTAATATACATACTTGTATAAATATTTTGCAAAACAATGCTTGTAAAATTTTCTTAGGCTTAACAAGAGAAGCAGCAATTTAGCTGCTAGAGGTGATATGGGTTTTTATCAGGTGATGCACTACTAAAAGTTGAAGTTTTTAAACTATGGAATCGTCTTAAATGTGACACTACTAGTCATATATAGAAAAGGTTCATACCTGGACGATTAGAAGAAAATCGTCATGGGATTATAGAGTTTTATAGTTAGCTCGTAAACATAATTTAATTGAAAATATAGAAGATGAAATTAATTTGAGTAATGTATGGGATTCTATACAAACTTTTGAAAAGAATCTTGGTATCATGAGGTATGGAATGATAAAAAAATGTCAATGGTAATAAATTTAGATTTTATAGATTGTTTAAAACTTATATTGGTACGGAGCCTTATGTAAAGGTTGTTAATAATAGATGCCACCGACGTATTTTGTCACTTTTCAGAACTGGTTCGTTACAACTTAAAGTTGAAACAGGTCGATATGCTAGACCACCAGAACCCCTACAAGACCGTTTATGTATTTTTTGTGATAGTGGCCAAATTGAAGATGAAAACACTTTCTCTTTAATTGTTGTTTTACTCTGATATCAGACATGAATTATATACTAAAGCCTGTCTTTTAAATGTTTACGAAATACTTTTAAATGTAAAAAGTTGTCCTTTATGTATGTATTTGATGTTTGTTTTAATGATAGTGTCTCATAAGTCGTTTTCGGCTGGCATCCTTTTACTAAATGTTAGGTTCTTATGACTTTATGTGTATATATATATATATATATATATATATATATTGTAATGCATGGTGACACTTTCATAAAATAATTTTTTTTTATTATGCAATATTCATCCATATGCTCAATGACTTAATAAAGCGTCCGAATTATACAGGAAAATAATTGGCAAATAATATATAAATGTTCTTTTGTTACCTTTCTAAATTTAGATTTACATGGATTCATTGAGAGGCTTTTGGAAAAACAAGTAAATCCTATAATTTTGTAAACACACAATTATTAAAACAACTTTCTTTTTTTTTTACAAAAGTCAAAATATCAATTTTTCAAACAATAATGTATAAAGTCAAAATGACCTGACCTTACAAATCAATACAATTCACGTAAACAATTGTTAGGCATGAGGGACAATACAACAGAACTATTTTTCAACTAACTATGCATGCCAAAGGCAGTAAGGTTAAATGTGACCTCATACAAATAATTGCAAGATGTTGAACAAAAATAATGACATTATGTATGTAAAATGTGTCATATAGTAATTGTGTGTAATTCAGGTCTTAAGTTAATTCATAACTTGGGGTAAATTGGTTTTAATTAGAATTTAATTAATTCAGAAATGTATCAATATATGGGAAAAATATTATTATGTAGAAAAGATATTCCAGATGCTTTTAAAACCTCGCTTGCGTTTATCGTTTGAAACAAACAAGTTAAGTATGTCTTTCCATTGGATAGAAATGTCCACGAAACCGAAATGTCCAGTAGAGTCTAAAATGTCGACCCCATTTATCTCTGAAAGTAGCACATGAAAGTATGAATAAAGGCAATAGCAGTATACCGCTGTCTTTTATTACATATTTGAATTGACTAGGTGAAAGCTTGTGTGCAAACTTTCGTCAAAATTTACTGTGTTATCAACACTGTAACGTATGCCCTTGTATAGTACGAAGTTCAAGAACGATCCTTTGGTTGCTTTGGGTGCTTTAATTTCGGTTTACCTCTATTATTTGAAAGTCTTTCCTGTTCTAGATCTAAAGCGGTGTCTCGTGATTGGGCAGTTTCTTCCTTTGCAAAACAACTGCCCTTTTAAGAAATTAAAAACCAAAACACAAGTAAAACGTTATAGGTAACAAGTTTGAGGCGCTTACCCTGCCAACGCACCCAGTCTCTCTCCTTTAGGAGATGACGCGATTCCTTCAGTTTTCCCCTGATTTCACGGTATATTCTCCACCGATTTAAAAGATTTGAAGTAATGTTGCCTCAAATTCAAATGATATCTAGTTAAAATATATTTTGCAGAATATTTTCTCGAATTCATAGTGTTCATCAAACCATCAAATCAAAATCCTCACATGATTCTGAACCAGTGCCAAGTTTATGATGACAACAATTCAAGTAACATACACGGATGAAGATGGGTTTCCTCAGTTTTAGTTTGTAACCGGATTTGTTTTCTCTTAGTCGATTTATGACTTTTGTAAAGCGGTATGCTATTGTTGCCTTTCTTTAAACATCATAATATATTGATAACTTGATTTTTTAGAAGCGATTTTGTTTTAAGTAAAACAAATTTTTCTATTACATGAACTCAGAATCCTTCGTGTGGTGATATAAAACTAAAACCATTTACGTTGCCACTTTGATAATAGTAGGTATAAGTGTCGTTCGATTGCTGTCTAAATGGCATATACCCCTGTCTAATATTATTCATACAGAGAGGTATAAGATTGATTGATTGGTTATTGCTTTATGCCGCATCAGTACAAATAAAGGCTTGATCGCGGCGATAAAAAAAAGTATAAGAAGAATGCTCACAGAATTATGAGAACAACGTGTTTCTTTAAAACGGTTAGAATATGTTAACCAAAAAAAAACATAGCCATTGGATAGTTAAACATAGCATCGAATGTCCCAAGGGAGTTTTCAATACTTTTCAAAGGTATTAATATAGATTCTTACATTGATACCATTGGATTATCGAATTTATCCAATCGAGATAGTTAAATTATTAATTTTAAAGTCCGAGCCTAGCCTCGGCGAGGACTTTAAAATTTATAATTCAACTATCGAGATTGGATAAATCTATAATCCACAAGTAACCATGTAAGAATCTGTTTCTCTGATGATTGAAAATAAATTTTCATTATTTCTTGAGTAGGGCTCAATGATTGAATTGGTTCTGTTTCACCCAACATACCAGCATTAATGACAATGGAAGCAATCCGAGTTTTTCATCGATTGTTAAAATGAACAGATATTCGTGTACTTTTTTTTTTATCATAAAACGCCTATGCATCCACGCATCCCATGTTGTCTGAAAGGACCCGATTCTATTTTAGTATTTCGGCAGCTAAAGCTTTAGATGGTCCTTTTAGATTAAGATGTAATTCTTTAATATAATCAAATATAAAATTATTCATATACTAGTACATGTTTAATTATATGTATTTAAAAGTTTCATCAATAGATATCATGAAAGATCTGCCTTCATCAGGGTCCAACTTGTCAATTGTTTGGTATAGTCTTTAACTTTGATCTTTTAAACATGTCTCCTAGACTTTTGTTTTAGCTCTGCATAACTATTCGTCAACATTTTAAAAATACTTGTCCACATTCTTCGTCAAATTGCAGTTAATGTTAATCTTTCATGATACCCTTTTTACGTATATATGAGTTATATTTAGTTATTAAAGGGCACTAGCTGTCCGATTTGACTCGAATTCTCATATTTGATTTATAACATACTAAAACACATATCCAAATTATAATGTCTTAAATAAACAGTTAACAATGCATATACTAGATAATATATATCAGAATTTCGTGTGTATTTTAGTCTAGACGCCATCTAATTAACTATCGAGATGACCCCGAAAACTACCGACGGTCACATAACACGATATAAACATAAACATAAATATAAATAGATATGGACCTCGTGCAAATGGATTTTTCTATGTCTGTTTGATTTCATGTTATAGGTTAAAAAATAAGTTAATTTTCGATTTTCCATGTATAAGAATGATTTTTTAGGGGGATCGAATCAGTCAATCAAATGATTTACCTTTGTTTCACTTTCAATGTTGACATTCTTTTCTTTTAATAACCAAACACGCATAAATCATGTGTAATCCATCTCTAGCTGAGGGGTTAAATTGAAGTTCACATGAATACGGATTCAATGAGGTCAAATTATTAACTTGCAAGTGAATAATTCATCATCAATGTTTCTTAGCTTATTTTAACAAAATTGAACCATACTGGCTGCATAAAGCGAATTATTATTTCACTTTTTCACTTTAATAAATGATTTAACAAAAGATCATAATTCAATTTTGTATGTATCTCGAAGCTAGTGCCCTTTAAAACTAACGGAATACTGTGGATTGATGAATATTCGTTGAATATCAATTTTCGTGGATTTCGTGGGTACTGAGGAACCACGAATTTAAATGTTCAACGAATCACAAATTTTGTAAAGGAATGTATGCAAACTTGCCAAAGCCACGAAATTAAATATCCACGAATATGCAATTCACGAAAATTGGTACCCACGAAAAAAAAGGAATCAAAGTATATTCTTTTTCCTTTAAGTTTCTATGCTGCAATATTTCAGCAGGATCAATAAGTAAAGCATCTGTAATACTAGTTTCATCTACTTTGACGTTATTCAATCGATTTAAAGTTAAATCTCTCACGTCAGAGGTCAAAATTTGAATAAGGTCACAACCTTTTGCTGACGCAGTGACCAAGCATAAAAATTGAGCGAGTGTGGAGCGTTGATTTTAATTAGATTTGGCATTATCATAACCCCGACCAAAGTTTTGTTAGATTTGTATTAATTTTTTATGGTCATTTGTTGTTTCTCATCTGCCATATTGCTTCACATTTAATAAATCCTCGTAAACATGCTGTGAGTGACAGCTATTTCGATGCAAATAGAGAAAGTTTGTTTCTTTCGAATGTTGTTTAAAGTAATGAATGACACATGTTGTACATTTTGACCTTTTGTTATAATAACATCTATGAATAATTTGATAGTTGAAGGGATTGTAATTGTTTGCCAGACGAAAACAATCTTTAACTTCATCTGATGCTACATTATATATTATAAATCCATCGTCCCTGTATATGCCATGCTAATTCGTTTTATGTTGAAATGCAGAAACTATTTGATTTATTATTTTAAACATAAGTATGCCACAGATTTCCGGTTAAGGGACTGCCGCCAATTGATGTACCTTTACTTGTTTTTATCTTTTCACTTCAAATTCAAATGCATTGTTATCTAAAGAGTTTAAGTAAAACGATATATTGATACGTTGACCAGTAGAGCATTGACTTTGAATGTCAGTTTAGGTTGCTTACCAAATTTTGTCAAAAGATAACGCAACTATAATACTGTCATACTAGTTTGAGGTTTTTAAGCTATGAAACCACGTTTAACCCACTATTTTCTTCATTTAATGATTGTACCAAGTTAAGAATAAGACCGTTGTGTTTCACTCGTTCCGATGATTGATAAGGATTTAATTTCTCACTGATAATAATGAAAACTAAAAGTAAAGGTAACCTCAATATATACTTGTGAGCGCTCAATACAATATACAGTGCGCACAAATTAATATGTTGTGTATTCGATATAGAAAATATTGTGGGCTTAAATTTCCACTTCTTACTATGAACATCAAAATTATTTATTTTGTTAAAATATTTCCTTTCTCTATTATAACTGTATACGTATACCTAACAACAAAATTATTTTATTTACCTGTGTTTAAAGTTATTGCAAATGGCTGTTCGAGCATATTGTTTTTCTTGAATTGTTTAACATTTCATACCGATATAACATGTTACTTTTATTATTCTTTCCTTAGTTTATTTATTTTGAATTTACATTGTATCATAGGTCAAATTTATTTGTTCAGTGTATGTTCAATTGTGTTACTATGTCCTTTGATTGAGTTAAGCTATTTCAGTTGATATTTTATAGTGTGTCTTTCTATGTTGTGATGTTACACTATTGTTTCAGAAAAAGGGTGAAGGTTTGGTACCATTAAAACGTTTAAACCCGCTGCATTTGTTTGCACCTGTCCTAAGTCAGAATCTGATGTTCAGTAGTTGTCGTTTGTTGACGTGGTTCATAAGTGTTTCTCGTTTCTCGTTTTTATATAGATTAGACCGTTGGTTTTCCCGTTTGAATGGTTTTACACTAGTAATTTTGGGGCCCTTTATAGCTTACTGTTCGGTGTGAGCCTAGGCTCCGTGTTGAAGACCGTACTTTGACCTATAATGGTTTACATTTATAAATTTTGACTTGGATGATGAGTTGTCTCATTGGCACTCATACCACATCTTCTTATATCTATTAAATTAGAGGTTGTTCGCTGCATATAACTGTATTGTGCGCGCATTCATATATATATATATATATATATATATATATGTATATAAAATAAGAATAGTTTACATGTGGTAGTGCTGTCTACTGTCTCCAGTTATGACAGATTCATAGGTCATAATCGATTTGAAGAGGTTTTATTTTGACATGAGGTCAGATTACAGGAAAATTGACTCACTTCTTAAAAATATCTTCAATTATGTATAGTTATTTAATCGACACCTGAGACGATATTCCGGAATCTTCGTTTTAATCTTAGTTTGAAAACACTATGTCCCACATAAAGATTTCGTTGCATTCACTAAAGAAGAAACATTTTGATTCCTATAACACATTTTCGCCTTATGGAAAATATACATTATGTTAGTCTTAGATGCCTGATTTTTAATCAGCTTCTATTGGCTTTGAACTAGCTGTCAGTAACTGCGAGTACTCTCAGATCTGTGCTTAGTGTCATTTTGATGTGGGGATGTATAAGTATCCTGGCACGTCCACTCTGTGTTTGTTAGATGTATTTCTATGTGTATCATTCTGATGAGTTAAGCCTTTTTCATTTTTATAGTGTGATATTATGTTGTACTGTTACACCACTGTCCCAGGTTAGGGGAGAGTTGTGCTCCCGCTAATATGTTTAACCCTGCCACATTCTGTTTGTGCCTGTAACAAGTCAGGGGCCTGTAATACAGGAGTTATCGTTTGTTTCTGTGTATCATATGTGTTTTCCTTCATTATTTTGTTCATAAATTAGGCCGTTAGTTTTATCGATTGATTTGTTTTACATCAATTTTGTGATTTCAGGGCCTTTATAGCTGACTATGCGGTATGGGTTTTGTTCATTGTTGGAGGCCGAACAGTGACTTATAGGTGTTAATTTCTGTGTCATTTGGTCTCTTTGGCAATCATACCAATTCTTCTTATTTTTATAATTATTGCTGAATCAAGCTGTGTTTTTTAAAATGTAAAACTGAATAAAATCTTATTCTCCGCACTTTTATACTCAGTTGTATTATAAAAGTTACAAATCAGGTTTGAGTTTCTTCTGAACGAAATATTTTTGAAAATGTTTTGGCCCATTTTTATGATTTCTGAATCAACTGATCCGGTCTAATAAAAGTATATGAAATTTAGTTTTCGTAACAGTAAACTGCTCTACGATTTAAACAGATGCCTCATGGATTGGGTTCGGTCAGCAGTTGTTAGTAATGTCCGCATCTTTAAATGAATATTCTGGCCCATACAAATGATAAGATAAAATTCCTTCTACATTAGTATCAACATACTACGATGTATTAGAAACTAATATTATAGCAAAAGCAATACCATCAGAATGCTAGTTTATTAAATGTATCAATACCTTATTATATTACAGACAAGACCCATGTTTCACAGATAAAGTACATGAACGAAAATCAACTGTATTCATTATGTCCTATAAGCATAACAAAATATATTAGCACCCTACTTTGGTCATTCTGAGAAACTATTGCTTCATTAATTCAAGTAAGACGATACATACAAATAAACAATGAACGAAAAAAAATATATTATACAGCAACACAATCACTGAATTACAAGCTCCTGACTTTAGACAAGCACACACAGAATGAAACAGGGTTAAGCATGTTTGCTTACAAAATGTTTTGGGCTTACATATATTGTTGTGCGCAAATACAAAAATGTTTTGGGCTTACATATATTGTTGTGCGCAAATATAAATATACTGTGAGCACAAATTCATATGGAGTTTACATATGGTAGTGCTGTCTACCGTCTCCAGCTCAGAGATTCATCAGTCATAACAATTTTAAAGGTTTAATTTTGACACGAGGTTAGATTACAGGAAAATGATCTCACTTTCCGCAAAATATCTTCAAATTATTTATAGTTTTAAATTGACACATGAAAAATACTCCTTTTTATTTTGACATGACGTTATATTACAGGAAAATCATATAATTTATCGCAAAATAGAATCAATTATGTACAGGTTTTCAAATGGCACCTGAAACGATATTCCGGAAGCTTCGTTTTGATATTCTATCGATAACATTATACTCCATCTGAAGATTTCGATGCATTCATCAAAGAAGAAACATTTGGATTCCAATAACAAATTGCTTCTTTATGGAAAATACACATTATTGCTGAATTAAGTTGTGGTTCTTTGAAAATGTATAATTGGATTAAAATCTTATTTTCCGCACTTTTATACTCAGTTATATCATTAAAGTTGTAGATCAAGTTTGAGTTTTTCTGGAAAAATATTTTTGCTGCTGTTTTGACCCACTTTTCATGATTTCAGAATCACTTGATTCGGAATTATAAAAGTATATCCAATTAATTTTCGTAACAGTATACTGTTTTATTTTAAAACAGATGCCTCAGGGATTGGGTTCGGTCAGCAGTTCTAAGAAATGTCCACATCTTTAAATAAATATTCTTGCCGCAAAAATGATAAGATGAAAATTCTCTTCTACATTAAAATCAACATACCACGATATATAAGGCAGTGTAATATTAAAGTAAACGCGATACCATACCAGTTGATAAAATATAACAGTACCTTACTATATTACTGGCAAGACTAATGTTTGACAAAAATGTCCGATAAAGAACATGAACGAAAATTAACTGTATGCATTATCTCCTTAAAGCGTAACAAAAGATATCTTACCTACTTTGGTCATTCTGAAACGCTATTGCTTCTTTAAATCATGTTAGATGATACATACAAATAATATGAGATAACGAAGGTGTAAAGAAGTAATACTTAAGCATGATTTGAAGCTGAAAGATGTTCGTTGTTTCAGAATAGAAGTTCCCATTAGGGTAATATTAAGGACAAGGAGGCGCTGAACGGGCATGAATCTCTACAGCACATGGTAAGCTATAAAGTTGCCATTCGGGAAGTATTAAGGACAAGGGGCGCTGAACGGGCATGAATCTCTACAGCACATGGTAAGCTATAAAGTTGCCATTCGGGAAGTATTAAGGACAAGGGGCGCTGAACGGGCATGAATCTCTACAGCACATGGTAAGCTATAAAGTTGCCATTCAGGAAGTATTAAGGACAAGGGGCGCTGAACGGACATGAACCTCTACAGCACATGGTAAGCTATAAAGTTGCCATTCGGGAAGTATTAAGGACAAGGGGTGCTGAACGGGCATGAATCTCTACAGCACATGGTAAGCTATAAAGTTGCCATTCAGGAAGTATTAAGGACAAGAGGGTGCTGAACGGGCATGAATCTCTACAGCACATGGTAAGCTATAAAGTTGCCATTCGGGAAGTATTAAGGACAAGGGCGCTGAACGAACATGAACCTCTACAGCACATTTTGCGCTTTGAGTACCATTGTGAAAAGCCTCTACAGCAAAAGTGTGCTTTCTGCATCATTTACGACTCCTTTTCAAAATCCACATGTCTTTCTCTAAATATAATATAAACGGTCAAAACAGTGACCTTCACATTCCTGCTTTCAACATGCATATGTAATGATATCTTCAGTTGGATCTAAACATGTCTACATATAAAAATAAGAAGTATGGTATGATTGACAGTCAGTATCTGTATCTGAATCTTTTCTTCACCTCCTTCATAGATCAAAGATTTCTCACTAAACGTATATATATATATACATTTAATCCACCATAATGTTAAAAGAAAGGTCCATCATCTTTTCTACATCATGTACATGTCAGGTATAATATTAACGGTCCACCAGAGACCAAATGACATAGAAATTGACAATTATTGTTCAACTTACGGCCTTCAACAATGAGCAAAATATCAAAATGTCAGTTATAATATAAAAGGTGCGACAACTCTCAACCAGAGACCATATGACATAGAAGTTGACAACTATTATTCGCTGTATGGCCTTCAACAATAAGCAAAACTCATACCGTATAGTAAGTTATATATAAGGCTCCGAAATAACAAATGTTAAACAATAAAACCAGAAAACTAACGGCCTGATTTAAGTACAACAAAATAAACGAAACACCAATATATCAGACAGCAACAAATGACAACCACTGAATCACAGGCTCCTGACTTGTGACAAGCACACAGAGAATATGGCGGGTTTAAACATGTTGGCTGGAGTCATTTCGTCACCTAACATGGGTCAGTGCTGCTACACACTTAGACAAAGGAACAGTTGAAAAGGGCTTATATCATTAGATCCATACAAAGCACATAAAGATAAAAATACACAAAGTACAGTTAATGAAAGCTAGTTCAAAGTCAATAACAACTATTAAAAGGGATTTGTCTAAGACTAAAATATCAATCAGTACACATCCAACATCCAATGGATTGTAAAGACGTCACTAATAATCAGAGAAGAACATGAACTTAGTAATAATCAGAGAATAACATATTCTTGTGCAATGCCAATTAACAGTATCGACAGATTGTAGAACCGTAAATGTGTATCACAGTGATAGTTAGTTTAGTCCTAATTCTACTGATCAAAATAAATATTTATACTGAAAAAAAAAAATATTCGAAGATTTAATCACAATGTTAAACTGGTAACCTTTAAGAATAAGTTTATTTGAAGGAACGGTACGTTTACCCTGATCGCATCTAGATTTACGAGCTCGGTAAACAACATCATCGTAAAAATAAAAATGTTCTATCTCGATTTTAATATTGTTATACAGATACAGACTTCAATACCAAATCTTTGTATCTAGGGAAGAATTAAGTAAATGATTTAAGTAATTTGAGGTTACGAAATTCTTGGCTCATTAATTTACTAGTAAACATAAATTAAGTTGATTGAAATCCAAAAAGACACGTGGATAGCGAACGAGTTGTGATATGATATCATCGTAAGATGGTGCAAAAGGAACATCACCTTCCAAAAAAGGAAAATTAATATTGGGGAACAAATAATCGTCCCTGTTGATTTTTTTTTGTACAGTTTAACGTGTAAAACTAAAATATCTAAATCTGGAAAAGAGAATTATCCAACGTTTGAATTTGATTTATTTAAAGTAAGTTCCTTTTGGTAAATTTCGGCAGTTTATTCAGACAATTCTTTAATATTTAACGCTAAAACATCATCAACATAACGGTAGGTGTTACTAAATTTATCAATTAAATACGATTTAAATGGATCTTTACTGTGTATGGCATTAAAATGTGAATCATAAAAGTACCGGAAAAAATCATTATTAAAGGGGCGCAATTGGTGCCATTGGAAATACATACAACCTGTCTATAATCTATAAACTTTATTGCCGGACTATACATGAATGTTGTCTAGAAGAAAATGTACAGCTTCGATCATTTTAACACACCTCCAGTAAGTATACCTAGCATATTCACCTTTCTAATTAGAGGAGAAGGCTTTATATGAGTTGCTGCAAATAAATGATTTTTAATCAGATCTTTCAAGTAGATAGGGGATTGTTTGTTTGATAAGATTGTGTGAAAGTTTGGTGTATCGAGTTGAAAACCAAAACTGCCAAACGTATGAAAAGGATAACCAAAAGCACGTAATGTAACTAAACATCAAATCGTTCCAATAGCGTTAAATGTTTATGTTTTTATAGTTTTTCAACATATGTTGAAGGCCTCGCATTGATTAATATGAGAAACATGAATAAAAAAGGAATTCAGACAGACAGACATGTACCTTATCCATTAAGACAGTGCCTCTACATTTAACAAGAAGCGGTCACATGAAGATTTATAATAAGATATTCTCAAAGGCGGATATTATAGCATACGTTGCTTTTATTTCCGTCTATAAATATTGAAATGATTAAGGAAATAAGTTTCCCATTTCCTCAGACAAAATAAACCTTTAACAAATAAGGAGAAATGTGGTATGACTGCCAAGGAGAGAACTATTCACCAGAAGCCAAAGAAAATTGTTTTGATCAAAAATAGGTCACCAGATCTCAGGATTTACCAGAGGGATTTCGTGTGAAAGACACACGCACCACATCCTTTTGGATTATTATAGGTTATAACATAAATAATTCTACATTCAGCCATGTAAATGCTGCCTAGATTTGAAGTTTCAACCAATAAAATATTAAAATTGCCTACTTTTGAACAAAGTCGAAATTAATTCTATCTAATTTGGTTAAAATCTGCTTATAGATTTCAAACAGGATATAAATGTGCCAAAAAACAAAACATGATAAAATTGCTTTTGATGGGCCAATATCGATTGTAATAGATAATGTCAATTAGATGTTTATGAATTCAATACACGCAGTTTTGTTGGAGTTATATCTAGGCTTTTTATATTCTTATTACTTAAAACCCAAAATTTTCACCGATTTCCTACTTCTAAAATGAAAATACGCTGAAATTGTATGATTGCTAATGGGACAACTACCCACCAGCTTTCAAACGAAGTAGATGTAAGAAATGATACAGTCTTCAACAATTACCCATACTGTATAGTCGGCATGACCCCGACATGAAAAACGTGAAACCATTAAAACGTGAAAACCAACGACGGAGTTCGTAGATATAAGAAGATGTGGTATGAGTGCCAATGAGACAACTCTCCATCCAAGTCAAAATTTATAAATGTAAACCATTATAGGTCAAAGTACGGTCTTCAACACGGAGCCTAGGCTCACACCGAACAGTAAGCTATAAAGGGCCCCAAAATTACTAGTGTAAAACCATTCAAACGGGAAAACCAACGGTCTAATCTATATAAAACGAGAAACGAGAAACACTTATGAACCACATCAACAAACGACAACTACTGAACACCAGATTCCTGACTTAGGACAGGTGCAAACAAATGCAGCGGGTTTAAACGTTTTAATGGTACCAAACCTTCACCCTTTTTCTGAAACAAATAGTGTAACATCACAACATAGAAAGACACACTATAAAATATCAACTGAAATAGCTTAACTCAATCAAAGGACATAGTAACACCATTGAACATACACTGAACAAATAAATTTGACCTATGATACAATGTAAATTCAAAATAAATTAACTAAGGAAAGAATGGTAAAAGTAACATGTTATATCGGTATGAAATGTTAAACAATTTAAGAAAAACAATATGCTCGAACAAAAATATCAGCCATATGCAATAACTTTAAACACAGGTAAATAAAATAATTTTGTTGTTAGGTATACGTATACAGTTACAATAGAGAAAGGAAATATTTTAACAAAATAAATAATTTTGATGTTCAAAGTACGAAGTGGAAATTTATATTAGTACCAAACACTTATCAAAGCTGGTATATAGACCAGATATAACCCTGAATAACATTAAATAACAAAAAAGCATTACAATTAGTATCAACAGGTCAAATAAACAAGAAAGTACGATTTGAGAGTACTCGCAGTTACTGACAGCTAGTTAAAGCCAAAACAATTAATAATAAAAATCATGCATCAGAGACTAAAATCAACTAAAACACATCCCAGGGATTTAGTATTTTAACGTCATGGACAGTCAAAGAAGACATGACTAGTGCAATGCCAAAATAAATGTATCGACAGACAGTAGGATAGTTAGGAGTTTAACCTCTTTATAGATCAAAATGAACGTGGGTGGTGTTCGGTATTTTGTTGTTTTACTTTTCATCAAAACAAAACAAAAACAAATATGAAAGACATAAACAAAAACAACCTTTGATCTACAGGCTCCTGACTTCGGACAGGCTCATATATATATGTGGCGGGGTTAAACATGTTTGTGAGCGCTCAACCCTCCCAAACCTGGGAAAACACAAAACATAACTGAACTACAAAATCATTAGCAATTGGCTCGACTCAAAAGATCGGTACGCAGCACAAACACAACTTTTATAAAAATAATTGAAACCAATTACCGATACATAAGAGTAATCGCAGTTACTGAAAGGTAGTTCAAAGCTAATTACAACCAATAGCTCAATCTTGTCCTCCCAGACTAAAAGTTGCATTTCTGTAAATATAGACAATGCAATTTCCATAGGAACTCCTTTGCAGATAAATCTGTGCCACTTTTACTATGAAGTTTCGTAAAAATTATATCCTAGAATGGAAAGTTGATATGCACTACTATTTTATTCAAAGGTCAAAATACAGGGCTGTGTGGCATATTTTCAACATGTGTATACCCCGAACTTGGTAGAGTTTAAACTTATACTAAAATTCTGTATTATCCCTACCTTAATTTTGTGCTTACTTCAGATTTCAATTTTACCGCAACAATATGTTTTTATACTGGTAACAGTCCCAAGTTATGTCTCTATGAGATGAAACACAGAGTTCATATCTGGGAACCAGTACGTTAACAAATCAAATTATCTATGAATATTATATATCTCCCCAAAAAGGCGTGGTTTGAGAAACAGCTGTTTTACAAAGTGCAACCTAAAGTATCAATTGGTAAACAGATGCAAAGATGTCATAAAAAGTCCGAGTTCAACGCATGATCTTGTTCAATACCAAACTATAAGTAAACAGTATCGACAGGATGTACGATACTGAAAATGCAATTCTAGAAACAGACAAACATTGCTGTCTGTATTAGATTTATCTTTAGCAAGTTCCTTCGGATAAATATCAGTTGAAAATTCTTGATTATCTAAAAGAAAAATATCACCAAGGTAACAGTTAGTGATTTTAAATTTATAAACTGAATATAATTTAGACGGATCTGATTGGGTTTGTCATAACCTGTGATTCATAATGATACAAGTCTGCTATTAAATGGATGCAATTGGTGTCCGAATACCTACAACCTTTCAAAACACTATATTGCCGAAGCGTTCATAAATGTTGTCAAGAAGAAAATTTAAAGCATTGAACCTCTAATTACATTTTACAGTAATTATATCTAGAAAAGAAGGTTGAAAGATACCAGAGGGACATTCAAAATTATAGATCGAAAATAAACTGACAACGCAATGGCTAAAAAGAAAAGACAAACAGAAAAATATAGGTACACAAGATACAGCATAGGAAACTAAAGCATAAGCAACACAAACCCCACCAAAAAGGGAGGGTGATCTCAGGTGCTCAGAAGGGTAAGCAGATCCTGCTCCACATGTGACAACCGTCGTGTTGCTCATGATTCCCTTTTTTGTTACAGAAGAAGGATGTATATAAGTTGCAGAAAATAAATCTGCAAACATTTAACCCAATCAATTGAATGAGAAAACTGTCAACTGAATTGAACGGACCATCAAAAGCAAGTAATGTATCCAAAAGAGTTTTTTTGACACACCTAAAATAGTTAATTTCATTATTTCCGTATGCTTTGTTACACAAAATAATAATAGTTCATTAACGGAAGTAAGGGAATTAGTTAACAGTACAAAAGTGCTGTGCATCATAGACGAAATGTCAGAACTGACGGATAAATTGAAATGTCTTTGTTAATAAGTTGAGATATGAAGATAATGCTCTTCTTTTTCCTCTGAAGTGTTTTCAAAATAATCGTCAAACAGGCGATCTCTAACTTTGGCAATGATTTTAATGGCTGAAAATTCTGAAGATATTCTTCAAGTTCATCCTTCATCTCTTTTGTTGTTTTGTTTACAACGGATGAGAGCCTACTTGACGGCTGACGGATATTTTGCACATTTACTTCCATTGAGAAACTTTATTCATGCATAAAATAGTAACCTATACAATATAGGCACTCGAATGACTGCGCCTCATAGCATTGCCTACTTATGCCATCCTAAATGTATTCTTAGTAATAAAAAGATTTGTTTAGTGTATATCACTATAAAAAAAACTTGATACTAATTATGTTCATTGTGATATGGCTATGAAATAAATGTTAGCTGCAAGCAGTAATATAATATTCATTTTTTAACCTCCAATAATGTACATTATTTACTATAATTCTTGAAACATTGACAAGATTTAAACTACATTTATTTGATATGATTAATTGATTGATAAGTTTAAGAAAAAATAATAATAAGAACTATTCATCATGTATTTCATCATTTTGAATATCGAGTTTGGTTTTATGAATTGTTATACAAAGAGGAATAACTGTAATCTGCACATTATCAACCTTTTTTCTAAAACAAACATAGTTCATTTGTATATTAATTCCATTTCCTTTCAGTTTTGTTTTGTTAATTTTTCAAATAGAATTATCAAAGCATAATACTAATATTACGTGCTTCGTTCGCTTTGTAAACAACACCGTGATAAAATTCTCGATATATTTAAAGTTAGCTTTAGACTCCGAGATGTACAATATAATGGCTGTTAAAATATACCTCCCGCAAAAATCCAGATGTATCGTGATCTATGTGCAAACGCTATGTCGATTTCGCTGTGTTAAAAGTTATAATTGAAAAACCCTACAAAACCGTCATTCTTATTCTGAGGCGTAACAAAAGAATAAATGCATTAGAGATCGCCAAAATGTACAAATCAAAATAAATTAAAATTCCTAGAAAATTCATTAAGTTTTGGCGCATTAGTGTCATTTCAAAACATGACGTCATACGAATGAAACGCAAATCTAAAGGTTTTCCAGTTGAGTTTACCTTCTCAACTCGGATACTTGCATTAGAATAAAGTTTTGAGGTAGGTGTTGCTTTTCTTCTATTCTATTTTGTATATAAATGACACCTAACATCCACGCATTCCAACATCTATCCAAATCCCGAATGCAAAAATCTTATTTGGAAGACTCCATATACATAGTATTCAATTGTAATTATATTACAATATAATGATAAAGAAGATGCTAGTATTACTAGACTTGTAATTGCTTACATCAATCCGACACTAATTTAGTGTTTCGGCGGTTTTGTATTATATGCTAATGATAAATGTATACCATTTATGAATGGGTTTAAGCATTGTAGGCCCGCCATCATCAGGGATTTACCTATCAATTTATTTTAATTTTGTCGTTGTCAATAGATCTGCTATATTTTATGCTTTTATAAGCTATTATTGGTCTGCTTGAAAATATTTCGTTGCAAACTGCATCCTGTTTTAGTAGATCCCAATGTTTGCTAATGCATTGTTTTAATTTATGAATGCATGGATTGAATTTCGTTGCCAATACTAAAGGAATTTCCTTTGTGTGTTTTTGGCCTTTTACTGATTAAATCAGATCTATTACATGATAATGCCTCATTTATGTACTTTTCGATTTCAATCTCCTTGTATCCTCTCTTTATTAAATTCAATCTGAACTGTAATAAAATATGTTGTAAATCCTCATCATTATTTGTTGTTCTAATGTATCTGTTAACTTCGCCCTTGATAAACCCTGCAAACACGTGTTGACTGTGACAGCTTTTACGATCTAGATAAAGGAATGCATTTGTCGGTTTGAAGTGTGTTTTCACATCCAAAATGTTTTCATTAGAAAACCTAGTTCCTTTGAAAATATTAACATCAAGAAATATTATTTCTTTAGATGAAAATTCTAGTGTGAATTTTAGGAACGGATGATGATTATTTGCTAACTCTAACAAATCCTTTATTTCCTTCCAGTCGCCGTGATATATTAATATAATATCATCACGATACCTTCCATAGAAAAGATATTTTTCTATGTTCAAACTTAGAAAGTATTTCTTTCATAATTTTATACATAAGTATATCACAGATTTCCGGGCTTGGCACTGCTCCTATCGCGGCGCCTATTTTTGCTTATAAAGCTGTCCATTAAAATCAAAATGTTGTTCTCTAAAATTAATCTAAGGAGATAAATTAAATCATCCGTAGGTGGGCATTTGATTTTGTAATCTGATTTATCAAACTGATCATACGAAATTCTAACTGCCGATAATAATTCATTAATCGGGCAATTAGTGTACATTGATACTACATCAAAGCTACACAACCAGCAATCTGCGTTAGGCTTAATCCTTTCCAACTTGTATATTAGATCAGACGTATCCTTTATATAAGTGTGTTGATTTTGTACCATAGGTACTAAAATAGTCGATATAGCGTCCAATAAATTCTGTGACAGTACCAATCTGAGATATGATTGGCCGACAAGGCGGCATTATGTTATCAATGTTAAACCCATATTTATTGATTTTACTAATTCCGATTCATTTAATCGGTGTATTTTAGGCAAGATATGCATATACCCAGGCCCATAATCAATTTTATCACCATTATTAAGGTAATTAAATGTGAGTAATATATAACACCTTTGGTGTACATGCCATTGACATATGTATTGATATTACATCTAAGTGCTTTTAGGTCAAAGTTTTCCAATTTGGTGTAATGTTGTGTATTTAATTGGCGATCGCCTTCAAGTAGGTAATTGACCTTATCTAAAATAACAACATTATTACTTTTATCGGCTTTCTTAATGATTAATGATTCATCATTTAACAGAGAAGAAATGCCGGACTTCTGTGAGACACTTAGATTGTTTCGAAATTTTCAATTTGCATTGAAGATAATTCGTGCTTTGTATTAAACAGGTAATTTTCAAGGGTGTTGCAGGTTAAAGGTGGTGTGTGTCCAGATTTAACTTTGAAAGGATGAATTTCATCCAAGTTACCATGATATAAGTAACGACATCTCATTTTTCTGGCTAATTCATCAAAATCATGTAATAAATCCTGCTTTGCCCTTTTGACTGACGGTGAAGGAATGAATTTCAAACCTCTGGATAATACCAAATACTCATCATCAGTTAATTTTCTATGCGAAAGATTAACAACCTGTTTTCTAGCTTGTGATAGCATAAAGTTTAGCTTACTTTGCTGCATTGCAGCTTTATTCTTCAGCCTTCGTTTATGTTTATTTCTTTTAGCATATTTCTTATAATGTCTAGCCATTTCTGTGATCACAGAGACTAGTATCTGAAAAACTATTTTCAATGCAATATCAACAAAACAAAATGGTAGGAGGCGTGGTGTATTTGCCTAAACTGAATTCATTGGCTTAGTTACTTCTCCAATTATATTAAGACAAAACAAATACTTCAATACATACCAATTTAATGGATATTTTAAATTCCAAATTACATAGTAATAAAAAAAAACAAAAGATATTATTGTTTTTTAGCAGTAAATACTTGCCAGGTCTAGTTATTCCAAAATGAAACAATAAAATATTTATTGTTTATTGTTAATTCCGATATGAGAAAATGCAACAGTTCCTTTAGATTAATATGGTTTATTTCTCCTGTCCCTTTTGTTTTTTCCAGTTTTCTGTAATTTCAAATCCGATGTTTTCTACTACGTATGTCTGTTTTAAATTCTAGAAGTCGTTTCTGTTGTTTGTCCTTCATGTCTATAAATCTTCTCACTAGTTCTTTACGGGCGTCTCCTGCGTTTTACTGGCTATACCAATGACTTCTTTTGTAGTATCCAGGGTTGACTTCAATTCATCATTGATAACTTGAAGTTTAGAGTCAAAGAACTCAACACTTTCAGTCAATAGGGTCTTTCTAATTGATTCCTCTTTTTGGTCCCATGTTTTTTGTAGTTCAAGGTAGATGTTTTTATCAAGAACATCCGGTCTACAGGACAATTGAATACGGCAGAACGGAGGGACATTGTTCCTTCTTGTAATCCATATGCCAGGCCTTCCTTGCTTTTGCTATAGCAAAACGGATTTCCATTTAGCTCTGAGTTCTTTCACTGCTGTGGATATTATCCCAGCAAAGTCATCCCCAGTTTTTTCTTCTTCGCGTTTTTCTGTCCCTTTGATGTCCGTGACGTCCAGTGAAAAATCAACGTCCTCATCATCAAATGCTGCTTTGGAAAAAACCTCCTGTGTACTTTGGGTTTCCTCAGATTTCACTTGAGGAATTTCCTCAGTTTTTCTTACTTAGTGATAGTTTATGCATTTTCTCCAGAAAACTTGTTTTCAGCATCAGAATGTTTGAAGTTCTAATATGAAGATGAAACCAATCACGTGATTCAGAATGGATTTTCCAAAAGGTGCCGTGCTTCCTTTCCCGAAACAATAAATCAGTTTTTGAACTGAGTAAGCAATTTTCTTCAGTGACATTTAACATATGTTAATGTCCTGACAATGATGATGAGTATTTGGTATTATCCAGAGGTTTGAAATTCATTCCTTCACCGTCAGTCAAAAGGGCAAAGCAGGATTTATTACATGATTCTGATTAATTAGCCAGAAAAATGAGATGTCGTTACTTATATCATGGTAACTTGGATGAAATTCATCCTTTCAAAGTTAAATCTGGACACTCACCACCTTTAACCTGCAACACCCTTGAAAATTACCTGTTTAATACAAAGCACGAATTATCTTCAATGCAAATTCGAAAATTTCGAAACAATCTAAGTGTCTCACAGAAGTCCGGCATTTCTTCTCTGTTAAATGATGAATCATTAATCATTAAGAAAGCCGATAAAAGTAATAATGTTGTTATTTTAGATAAGGTCAATTACCTACTTGAAGGCGATCGCCAATTAAATACACAACATTACACCAAATTGGAAAACTTTGACCTAAAAGCACTTAGATGTAATATCAATACATATGTCAATGGCATGTACACCAAAGGTGTTATAGATTACTCCACATTTAATTACCTTAATAATGGTGATAAAATTGATTATGGGCCCGGTATATGCATATCTTGCCTAAAATACACCGATTAAATGAATCGGAATTAGTAAAAATCAATAAATATGGGTTTAACATTGATAACATAATGCCGCCTTGTCGGCCAATCATATCTCAGATTGGTACTGTCACAGAATTTATTGGACGCTATATCGACTATTTTTTAGTACCTATGGTACAAAATCAACACACTTATATAAAGGATACGTCTGATCTAATATACAAGTTGGAAAGGATTAAGCCTAACGCAGATTGCTGGTTGTGTAGCTTTGATGTAGTATCAATGTACACTAATTGCCCGATTAATGAATTATTATCGGCAGTTAGAATTTCGTATGATCAGTTTGATAAATCAGATTACAAAATCAAATACCCACCTACGGATGATTTAATTTATCTCCTTAGATTAATTTTAGAGAACAACATTTTGATTTTAATGGACAGCTTTATAAGCAAAAATAGGCGCCGCGATAGGAGCAGTGCCAAGCCCGGAAATCTGTGATATACTTATGTATAAAATTATGAAAGAAATCCTTTCTAAGTTTGAACATAGAAAAAATATCTTTTTCTATGGAAGGTATCGTGATGATATTATATTAATATATCACGGCGACTGGAAGGAAATAAAGGATTTGTTAGAGTTAGAAAATAATCATCATCCGTTCCTAAAATTCCCACTAGAATTTTCATCTAAAGAAATAATATTTCTTGATGTTAATATTTTCAAAGGAACTAGGTTTTCTAATGAAAACATTTTGGATGTGAAAACACACTTCAAACCGACAAATGCATTCCTTTATCTAGATCGTAAAAGCTGTCACAGTCAACACGTGTTTGCAGGGTTTATCAAGGGCGAAGTTATCAGATACATTAGAACAACAAATAATGATGAGGATTTACAACATATTTTATTACAGTTCAGATTGAATTTAATAAAGAGAGGATACAAGAAGATTGAAATAGATAAGTACATAAATGAGGCATTATCATATGATAGATCTTATTTAATCAGAAAAAAGGCGAAAAAAACACACAAAGGAAATTCCTTTAGTATTGGCAACGAAATTCAATCCATGCATTCATAAATTAAAACAATGCATTAGCAAACATTGGGATCTACTAAAACAGGATGCAGTTTGCAACGAAATATTTTCAAGCAGACCAATAATAGCTTATAAAAAGCATAAAAATATAGCAGATCTATTGACAACGACAAAATTAAAATAAATTGATAGGTAAATCCCTGATGATGGCGGGCCTACAATGCTTAAACCCATTCATAAATGGTATACATTTATCATTAGCATATAATACAAAAACCGCCGAAACACTAAATTAGTGTCGGATTGATGTAAGCAATTACAAGTCTAGTAATACTAGCATCTTCTTTATCATTATATTGTAATATAATTACAATTGAATACTATGTATATGGAGTCTTCCAAATAAGATTTTTGCATTCGGATTTGGATAGATGTTGGAATGCGTGGATGCTAGGTGTCATTTATATACAAAGTTATATACAAATATTTCCGTATGCTTTGTTACACAACATTAATAATAGTTCATCAACATAATTAAGGAACTAGTTAACAGTACAACAAGTGTTGTGCATCATAGACGAAATGTCAAGACTGACGGATAAATTGAAAGGTCTTTGTTAATAAGTTGAGATATGAAGATAATGCTCTTCTTTTTCCTCTGAAGTGTTTTCAAAATAATCGTCAAACAGGCGATCTCTAACTTTTGGCAATGATTTTAATGGCTGAAAATTCTGAAGATATTCTTCAAGTTCATCATTCATCTCTTTTGTTGTTTTGTTTACAACGGATGAGAGCCTACTTGACGGCTGACGGATATTTTGCACATTTACTTCCATTGAGAAACTTTATTCATGCATAAAATAGTAACCTATACAATATAGGCACTCGAATGACTGCGCCTCATAGCATTGCCTACTTATGCCATCCTAAATGTATTCTTAGTAATAAAAAGATTTGTTTAGTGTATATCACTATAAAAAAACTTGATACTAATTATGTTCATTGTGATATGGCTATGAAATAAATGTTAGCTGCAAGCAGTAATATAATATTCATTTTTTAACCTCCAATAATGTACATTATTTACTATAATTCTTGAAACATTGACAAGATTTAAACTACATTTATTTGATATGATTAATTGATTGATAAGTTTAAGAAAAAATAATAATAAGAACTATTCATCATGTATTTCATCATTTTGAATATCGAGTTTGGTTTTATGAATTGTTATACAAAGAGGAATAACTGTAATCTGCACATTATCAACCTTTTTTCTAAAACAAACATAGTTCATTTGTATATTAATTCCATTTCCTTTCAGTTTTGTTTTGTTAATTTTTCAAATAGAATTATCAAAGCATAATACTAATATTACGTGCTTCGTTCGCTTTGTAAACAACACCGTGATAAAATTCTCGATATATTTAAAGTTAGCTTTAGACTCCGAGATGTACAATATAATGGCTGTTAAAATATACCTCCCGCAAAAATCCAGATGTATCGTGATCTATGTGCAAACGCTATGTCGATTTCGCTGTGTTAAAAGTTATAATTGAAAAACCCTACAAAACCGTCATTCTTATTCTGAGGCGTAACAAAAAGAATAAATGCATTAGAGATCGCCAAAATGTACAAATCAAAATAAATTAAAATTCCTAGAAAATTCATTAAGTTTTTGGCGCATTAGTGTCATTTCAAAACATGACGTCATACGAATGAAACGCAAATCTAAAGGTTTTCCAGTTGAGTTTACCTTCTCAACTCGGATACTTGCATTAGAATAAAGTTTTGAGGTAGGTGTTGCTTTTCTTCTATTCTATTGCATTATTCGCACATTTACTGATTTCAGCAAGCCAACAGGGCTCCTTGGTTACAAAATGTCAACAGTATATTTGACGGTAGCTTACGAGAAAACTAATTTAAATAAAAATTGGCAAATGTTGGTTTTGAGAATTAAAAGAAACAATCACATTTATTTTCTAGCGGTTATTAAAGAAATGATTCATGCAAGCCACAGATTTATTAGATTTATCTAACAGTGGGTAAAATAGAAAATCCATACACATGGCATACCCACCTCTCTTCAGTTTTTAATATCCGTATTTGTCCAATTAGAATCGAAATTATTCATGGAAGCCATATATTTGTTGCAAATTTACACATGGACTGGGCCGTGATATTCTTTTATTTAGGCCAAATTTGAATTTCCGAAAACATCTATGACTTCTATGAAGTATTTCTTAAATATTTCACTAGGAACTGTGTTTGAATAAACCATAAATGATCTTGGTAAATGGAGGTGAACAGGAGAACGTTTAACAAACGCAATTCACGATGAACAAGAAATAAATTCATGAAAAACACCTGTCTTGCACGGCAAAAAGTTTAATATCAGAACACCAAAAACTGATGCCTATCAAATGAAAAACGACATTGCACAAAAATAACCCTTTAACACCCCCATACATATTTCGCTATGAAACAAGCGGATTCTTATCTCGTCAAAGGAGATGATCAAGTTGCAGGGAAAAGGGTAAACAAATACGCTACATACACTGATATTTTGACATAAACCGTTGGATTTAGAGGACATTTGTCTTGAATGAATAATTAAAGGCAGAACACAAGAGTGTAGTTGAGATTGTTGCCGTCTTAAACTAAATAAAGAAGGTCAGGGTCACTATCTGGTATTATCCTTTGCAATATTTGTAACCATTGCAGACAACAACTACGCCATAGAAGTTTTATCAAATGATACGACAAGTGAATCTCTAGATAAAAAAATAACAGTTTCAAAAACAATTTAACCATTAATTACCTTCTGACTGGATAATCAAAGTTTCCTGGCCACCAGGGACTCCACGAAATGAAGCTGAGTCCTCCATCACATTGATAATATTTCCTCTTCTTGTGAGGGCTGTGAAGGAAGCGGGCAAACACAAGTGTATCTTTAAACGAAAACTTGATTTAGAAAGAAGGCATGCTTGGCATTAAAACTAATTTTTTTTTTCTGGTTTGCAACTTAATATAAAACACATAAATAATCCGACCCAATATTATTTCTCACTGAAAAAAAAATTGTATTCCTTCAGCTAAACCTCAACATTGCTCAAGTTGTGCTGAAATGTTAAAATATCCATATCTACAGATATGAACGTAAATAGCACATACTACATGCGTAATTTCTTTCTTTCCGAATAGCTTTTGTATGACGTTTTCCTTTAGTGATTAAAACACCCAAGTTTTGCTATAAAGAGTGTCACAGTTAGTTGCAGTAAGAATGTACCAAACTAGTATTCAGTTCGCCAATGAAAACAACATATTTATCGTAGATTACATATCTACTTACATACATTTGTGTTTTATATTTTCGTGCAATTAATATGAATCAATGACAAATGTAGTCTAGTTCGAGAAGATCACGCGTTTTTCTGTCTTGCAATTATTCTTATTAGTCAAATGTAGTTAGCGTATTTAAAGGTGCACTAGATACGAGATATATACAAAAATAAAATACGATTGTTTTTGTTCAATCATTTATGAAAGTGAAATAATGAAATAATTATTCGCTTTTAGCAGCCAGTATAGTTCAATGTTGTCAAAATAAGGTATGAAACATTGATGATTATTTATTTACTTGCAAGAGAATAATTTGACCTCATTGAGTCCGTATTCGTGTTGCCTTCAATTTGAAACCCCAACCTAGAGATGGATCATGCATGAATTATACGTGTTCAGTTATTAAAAGAAAAACATGTCAACATTGAAAGTGAAACAAAAGTAAATGTTTATTGACTGATTCGATCGTTAAAACTCATTCTTATACAGGTACAAACGATGATTAGCATGTTAGTATATTTTTAACTTACAATATGAATTTAAACAGACTTATAAATTCCAATTGCACGAGTTCGCTTTCGTTTTCCATCTATATTTATGTTTATATTGCTTATATGACCGAAGGCGGTCTTTAATTCGAAGGTCAATTCTATAGTTAATTAGTTGGCATCTAAACTAAAATACACATGAAACGATGATTCATATTATCGAGCCCATGTCTTGTAAATTGTTTATTAAATATTTTTTAATTTGGATATACGTTTGTGTATGTTAGAAATCAAATATATGAGTATTTGCGTCAAATATATCAACATGAATTTGACTACCAATGTCCTTTTAATGAAATCAATTAAGTCAAATTGATGAAACGAAGACAAATTATTTTTCCAAATGCCTGAATTTTTTTTGCTTTCGTGACTTTGCATCCGGCAAACATACATATGATGGAAACATGATCCTTTGTATTGGTTTGATTACAACTGTTACACAATTAATAAGGCTATAAAAGTTTTCAAATTGTTTTCATCTGTTAACTTTTCAAAAGAAATAACGACCCTTGTAGTTTATATATACATACACAAATTATTCCAAAATAATTTAACAAAGCAAGATAAAAAAATCACCAATCACTGAAAGATAAAATATAAAAGTGGATGACAAGGTTATTTCCTACTTACCGTTCCGAAGCACCTGTTATCACCCTAGTCATTTTTACTATGGTTTGTCTGGCACGGTCTTAAGTTTCTTCGTGTGTGCTTTGTTTACTGTTGTATGTCTTGCTAGTCATTTGTCGTTTATAGCAATGACGTTTTTGTTTGTTTACAACTTAAGAGTTTTAATGTATATTTGCTCTCTTTCGCTAAACTTTTATATTTTTTTTATAATTTCCATGCGGCGAATGCCGATACTGTATTATTGTTTATCAACAACTGTTTATCTATTATTTGCAATCGTTATCGTTGATATGTGAGTTTACATTGAACACAAAATGTCTTTTCTTCAGTATATACAGGTGAGGCATATTGTGTGACAATGGTTACTTTGTTGCATGAAAAATTGATAAAATGAAAATACCGAGGCAAGTTGTTCCTATGTAACTTGGTTGGCACGTGCAGTAAGATGAGTAGGGTCCAGATGCAGTACATATACAACCATTGAAACACGGGTTTGGAAAGCAAGGACTTACTAAAATAAAAAAAACTAAATATTAAATGCAACTCAATGAAATATAAAATGTTGATAGAAAAGAAACATATTTCCTTGTCATCATAATTTACCTAGGATTTTCTACCCAAGGAAGAGATTACCTTAGCTGTATTTGATTAAAATTATATCATTCTAGGCCCTTTTGATTTTCATATAATTAATACTACCACAAATTAACTACAGGTAGTTCCGGGTCGAATCCGAAACAATACCAATAGCAACTTTTACATGTTACCTAATCTGTACGTTCCGCTTCTGTCAGGCGCACCACCGAAAGGTGTATTTGGTAATTGATATGTAAATAGGTCATAATGAACTTCGTCATTATTCAGGAATTGACACTATTCAATAAAATCATTGACCCAAAAATATCTACGAGTTTCCAGCTTTAGTAATAAAACCAGGACGGGTTCAAACAGAAAGATTTTTAAAGCAGAGAACACTGTGCACCTTATAATTAGCCTGATCAAATTACAATACAATTACTAAAACTATTGCGTAGGTATTTTAATTCAGTCACAATCCGCAATGTCGCGGGTGTGTTCTGGTGTATACGTAAGTAACGATTGAAAGTTTCGAAGAAATGGCTTAGCGAAAGACAAAATAAATTAATACCACGTTTAATTCCCTTGAATGCATACTCTATTATAAATACTTATTGTAAATTTCATGAGTTTATTATTCATGTTATTGAAATCATATTGTAATCATTTTCAGTACTTTTAACTTAAATGAAATCTAGATAAGATGCTAGTTTGATGTAAACGTCCACCGATGTCAAATTTTGCCAATAAATATACCTAAGGTTTTAAATTCATCACTTTTTATAGTAATGTAGAATTTTCTACGGAATATGCATGGAGAATGCAAAATGATGTTTTCAGAGTTTAAGATTAAACTTTAAAATTTTAACAACGGTTAACTAGAGTAAAGTATTGAAAGATAATGATGTTTGATTTTGATATGAGTTTTCTTATCAACAAAATATGTACGCCTTCGGCTTCTGTTCTAGGATCTATTCAAGTGATGTGAATTATCGTTATATATAGGCTACTTAAACCAACTACTACGCGGGTTATTTAGTGTGTACCCCATTTTGATGTTTTTCTTCATAGACAGAAAAAAATTACAGTCATTACTTATGATTTAAATCTAAATTCCATTTTAAGCAGGAGTAAATCTTGAAAAAAGTTGACGACGTCACGGTCACATGACAAAATTATATCTATGAGCTGATAGACAATACACCGTAAGGCCTATCAGAAGAGGCGTTACCTCGAAATTAAATTATTAGTAAAAGTATTAGTCTCACCCAGACCACCACCAACAACTTTTAATACATTATTGAGTTTAATAAAAAACTTTTGTTACTACACTTGCAACATAAAATACAGCAAAGATAAGCTTAATCTTAGGTACGCATTATGTCACATATCAAATTATTGGTACTAGTATACTTAAAATAAAGAAGCTTAAATTAATGCATTTTAAACCAGGATCTTTTATATGAAAAGTAGTGTTTGTTCCTTCTGTTGGTAAATAGTTTCTAGTGTTTTATTTTGTCAGTTTTATGGACTTACATTTTTGAATTGATCTTGGTGTTCGGTATTTTTGTTTTTATGTTTTAAGTGTGTTCCTTCTTCGGCTGCTATTTTAGAAATCGTAAACAAATAACATTTGACAAATATAAATAACATCAAAATGTTTAATATTATCGTCAGAGACAGTTTTCATACCTTGATCTTTTCCTCAATATTGACACAGATGGACGACTTCACACGAAAATCTATGATAAACGGGACGATTTCAACTTCCCAATTATCAATTTCCCATTTCTCAGCAGTAACATACCCTCTGCCCTTCGTATGGTGTTTACATATCTCAGTTGATACGTTATGCTCGTGCATGTTCATACTATACTGACTTCATATACAGGAGTGTGTTCCTAACGCAGAAACTGCGCCAACAGATGTATGAGGAGGACAGATTAAAAATGACACTCCGTAAATAGCGAATTGGTTGATCCATACGATGTGTCTTTGTCCAAACTAACTAAGGACATTTTACCACGTGTTAGATTGTAGTTTGACATTACGTGTGATCTTTTAATTACCGAACGTGACTTATTCCCGATTGTGACTTTTGCTGAGTGTGAATTCGCATTGCTATAAGACGGGTCACGGTACTTTTCTATCCAAAATTCATGTATTTAGTTTTGATGTTATATTTGTTATTCTCATCGAATTTTGACAAATGTCTTATCGTTTATAGTTGTAAATCTTATTTTTTCTGTTGTATTTGTGTGTTATGGTAAAGATAATTTATCACCCAGTTCATTTATTAGATTTTAGTTTGGGTCAACTAAATTTATACGATATATTTGGTTTACAGTTTGATTTAGAAGAAACACTGACATAAATAGATAAAACAATTAATTATCTAATTACTACCACAATTTTATATTAATTAGTATTGTAATTTTCATTGTTATTAACAAATGTTATATGAGTATTACAAACCTATTCCTGAATTCTATCCTATTTTGGGAAATTTTAGAAATTCAAATGTGACGTCACTTTGTGCGTTGATCTGTTTGGCTAACTCGGCTGTGAATTTTATGTGCTGGTTTATGTTGTTTTATGTATCCGTTTTTATTCTGTAGTTAGTCACCACTTTGGTGTTATCATGTATATCTATTATATAGTCATTTTATAAATTTACTGTTTGCAAAAGTATGAATTATTCTAAATAATAAGGATGTTCTTATCCCAGACAGAAAACCTAAGCCGTATTAGGCACAACTTTTGGAACTTTTGGTCCTCAATGCTCTTCAACTTTGTACTTGTTTTGGCTTTCGAACTTTTTGATCCAAGCGTCACTGGTTAGTCTTGTGTGGACGAAACGCGTCTTGCGTATTAAATTTTAAACCTGGTACATTTGTTAGCTGTTATTCGTATGTTTCTCTGTCCTATATGTTCTCCCATTTATTTGTATTGTAGTCCTGTCATGTAATGTTGTCATTTTAATGTTATATTTAACATTGCCATAAAAGCGGGAGGTTTGGCTAGCCACAAAACCAGGTTCAACCCACATTTGTTCTAAAAATGTCCTCTACCAAGTCAGGAAAATAGCAATTGTTATTGTATAGTTTGTTTCTGTGTGTGTTGCATTGTCGTTTGTTTTTTTGTTCACTTCAGTGTTTCTGTTGTTTTGTTGTCGTAATGTACTGTATTGTATTGTTTAATTGCGTAATTCTCTGTCCTGAATGTTCTTGCATTTATTTGTACTGTATTCCTGTCATGTAATGGTGTCATTTCAGTGTTATATCTAACATTGCCATAAAAGTGCGAGGTTTGGCTAGCCACAAAACCAGGTTCAACCCACCATTTTTTTCTTAAAATGTCCTGTACCAAGTCAGAAAATTGGCCATTGTTATATTATAGTTCGTTTCTGTGTGTGTTACATTTTAATGTTGTGTTTCTGTTGTGTCGTAGTTCTCCTCCTATATTTGATGTGTTTCACTCAGTTTTAGTTTGTAACCCGGATTTGTTTTTTTTTTCTTAATCGATTTATGAATTTCGAACAGCGGTATACTACTGTTGCCTTTATTTGAAACAATATTTTAATTTTACATGGAAAACATCATTAGCTAAAAAATTCATTTCCAAATAGTATTTTATTAGATTTGATTTTGGTTATGGTTAATAATTACTTTCTTTCTATTCGTTTTTAAAACTGCTAGCATTATGTCAGAATCAATATAATTTGAAGTTTACATAATATTTTGACAGGTATGATTATGTTGCATGCCAAAACATGTGCCGTAATGTTCTGGACAACTAAAAAATCTACAAAATAAATTATAGGCTTTTACAAATGTCCAAAGTATGTTATGGTTTGAATGTTTTACACTAGTCATTTTTGGTGCCCTTCATATCTTGCTGTTCGGTGTGAACCAAGGCTCCGTGTTGAAGACCGTACTATGACCTATAATGGTTTACTTTTACAAATTGTGACTCGGCTGCACAGTTGTCTTACTGGCACTCTTACCACATCTTATTATATCTTTGAATGCAGGGTAAAATGATTCTACTACTTTTTACGCATGTTTATAAAAATACGGATATGTTGTATGATTGGCAATGAGACAATTACAAATGTATCTACCAAATTGGACACTACTAAAATATACTTACTATTACAAGTTGTTCCATACCACCCATAGGAACAAACGCAGTTGTAGCTCGATCCACCAGAGGGATAACATGTGCCCATATTTTGACACGGGTTTGGTGAACATGCATCAACTAAAACAGATTAATACATGTTTTGATTACCAAACCAAATGACTACCAATACTAAAAGTAGGGATATTTTCTTTTATTTACAAAGTTAGTTTAACTAGTGTAGCAGGATTGTTCTCTGAGAACGGAACGACGAATACATGACACAAGATGATTTAATGGACTCTAATATTTTTTGACAATGGAACTTGTTTTGATCTTACATTGCCACTTATATGAGAACAATCCTGCTACACTAGTTAAACTAATTTTGTAAGTAAAAGACAATATCCCTATTTTAGTATTGGTAGTCATTTGGTTTTGTAATCAAAACATGTATTAATCTTGTGTCATGTATTCGTCGTTCCGTTCTCAGTGAATTACAAATTAAATTTAGGTGGTGATTTTTAAATAACTAACGATCCAACAGGGTAAAATCACTTATAGTTGATGTGTTACCCTCGGTTATAGTTTGTAACCTGGATTTGTTTTCTCTCAATCGATTTAGGACTTTTGAACAGCGGTATACTGATGTTGCATTTATTAAGAAATCCATTGACCCGACAATACATTGATTGTTTGTGTTTCAACGCAACTTTTAAGCACCTTTTGTGCTTTTTCTTGGCGACAGTTTTTATTGGTTGGGCGGGTTCGAACTCACAACCCCAACTCCTGATTACAGTAGTGGAACTACTTAGATCACCTGGCCACCAGGCATCCCCTGACAATACAGATTAGTCATGAAACTGACTGCTGATGTTGCAAACCATATTTTAATTCATTTTCTTTTTAATTACATTTAATAGTTTGTAAGTTAGACTAAAACAACTATTGGGCTTACACTGGCATTGCGTTCCATAATATATGTATGTGCATGCACAGGAATACGATGATCCAGGAATTAGAGAGGGATGGATAATTTATAGTAAACTTGGTATACAAATACATTCAGTTACATTGAATTTTAGAATAGTTCCGTTACATAATTATTTCTTAAGAGCCGTAATTTTGATTGAATGTCAACAATCCATGAGGAGAATCGTTCCTTCGTTCGATTTGATTTCCTAAGAAAACACAACAGCCATTAAAGCACATGCTTGTCAAATTATTACATAGGCTAAAACACAATTGATCTTACCAATATTTCACGGTTGTTACATTAAAATAGATTTAAAGAAGAGAATTTTGGGTATTGTAATTTTATCAATTTGGGAAAAGATTGATCCTGCTCTAATTTAAAGAATTAAAGAATTGCTAGTATAATAAAATGAACTGTGGTAACAATTTTACATGCCAATAAAATTACAAAATAAAGCATTCAATTTTCAATTAAAATCACTTCCAGAACAATTTCTACAAATGAAATATCAATATATTTGCTATTATATATCTATTTAGTATTTTGTATTTTGGTTTTATTTACAATTACATAAGACCAGAAAGATGGTTTTATAGGTTGCACTTTGAAAATATAGACAATGCAATTTACCATAGGAACTCCTTTACACCTAAAACTGTGCCACTTTTACTAGGAAGTTTCGTAATTTTTTATCCAAGAATGGATATCAACATATGCTCTACCATTTTATTCAAAAGTCAAAACATAGGGCTGTGTGGCATATGTTCAACATTTATATGCCCGACCTTCTATGAGTTTAAACTATTAAAAAACTTTGTACGACCTATTCCTTCAGTTTGATTTTTCCTCAGAATCAAAAATTTGCTGCAACCATGTGTTTATATACTGGTAACATTCCCAAGTTATGTCTCTACGAGATGAAACATAGACATCATATCTGGGAACCAGTACGTAAACAAAACAAAATATCTATGAATGTTACATATCTCCCGAATAGAGGCGTGGATTGTGAAACAGTTGTATTTACAAAGTGCAACCTATAAGACGCATACAACTAATGAGGTGATATTTTCGTTTTTAATACAATACCAAAAGAAACAACCATAACAACATGAACCATGACCAATTTTAAACAAAATCAACAAACTCGAAAATGTTTATTGTATTATAATGGTTTTATTTTACCTGAAATAACATTAACGCGCGTCTGGCATATTTTAATTCTGGTTTATGAATTGTTTTGATGACTTGATACAAGCGACATTAGAATATACATTATACTTTAAAAGGGATAATATAATAGATAAATATATATTTGATACCTTTTGATATCCATACAGTAAACATGTATATTTCGTATGTGTGTGGCTCCTTCTATAGAGTTGTGTCGTGTTTTAAAATTACGTTACACTATCTTCAACAGAATTTCTATGTTTAATAAACAATCAATTTTATCAAGACTTCTGCATAGCAAAACTTGCATGAAAACTCACCAAAAGGTAAACAAAGACGTTCGTTTCTATAGGCAACAATACATCTAGTTTAGGGTGGACACGTTTTGGCCAACAAACATCATTATTCGGTCGAATGTAAATGATCTGGTTACAGTATTACTAGATAATAAAACATTCAATTTAATATCATTTACTTTTTAGAATGCAGGATGACTACTGAAACAAACCCGATAAATCATTCGTCAAGATGTTACGAGTATCTTCAACTTGTGTTCCTTACTATCAGAAGAATTGACGAAAATTACTACCCGTCAAAATTACTGTTTTTACTACAAAAGATGTGCATTTTGTATCTTCAATGATGCTCGGAGTCAACATATTTGAAAACCGAAAATCTTATTAAAATGTTGAGGAGCTTTTACAATATTTTTTAAGCATGGACGATTCAGGAACTAGTGAAAGGTTTCAACATGTCAATGTGTCTGACTCGATGACGAACCTTGTTAGTTATCAATTTTGAAAACCGAATTACAGTTTATGTCATTTGTTGTGATAGACTGCCGACATATATATAAACGGAAAGCATCCAACGAATTTTTAAATTTGTTAAAATCTCAACGTAATGAAAGCTTAGTATATGGTATGAACACTTGAAGACCATATGTTGACTTCTAAATGACGCTTTTTCTCGTAGTTATTCCATTGACCTAGTTCCAAAGGGTGACTGGGGATTAGAAGTAAGGTTACCATTAGTCTTCACCGACCGATTGTGAAACCCTCGCCAAAATGGGGCGTCCGTTTGGCTGTGCGGGATGTACAAATTTGAAGCCACGTCCGGAGAGAACGGATACGTTAAATCCGATTCCTCTTGTAAAGAGAATGCCGTGCTCTTTCCAAGTTAAGAGCCCTTTCAACACATTTTGAGGGGTTCGTAAGTGACTTGTTGCAAGCCTAAATTTCTGCCCCTATCCAATATATCCTCATTCCGTGGCAGTCTAAATTTTTCGATCTGTATCCCCGACACCTGTATTACAGAACCTACATATTGCATTTTTGTGAATTTGTTCTGTCCTGAATGTGCATGGAACATTTGCCACTGGACGTTAAGCAACCAACAATCAACCAATCATACATTACCCTAACTTACCTTTGTCCATTCTGAGAAGTTTGTGAAATAAACACCATTTTTATTTATGAGTTCTTGGTCAGAATATGTATCATCTAATAATTCACAATAAGTCTTCTCCTTGTGAAAATTCACCGCATTACAATCCGTATACATCATACAATCTTTGACGCACCCTTTTCGACCAATCATATTAATGGCCTTTATCACATGAGTATTTGAAATTTTACTCTTTTGGTAAACACCGCCTGTGACATTAATAATTTTCACCATTAAAGCCAAATTAAAATTAAACAGTACAGTATAACAAAATGCAGTTTGTTTTGAAATCATTGCAATTCTTTTTAACTCTCAATTTTGAATATGTGTCGTAGACGTGAATAAACGCCAGAAATTTTAAATGTTTTTATTATGGTTTTGACGAATTGTCATACATTTCTTAACATACACTTTTAATGACCGTGATACTACACCTCCGTGTGTTTCAAATCAAATCAAATGCTTCCATTAAACTCGTGTTTTTAAACAGAAAGCGTGAATATTGCAGTGATTTCTGATATGAGGTTTTGTCAATATTTTAGTTAAGGCACTATATTCATGCAAGTATACAAGTGCTTATGTCGCCAGTAACAGTCTAATTAATAAATGATGTAAATCAATTTACATATTATATTTATTTAATTTCATTTTAATTAGAACATGTAAAGCATATATAAACATTAACGTTTCTGTCAATATGTTCTTCAAACTGATTAGTTCATACAATGAAAATGTTCACACTTCCTTTTTCTGTTACATGTAAATATGTAGATTCAAATAAAACACATCCTGCTTTTGATTATATAAGAGAATTTATTATTGGTTTAAGTGTACAATAAATACCATTTTAATGCATTTAATCTGGTTTTAGATATAAGTGCATACATTTCACTTTTCAAATATATGGTTGATAATTATTTGTGTTTTATTTCGAAATATTCAATATTTAATAAAAAAAAGTGTTATCGTGGAAGTAATTATGAACTTTCACATACTACTTTGTTTAAGTTTTTATCTGGCTAAATAAAAGTCTTATTTTTCGATTGTATAAATATTTCGTCCTTTTGTTATTGTTTTCTTTTTTTTTTTATTTGCATTGTTTTTTAATGTTTATGTGTTTTATAAAACTTTTAACAGAATATGTAAAATTGAGTGTAGGTCTTGTACAAAAAATCGCTAATATTTATATGCTCCCGAAGTGAACATAAAGGGTTTTGGTTAGTTTATACAACTTACGTACTATGGAGCTTCAACAGCATGGCGATAACCTCATACCAACAATTTATTTTATTAGACTTAACGTTAAAATGCAAGATTTTGATTAGCTAATACAAGGAGATCATTTACTCAGATGGCCCAACGGGAGACAATTTTGAAAGTCACCGTCTCGTGCCGACCAATCAGAAATCGATAAATTAAAAATCAAAGAATTGAATTCACATCGATAAATAAAGGCAATGCTCAAGTTCTACGTTTTTGCCTCAGAACTTTTCCTAAATTGCCAAAAGAATATAAAGAAATGCATTTTGCTTTTATAACTATACCATTGTTACGTACGCTACGTCATTGTTAAGTACTTTCAATTTAAGATTAAACAGTAAAAGACAATAATTATAGACCATTCAGTATAATAAATCAAATAACACATAGCTCCGCCTCATTTTACAATGTTTTATCGGGGTAACAATCTGCTCTATCACCGTCTCAGCTTTGTGTTATGTATATAATGATCTCGTTCTGATATTCATGCTGGATGTCAAACAACAATTCATTATCATCATCATTGATTTCAAATTATCAAAATAATAGAAACGTTTCAAAATCATTTTATCTAGTCATCAAATTATTTCCATTATAGAATAGTTTTAAAACTGTAATTACTTGTATTTCCACGTCTTAGGAAAAGGCATAGTGGTGTATTTGATTTGACAATGATTTTTCCTCTTGTAAGTGTATTACCGAATTATGGTAAAAATAAGATAGTATTTTCGTCAAACAGTGCCATTTTGTTAACCCAGATGTGCATTTCGTATAATTATTGCCTTTTGAATTATTCTAGAGGCCAAAAATATATAAATTCAAAATCTGATGCACATTTAGGAGAACTGAATTAACCACAAAGAACCAAAAGCAAAAGCAGACCCGGACAAATAGTTCCCAATCATAATGGTTAATAATTAACAATTTTAACAATTAGAACGGCAAACTTCAATATTAATATATCCGTATTTTATTCCAGTACCATTACATAGCAATTAAATAATGATAGTATTCCATTTAATCTAACAGTACATTAGCAGTAATTTTATAACAGCGTTTACACATTGCACATGTTACTTTCATAACGTCTGTATTGGCATTTATAACAGTTTATCCAACTCAGATATTATAATCATTAGACAACATTCAAACGAAGAAAAGAAACTACAGCAGTGGCGGATCCAGGAGGGATTGTAGAGGGCGTATCCCTTTTGATCGCCAAATAAATTAATTGATCATTTTATTACGATTTATATGATATTTTAGTATAAAATCGTACTTAGAATATATGATCCGTGTATTGGAATTACGCCTCCCTTGTCCTGGATCAGCCTCTGTATAGAATGTGATCATATGAATACAAGAGACCAAGTGTTAAGTTGTGTTATGTTATTAATCAATTAGGAAATGAACATTTATTTATATTTGCAGGTTTCATTTCAAATTGTGACTGATAATAATCATCATTTTATAGTCACGATGGGCGCTTTGTGTGGAGTAGGATCTGCTTACCTTCTGGGGCACCTGGTATCACACCCGTTTTTCGGTCGGGGTCGTTTTGCGCAATCTTTAGTTTTCTATGTTGTGTTTTGTGTTGTGTTTTGTTGTCGTTTTTTTTTTTTTTTGCCATAACGTTTTAATTGATTTTCGGCTTTGAATGTCTCTTCGGTATTATTCGCCTCTTTTTAAAAAAGCCCTCGCTATTAACAATAACTTTATTGATACATCAACTCTACCAAAGGTTCTTGTTTATGACTACAAGGAGTGCTGCAACTTACATATATACAATATTGAAATTGTCCAAATATTGCCAAATGCAAATAGGGATCAAAGTTAAAAAAAAATTTCAAATAATCATCGGTTTCAAAAAATGAGAAAAGCAATTTACCAGTTGTATCAAATATTATTTTTCGAATCGTACGTCTGTACAAATATTAATATAGAAGCAACGGATTTATATTGTTAGAACAGCTGCCCTGTACTCGTAAAGGATTTCTTGGAAACTTTTATGTAATTCAAATGTGTGAAAACCGTTGTTAGTCCTCCTTACTATGCTTTGGTATATGAGCACTTATGTGTTAATAAGAGCATGCTTCTCTCGTCACTGTGCCTTGCAACAAACCCCGTAATGAATTACCCTTTGTTTCCACAAATACAATTAAATCGTCAATATTGATCGTAATGATATGGAGATTATATATTGGCCAAACTTTCTTTAAACCTATTGTTAATTATAGTTTCTAGATTCCTTTCGCTATTTTTACGACGAACTAGTATGCACATATCTCAGGCATGGCAGCTTCAGTGCAAGCTTAGATTTTTTTACAATCGAGTACCGAATTCTTGTAATGTTTACAACTACTGCACAAATCAGAATGTATAAATGATAATCTTTAGTACGGACAGCAAGACGACATTTTAAAAGTTTATAGATACACACATCTCATAATCCGACTGCTGTTTACGTTAATTTGATCGGTATGACACTAGTTATTCCTAAACGTTTTTATAACGATAGCAACTGAAATTGAGATAAGAGTAGGTTTTGCTTGACGGAATTAAACATAATAAAGTTTGAAATTGTAATAAAATACTAACTTCAATACTGGATGCAACACGTCTTCTGATTGGCTGAACATTTGTGGTCGACATAATTTTGTCATGTGAACGTGACGTCATCAACGTGTTTTTTTTTGTGATTTCCTCCTTTAAAATGGATTTTGGAATTAAATAATAAGGAATGACTGTCATACTTTTGTCTGTCAATTCAAAATAACCTCCAAAATGCGGTATATATTATCAGCTTTGTGGATTATTTAGTGTGCACGACATTGTGTATGCTATTTTCTTCAATTACAAAAATATTACAGTTCTAAAATGTCTTATCCTTTTGCTTTGTTCTTGTAAATATAACGCTTTTAACTAAATATTTATCAATTATAGCTGTTATAAGGTTAATTTGAAAATGGGATGTTGAAGACAAAAACTACGCCTACATAAATTTTCATGGGTTTTGTCCTGACATATTCTCACAAAAGACAAAACATCAAAGGCGTTAAGTATCATAAGAGCTATCAAGCATGTTTCGTAACTAAATCAAAGCTAATCGTGTTATTATCTTCCTATTTTATTTTTCTCAAATTGACATACATAAAGCCATTTAATTGCTTCCTTAGATAACCGTTGTTATCTTATTTCTAATTCTGAAAATGTGTCTACGGTACATTCCCTTTTATCAATCGTGATCACTTTCTTTCTTAGAGAAATTGTATATTTAATGAAGCGTTGACTTAGTAAGATAAGAAAATGATCGTTTAATCATTTTAACACATTTTGAATGAAATCTCATTTAGTGGACCTGGATTCGAATGAAATGTTCATATGTTAAGCTACAAATCAACTGGAGTATTCATCTGGTCTTTGCATTAGTTATACTTTAAATCAACTAAACTGTTCGTCAGTTAAATTGTGAACCAACTTGACTGTTTTACTTGAAACCTACCGGACTGTTCATTAGTTATACTTTAAATCAACTGGAATATTGGTTACAAGTTAATCAAATTGGACAGTTCATTAGTTAAACTTTAAACCAAATTGGAATACTAATCAGTTAGATTTTTAACCAACTGGAATGCCATTCAGTTTAACTTCGAACCAGCAAGACTGTTTATCAGTCAAACTTAAAACCAAATTGTTACGTTAACCAATTAAACGTTCAACCAACTGAAACGACCATTGGTTAAACTTTAACCCAAATGAACAAGTCATCCGTTAACCCTTAAACCAACTGCAATGTCCATCTGCTGAACTTGGAAACAACTGGAATATTCATCAGTTAAACTTTGAATCAATTATACTCTTGATCAGTTATACTTTAAACCAACTGGAATGTTTATTTGTTAAACTTGGAACCAACAGGAATGTGCATTTGTTAAACATTGAACAAACAAGAGTGTTCATTAGTTAAACTTGAGACAAACTGATGATTATTTAGTTTGACCTGGAAATTTTGAAATGTTCATAAGTTAAATTTGAAATCATGCAATAAAAATTAAATGGTTATGTAAAAGTATAAAAATAAGAAGTGTTATGCTCATTATTTAAACTTTGAATGTCTCATAATGTTTCGTTGTCAGAATTTGCGAATAGTGTTCGATACAATTCCAACACGTAAACAATTAAGAATTAATCGCTCGAATGAAGACAATTTTAAAATGTCTTTGATAAACAATTTAGCTTTTATGAAAATGTAAATCAGACAATAAATAGAAAAGAGTGATAGCAATTAAAAGCAAGGACATATACATATAGTTCAGGTAAAAGGAGAAAAGTGATACTGAATGCATTTGTCTTCCTCATATTTAACATAGCAAAAGAACTCAAATCAAACCTGTTTTACACGCTTCTGTTTTCTATTTATTTATTTCATGTTTTTGGTGCATTAAGCACATTAGAATGTGAAATTATCATGATACAAGACAGAGACGAGAGGTTTACATATCTATTTTTAACGTAAATCGAACAATTTGTAGAATTTCTGCTGTTACCCAAACAGCAGTTGTATCAATTAACAGATACTAGTCTTCACTTCCTCTTCTGAAATTTGTTATCCTAAAAGACGACAAATTTTGGGGACTTTTCTGTAGTGAGTTTCCTTACTTCTTTTATATGTACGTGTTCTTTAGCCATTTCAGACGTTTTTGAGATACGACAATGTCGATTTTATCCATCAAAAGCAACTATTTTTTTTATTCTGGGAACTTCAGGCTTTTTGATAATTGTCTGTATTTTCGCCATAGAAATTCTAATGAATATATAAACATTTATAAATATTCGAAACTGTTGAGTACAAATCAGTACAAACAAGATTCAAGACAAAGGACAATCGTATAGGAATAACACACCATCAATGCTTACCTCAAACTGTAAAGGTGAACCTAAAATTGAAAATCCAAGCTCTTAAAGTTCTCGTAGGTTTGGTTCTACTTCATTTATTAATGTTTGTATTATATTATATTAGTTGCTGAATTACTCAAACATTGGAACTTAAATGCAGTTTTGTTGTTATTTTTGTTTGGTTTTATTTCCATGCTAAATTATTTGACTGATGCAATATTCGGTTTTGGAACAATACCGGTACTTCAACAGAAATCAAAGGAGGTCTGTCAAAGTCATGATCTTAATATATGTGGCACTACAATTGTGCCAAGAAATCCTTCCTCACACTCCAGTGGACCTCTTACGGCACCCATTAGAAGTTGAATATATTCAACAAATCAACAAATTAATGTATGACCTGCATGTACTTGTCGCTTAGAATACGGCCATGTACCAAATGATCAATATTAATCATCCGTGTAAGTTGCTCTACGGGATGCTTGCATACTTTCAATGGAGGAAAGTTATTAGCATGGTTGAAAACTTTCAAAGAGATACGTATATGTAATGGTAAATTGACAAGCATTTTAGTCGGCAATTTAAACAATGATAAGTTTGTATCAATTTAATGTATCGAATATATGATTTCAGAATTAAAGTATAGTTGAAATAGTGTTAACAAAACTCGAGTTATTATTTAACATCTTAGAAAGTGATTAACAGTGATACAATCTAACAAAAGGTACTAAAAAATATATGTAATAAAAATCAAACTTTTAGCAAATACGATACTTTTAAAAAGTCAAAAACATTTTACCAGATTTTAAAACGAAACTACATTTGTACTGTAATATACCTTATGAAGTGGGATTTGGTAATCGATTGGTATAAGTAATCGTCTCTATCACAAGCACACCAACACTGATGGTGTGAGTCAGAGCTTGTACGTAGCAGGTGAACTGGACTCTAAACTTAAATCACTAGAATTGTAATTTTCCTTCCGTGTTTCTGTTCGGGCTTTCCGGCTTCCTCTACAATAAAAATTCACGAAAATGATGTAACAAATAGGGCTGAAAATCGTGCTCAACTGTCAAATGAATAGTGAATATTTGGCAAGTACCACAGAAAACGGGTAAAATATAAAGAACAAAGAAAATATAGGCAACAAAAATTACGAATAAAGAATAATGGGGTTTATAAAATAAAGAGTAGAGAAATTGGGTGAAACTTACCAGGAATCGAGAAAAACGGCTTAAAATTAAAGGAATACAAAATTCAAAGACCCTTTACTCAGACCCTCAAGTATATCAAGTACTTGACGCATTGGATGTTGCTTTTTCCGTCAAATTTATTCACAACTTTTAAAGACTCGGGACGAAGATATCACCAGCCCAGTATATACTAATAACATACGGATTTTGTGTTATTAAAATTTGCTGTTACAAAATTTTGAAATTGATTGTCGCATCTAAATGCGCATCCGGTGCAGAAAAATGGCACCGATTATGTTATAAGGCATGAAATATTGCATAGAGTAAGACACCTGTTTATCATGTCAGACTGTGTGTCGCCCTCTAGGTGTCGTTAAGTTATTCTTGTCGACGGTGGGCAATCTCATTGCTGTTCCTCCCACATCTCGTTTTATCCATACGTGGTTACTGATATACGTGGGTGTGTGAGCAATCGTACACAAGTCGTTTGGTAGCTTATCATTGGCGCATATAACACATGCATTTTCTTTAATATATTTATAAACCGTTTAGGGAATGTTAAATTAGATGCCAATCACAGTAGACCAAAGAAGGGTACAATCATCAGAATCGCATTGTCTGTGATTTAGAAGGAATCCGCTGTTTAACAACATTAATGAAAGCAGGCATTGTTTAAAATATGTTTGTGACTCTTTATGACGTCATTTGAAATTGCTTTTTTTGGTCACATGATACATATAGCACAAGTTCTTTTTATCAGAATTTTAAATACAAAAATGTTGTAACGTAAGATGGATTTTAATTGAAGTTCAAACTTGCTGTCAGCACATATTGAAAATAATCTGTTCAAATCAATGAATGCATGAATGTATACGGTGTTTGGCAGTCTTGTATGTCTTTGTTTTTAGATTTTAATTCATTTATATGTTTCGGAGTTTAGTGTGACGTCCATATTTACTAAACTAGTACACATATTTGTTAAGGTGCCAACTTAAGCCCGTTTTTGGATGTGGGATGTTCTCGCTGTGTTGAAAACCCTCTGGTGGCCTTGGGCTCTTATGTTTGGTTGTTGTCTCTTTGACACATTTCCCATTTCTTTTCTCAATTTTATGTAAACAAAGAGGCTGTAGGAAGTTCTGTGGTTACATTAATATATTAACATAATATGAAGACCATATGTTGCATCTTAATGTAATGTGGTGATTTTTGTCGTTGAATCGCTGTTCAGTTTGCCGATATACCCAACATCTCTTAAGTTATAGATAATGAAGACCATATGTTGCATCTTAATGTAATGTGGTGATTTTGTCGTTGAATCGCTGTTCAGTTTGCCGATATACCCAACATCTCTTAAGTTATAGATAAGATAACAGTATTGTATATGTCGTAAGCCTAACGACAGCGTTAAACTGTCGTTAACATGTCAATATAATTTAACGAAAATGTTAAGTGTTGTTCAAAAATAATATCGTTTTCTTGCGTGTAAAAACATCGCTAACGTTAATCATGTTTTTACCCACAATTAAATACTAACGACTGCGTTAAACATGGCTCCCTTGCAAAGTATAAAGTACCACAGAATACCGCGAAATAATAACAACAAAGATGCATTATCTTTAGCTTTTACGGATGAGAAGCTAAGGGCAATGTACAGATTTGGCAGACAGAGTATTTTGGTGCTCCCAGACCTTGTGAGGAAGGGACACACAGGAATCATGCACCCTCTGAAGAGCAGCAAGTCATGATTACACTGAGAGTTTTGCCAGTGGAAGTTTCCTGCAGGTTATTTGAGACACACTTGGGAAAAATTTAATTGATTATATTATTTATTTGTATTCGTTTATTTGTTTTTAATGTCAATTACTCTGTTGCAAAATTCTTTATATATCATCATGATTTCAATAACAAATTATTTTTAAAGGGTTGAACAAAGGCACAGTGTCAAGGGTTGTGAAGGAAACCAAAGCTGCATTGTGTAGAAGGCAGAATGAATTTTATCAACATGATCAAATGGCAAACAAATGACGCGGACAAAAACAAAATAAAGGCAGGACATTCCTAGATTTGAGGGTTTCCAGATGTAATTAGAGCCATTGACCTACCACCGACGAAGCCTCGTATGTCAACAGGAAAGGGTACCACAGCATCAATGTGGTGTGTTAACAAAATGTGATGTCCTTTATAGCAAAAACAAAATAATAAATGGGAGCAAGTCAACTAGTAACATTGCAAACTTGTACCTTGTCAACTCGTACCTAACTTGAATCATTGCATACTCGTACCATTAAAAATATATGATATACATTTTTTGTACGCATATACAAATGTTGGTATATTTTAATAGTTTTACCATATTCAATGGAATAGGGACAATACATATGTAGACTATTAAGTGTGACTGTCTCAGATACTAATTAGAAATAGGAGATGAACTTTTGTTTGTGTGTATGTGTGTTTGTGTATGTAGATATCAATTCAAAGGGAAGAAAAACATGTCCTACATTTTATGTTTAACTGGTTTTGCTAGTTGATAATTTCATGTGCTCTATTATAAATTCGCTATTTTTCTTTTACATGAAAATTTACAAAAATCAACACATCTTGGCCAGAAATGCACATGATACACCATATTGAGGACTTCACAGGTATATACATATATGTTAAGTCAAATCTTGCTTCTATTTTCATATTATATTATAGCTTTATATAAATCAGTGCCGATCAAATTTTTGTTAATGAGTTATGCGCCTTGGAGCAATTAATTATGATGGAAATAGCATTGCATTTGATATGAAACCTTCGTTTCTATAAGAGATTTATAAATTGTTGTAAAGTGTTTTTTTTTCAGTTATTGCCCTTGTACCTTAGATAGATAAAAATATATACAACGCAGGGGACAATGGAACTCTGTTCTTTTATTATTTTCAATTTGTTCATCCATTACTTTCATGCCTTTCAGTTGAAACATAATTTTGTTTTACATATACCAATTACATTGTTTAGGAATGTATGCACATGGAAAAGACACCTAACTGGAAAAGAGGCATCTTACTTAGGGATAAAGGATATGTATGCCACCCATTCATCATGACGCCTTATGCGCATCCTGCAAATGAAGACCTAACAAGGTTCAACAGGTATCATGCTAGAACCAGATGTGTAATAGAAAGGACCTTTGGAAGTGGGAAAGGCGTCTTATGTACTACATGCAGAGGGAAAATGAAAAAATAATATTCAAGTTATTCATGTTGATGTATTTATTTCATATATACCTACACATAAAAAGAATAAAATATAGGCAATTGAAGTTAGTTAAAACCCATACATTTTTTAAAAGTGCACGGAAGAAAATGTGGAAATATGATTAATGCCTTTGATGCATTTCTTCATAGATTATTCTTTGTCAGGGATGTATGTTACCTTTACAACCAATAATTAACAAACATGGTAAAGATTTGCCGAAAACAAAGAATTTGAAAAGGGTCATATAACTTTACTCAAGGACAGAGCTTCTGTAACTTGGAGACAAAACCGTTGGGAATAACCATTTAACAAATAAGGGCTATGGAGAGGTTATTCAAACAACGGAATTGTAATTTTCACCTCTCCTTGGTCAAAATATTTAATTCTTCAAATATCCATTTCATTATAACCCGTCATTAAGGACACGACAATTTAATTTTTGGGGAGGGACAGGAAGGATGATTTTGTAAATGCATATCTTGAACTGGTTGAAATAATTATTCCACTGAACAGCAGGCTTAAAACAGATATAGGAAGAGTGTCAACAAGACTGCGAATGTCATAAGCTCATATTGTTTATAATAAATATATGTTTTAATAAATAATAATATGTTTTTTCCTTTTACAGATTCGTATGCAACCTGAAAGCGTATGCAGAATAATCATGGCTTGTGCCATTCTGCACAATATAGGATTGTGGATGAAGGAGCTCGAGCCTGAAGATCAAGTAGAGGAGATGCCTAAAATTAATGCAGTGTAAAATGGAGACAATGATGTAGGGTAATGTCTTTTCAAGTGGAAAACAGATAAAGCAGACAAAGAGTCAAAATAATATATATATAAATATGTAATAAGATAATCAAAGCAAAGATATAACAGGTAAACATTAGAAAAGTATTGGTATTAAAGCCTACTGTTCCATGATATACATCAACCCAGCATTCAAGTTTGCTATAGAGCTGAATTTTGAAATTGGTTTTCATAAGTTCTCTTTCCAAGACTTGGCACTGCAAAGTATACACATCCTCAGCAGTCTTTTCTTGGATTTTTTTTTGTGCTGTTTCTTGTTCAATGAATCTAGAAAACAAGGAGATGAAACATAAAATAGATATGATGAATTCCACTAGACCAATTTTGTATAAAAGAAGGGCGAAAAATATCAGAGGAACATTCAAACTCATAGATCGAAAATAAACTAACAACAGCATGGCTAAAAAGAAAAAGAAAGACAAGCAATAGTGCAGTAGACACAACATAAAAACTAAAGATTAAGCAACATAAACTCCACCAAAAACTGGGATGATTGCATGTGTTCTGGAAGGCTAAGCAGGTCTTGCTCCACATTTGGCATCTTTCGTGTTGCTCATGTTATTACAAACCAGGTAAATAGTCTAATTCGGTAGGTCACATTCGTGGAAAGGAAAAGGATTGTAGTTACGACATAAGGAACATATGCAATATCATCAACCAACTCGTGATGGCGTCTGTAAAATGTACGAAGGACAATTTCAACTTCACCATTAAGAACTCTTGGTTCAATAGCTTCCTTGTGAGCACCAACCCTATATCAAGGAAATCATTATAGGAAATACGGAAATATCGTATCAATTTGGAGATATATACTCCATATGCAGGCGCTGTTGGAATGTTGCTACATAGAAATGGAATGTTTAAGCATTGAACCTTATTGATTTTCTATTCTTCAACGTGTTAAAGAGTATAGCAAATTAAACATAATAAAAGTATATCGGGCATATCAATTGTTTCTTCTTTGAAATATTCTGATCCTCAATTTGATAAAAAACAATATTCTGGTCTAGCAGATTTTCCTCATATATTATAGTGTTAAATTTTGAAATTAATAGTTTGGTTGAAAGTGTCGAAAATCTAAATAAAATGTTAAATGCTTGAAGTTAAATGGTTGCTCCTAACCATGTTTGTTTCTAGTGAATGTTGCATCCACCCTTATTTTCACTTCCTTTCTGAAACAATTTATATGTTTGGCAGTATGCATGGCTTCGCAGTCATAGCAACCCATTGATCCTTCCTAAACATTTTTGGTGGGTGTGTTTGTCCTGTCGATAACCCAAAAGTAAGCCTTAACACCTGAATGTGCTTTTTGTGACCGTGGCATAAAAAGTACAAGCTAGAATTACAAAAGACCTCAATAAATCTTACACTAGTATGTTCTATCCTAAACATGTACTTATATTCCACATTGCTAGAAACAGGGAATAATTTTGAAATGTGAGGCCCCAGGGCAAAAAAACAGAGAAAAATACCTACCCTGGGTCATTAAACAGATAATGTAACTTGTATATGCTATGATTTTATAATTTTAACGGTCTTTTGTAAAGAAAACAATAACAGTGCTAGGAAGTTATGCAAAAATAAGATGTAAGCAGTCATTTCTATAAAACTTTTAGTGAATGTATGCACCAGACTGATATATTCATAAATACAACTTTTGCTAATATGGCTTTGTTTAAAGACTTCTAATCCATATATTAACTAACTTATGCTAGATATATGGTTAGAGATGATACTGTTGTGACAAGACTTCTAAACTGACCATTTGAGGCAGAAATTGTGAACTTTCATTGACAAATAGGCATACAGTAAGATGTGGACTGGAGACAGAGGCAGGATTATATACTTTTTAAAATCTTTAATGTTGGAATGATTAACTACTAAACATTACATTTATAGTATTTAACAACCGGGGTAGTTTTCTTATCAGTTTTAAAAGTAGTAACCTCCTTGTTGGTGTGATGTTGTAATCAATTTATTTATTTATACCATCTTTATTTAATATTATATTGTACAATTTGAATTTGTGATTCGTTTAATATCTAACTATAATAGTTTATTTTTTATCAAAAATATAAACCAGGTAATTTGAAAGTTTTTATTCATTTATCACCGTAGTTCAATTCAGAAGTCAGACGGTCTATTTTGTCTATTTTATATTGAAAGAACAAGAGGGTGTTTACATTGGCAATATTTACTATCAATGACTGTGAAACAAGAAAGGAAAACATTGTACATTATAAAACGAGAAATAATCAAAATTAAATACAAAACTCTTCTTTAGTGAAATCAAAACGAAGTACAGAAACACTTTTGATTTTCATTTTGGTTTTAGAGAAATCAAAACAAAAATGTTTTCGAGAAATCAAAACAAAAATGAAAACACTCTCGTTTTGATATTTCAAAATGAAAAACGAATGGACGCAAATATACACGGACCAATAACTCTAATTTCACATTATCAACTTTCATTTTTTTAACACAACACGAGTAATAGTTCACTTTTATTCCATTTGTTTGTTTTTTCGTTCTTGTAAATTGGTTCAAATAGAAATACGAAAGCATTAGTATTTTACTAGGAATTAGGTATGAAATAAACCATAAATGAGGTTGGTACAAGGAGATAGAGTGCGTGCACGGTAGAACGTTTAAAACACACTATTCATGACGAACAGGAAATAAGTTCATGCAAAGCCCTGTCTTGCACGTCAAAACGTTTAATATCAGAACACCAAAATCGGATGCATATCCAAAGAAAAAGACATTGTACAACAAATAACGCTCCAACACCCCATTTATATTGCGATATGACACAAGCAGATTCTTATCGCGCCAAAGGAGATTATCCAGTTGTAGGGTGAAATGGTAATCAAATAAGCTACATACGGTGTGATTTTGCCACACGCTTTTTGAATTTGGGAAAATTTGTCCTGAACAAATGATAAAAGCAAGAACTAAATAATGTCTTTAAGATTGTGGCTGTCTACAAATAAATAAAATGCATCTATTTTGATTTAGAAGGTCTGGGTCAGAATTTGGAATTTTACCTTGCAATATTTGTAATTATTACATACAACAACTACGTTTAGAAATGTATTTAAAATACAATACGTGAATCTCTAGATAAAAGTTTTCAAATACAACTTAACGATATAAACATTTCAACCATTATTTACCTTCTGACTGGATAATCAAAGTTTTCTGGTCACTGGGGCCACCATGAAACTGAGTCCGTCATAACATCGAACATACTCTTCTCTGCTTGTGAGGGCTGTGAAGGGTGAGGACGCCATACGTATTTTTCTTTCTTTTGAACTTGGGTAAACTTTTCCTTCGCCCCTGCTCAAGTTCCTCCACCTATTCCTAACTTCGGCCTCTATTCTTTGCAGACTTCAACGGCATTGACTTTGCTGGTAATTTCTCTCTACATTTCCGGTTTTGTGCTATTTGTTACATCCATAGATTGTTTTTCTTTTATAGATCGAGATTGATTGTCACCAGTTCACTTATTAGGTTGCTCTCAGATACTGTAAAATTTAGTTTTCTTTCTGTGGTAAGTTTTTTTTTTTCTCAGTCATTTTGAATAATACAATAATACAGAAAGTTATTTTTCCAGCAATGTAGGTATTTTTGTCTTATCACATCGTTAAATATTAACTCTGTATTAACAAGCAATGAGTATCAATTCTACCCCACAACTGGTAGACGTGGTTTCTTTCCAAACTCACAAGAAGCTTAATTGATACAAAATCTCAACAAAACAAAAAGAAAAGAAAGAAACATCTCGAAAGTTCTTGCACATTATACTTCCAAGTAAACTTGAAATTAAGGATATTACTGAAACCTTAAATGCGGCTGCATATCTTGATCTGTTTTCTTAATAAAGACACCGGTGGACTACTAATTACTACTAAGTAGAAAAGAGAGGCGGTAGATACGCAAAGGACATTCAAACTCATGCGTAGCAAAACAAAACTGTCAACACTATGGTTAAACAATTAAAAGAGAAAAGACAAGCAACAGTATAAAAACACAACAAAGAAATCTAAAACAGAGCAACACGAACCCTATTGAAAACCGCGGATGATCCCATTTACTCCCGGACCGGAAGAAAGATCTTCTCAACATTTGACTCATGTCCTGTTGCTCATAAAAGTACAAATTAAAATGAGTTTGTTCACGACGATTTAATCAAATATTCCAAAAGGCTCAACAAATTCATGAAAGCGTTCGTAAAATTTTCGGAGGAATGGATTCAACTTAAGCACTTTGAACTCTGTGTTTAATATCTCCTCTGTGAGTAGCAATTCTCTGTCAGGAAATCATAATAGGAAATGCAAGCTCTTGAATGTGAAATCAATTGTTAGACATACACTACATATTCAGGCGCTGCTGGATTGTTGCTATATAGACATTGAAAGTTCACAATTTATATAATTATCTATTATGTTGTTAAGTTTTCTTCTCGACAAACCCTTATGGTCAATGTCGAGATGTAAGTCAAAATATTGGGCATACTATTTTTAAAGTTTCCTTTATTTCAAATTTGATTTGATAGATACGTTCAACATATTCACCAAACTTCGAATTATATATTTAGTGTTAGAACAAAACAAAATATCTGAAGTTCAAGGACAACGCTAGCTTATGTCGTTCTTTCTAAGAACATTATTCAAGACGTCTGCCGAATGTGAATGTTTATTTGTGTTTTAAATGGGGTATACTTGTATAAAGTGTGGAAAAGTCACATTCCAAAAGGTGGATTTCACGAACCAATTGCAGTACATAGGGTCGCAATATTTTCAACATATCAAAGAAAAAAAGCGCATCAAAGATACCAGTGATTTTTTTTTTTGAGCTTAAATTACGTTGGTGCTTAACTCCGTTTTTATTTTAAGCTAAAAGTTATCATAAGAAGTTTCACGAACCTAAATTTTGTTTATATAAACATTTCAACATATTTTAAAACCCAACAAAGCCAAAGTTGATCTATAGTAGACAAACCATAGTGAAAAAGAAAATAAAGAAAGAAAACATTAGTTAACAGCACAGATTATGTTAATTAATGATCATTTAGGCAAACACATACCATTTCTTTCAACCAAAAAAGATCCTTAATGAGACGATTAAAATAATCTGCAAATGTAATGTTTAACAGAAGCAAAAGTTTAAACAAAGATAAGTGCAAATGATCAAACCGTGAAAAGAGACTACATATATAATCAAAACAATTATTTGAAATTGGATGTTATCTTATTTTTATTTTTGTACAGAAAGCGAATATTTAATTAGGGGACTTATACAACCCACTTAAAAGAGACCTGACATAATTCAAGTGTTTGTTCTTAAATGTACATATAAACTCCCCATCGATAGCGGTATAGATATTATATAACTCTTGAAATATGTATTTGGATATTTCGATCTATCGAACTGATCCCTATGCATATTTCTATCAAAGAGTTAAATCAAAACAAGGCTGCTACTTCAATCAGAGGCTCCGGTCAAACATATTCACAGACAAGAACAGCGTTAGGTAATTGGAGACAAATCACAAACAAAACACATGACAGTGAAAATGTAATTAAAATATTTAATGGAAAGGCAAGAGACAACATATTGTACATAATTGCCTTAATTTTTCTTTATACGAAGCTGCATAATTTGAATTAAAATATAAACACGATTTATTTTCATAAATGGCAAAAAGGAGAATGTGAATCATATCTTTCATAATCTGATACTGAGAATTGATAAAATCAAGAACAGGTGAACAACCACTGAAGCTGAATTAAGAAGGTGAGATTAATATAAGACAGAATATCTATAACGTCTGGCTAAGTTCACAATTACATAAACACAAATGAATAGAGTAAATGACAGAAATGAGCAACGACTACCAACCAGGGCGAGTTTTGGTTGCTTGAAATATGAATACATCAATAACAGCATGAAGCAGTAATTTCAAATTAATCATCAATAGATAAAGGAAACAGTTGAATATGGCTGTTCAAAGTCATCATTCGATTTAGAGAAAACAAATCGGTTCACAAACTAAGACCGAGGAAACACATAAACTATAAGAGGTACATGTAAACAATGGAACAACAGCAAAACAGAACTGCAACATAAACAAACGCCAACATACATAGAAACGGACTATTTGATAACAGATGCCACATTTCTGACTTGGTACAGAACATTTTAAGAAAACATGGTTAAACCAAGTTTTATGACTAGCCAAAATCCTGCATATATGGTAATGTTTAAGAAATACCACTAAAATGACAACACTGCGTCACAGGAATACCGTACAAACAAACGCAAGAACATTCATCATAGAAACATACACAAATAAATAATAGAATAGAACATTACAACATGTAAACAGCAGAATAACAACGGACATCTAATAACAATGAATAAGAATCACCTGTTTTGTATTATGGTGCGTGCTTTCCATAAAAAATTCACTCGATCATATGTTTACCTTCAAATGTAATAAATCAATATTTATCTTAGGTTATTTGAAATCTCTCTTGATTGAATGTGAGAAAATATTTTTCAAAACCATTTGCAGTTATAATAGTAAACAAAATTGATGTGTTTATTTGGTCAGAATCACATCAGATGGTTTAAGTGATATTTCATAATGAAGGGTCACTTCTGGTCGCAATTATGTGTTGAAATACAAGACAATGTCGACTTTAAGTTGATCAAGGGAGAAAAAATGAAATATAATCATGAACTTGTTTTTAAAATTTGTTTCAGCTTATTTTTTTGTTACCATTCAAATACCCATGTGATGAATAATATTGTTGCGTTATCTTTTAAGAATTAAGATAGATCTACACGTTTTAAAAATAAATCACATTCTAAGCAACAATGTAAAGATGGCATAATTTTTATTATTAATTGTTTTGGCTTTTAACTAGCTGTCAGTAACTGCGAGTACTCTCAAATCGTACTTTCTTGTTTATTTGACCTGTTGATACTAATTGTAATGCTTTTTTGTTATTTAATGTTATTTAGGGTTATATCTGGTCTATATACCAGCTTTGATAAGTGTTTGGTACTAATATAAATTTCCACTTCGTACTATGAACATCAAAATTATTTATTTTGTTAAAATATTTCCTTTCTCTATTGTAACTGTATACGTATACCTAACAACAAAATTATTTTCATTTACCTGTGTTTAAAGTTATTGAAATGGCTGATATTTTTGTTCGAGCATATTATTTTTCTTAAATTGTTTAACATTTGTTATGATATTGTAACTATTATATTTATTTAGTTGGCCTAATTTGTTTTGTGTGGCCTAAGAATGTTTACATTGTTTTATATACATTGTGTACAAAATAAAATACATTGTGTTACAACTATGCAGTTAAGAATTCACTGGAACATTCATTGATACTCATGGAATGATTAGAACTTTCTATTTCACTTACATAACGTTTCCAGAATGATCATAACAAAAGATGCGTAATTTATATTTCTAGCGTTGTCTAGAAATTTCTGTTTGAGTATTTAAATGCAGACCCAAAAGTTAGTAAAATATATAGAGATTTGGACATAGACAAAGATAGACTTAGACATCGATAGACATCAACATTCTCTGCAGTTGGATTGACACTTTTATTTACAAACTACATCATACTAGATTGTGACCAATTGGATATAATATTCTGTGGATTCCCGTGAAGATTTCCGGATAAAGAAAAGATAAAAGATTGGACTCATATTTTGACAGTTAAGTTGACATTTCTTTTTGTGTAATACTTTTGTAAACTAGTGTATAATAAATCTTGTTAAATTTTATTATTGATTTGTGTCTTTGTTGGCTACAATTAAAAGGCGATTTTCTGACATAACACATTTCATACCAATATAACATGTTACTTTTATTATTCTTCCTTAGTTTATTTATTTTGAATTTACATTGTATCATAGGTCAAATTTATTTGTCCAGTGTATGTTCAATGCTGTTAATATGTCCTTCGATTGAGTAAAGCTATTTCAGTTGATATTTTATAGTGTGTCATTCTATGTTGTGATGTTACACTATTGTTTCAGAAAAAGGGTGAAGGTTTGGTACCATTAAAACGTTTAAACCCGCTGCATTTGTTTGCACCTGTCCTAAGTCAGGAATCTGATGTTCAGTAGTTGTCGTTTGTTGATGTGGTTCATAAGTGTTTCTCGTTTCTCGTTTTTATATAGATTAGACCGTTGGTTTTCCCGTTTGAATGGTTTTACACTAGTAATTTTTGGGGCCCTTTATAGCTTACTGTTCGGTGTGAGCCTAGGCTCCGTGTTGAAGTCCGTACTTTGACCTATAATGGTTTACATTTATAAATTTTGACTTGGATGGAGAGTTGTCTCATTGGCACTCATACCACAACTTCTTATATCTATAAACAATTAATTTTTGAGACATCAGTTGATCAAAGAACAAGAAGATATTCCTAATTTGTAGAAGAAGTTGACATGACTACATGAATAATTTTTCAAAATATAGCAGACGAATTGCGGCAATACTCTACATAGCTTATTGATATAGGTAAATGATATGTGACTTTATCGGAAAATCTCGTAGAATTCAAAGAAACCTGCAGTGTTTACCATCTACAATCAATCTAAATGCATAAGATATGTTAGATTATGGCAATGGTCTTCATAGTACTATGTAACAAACAATGTTAAATGACATAAGACCTGCATTTTAAAGTTGAATTCTACAGAACTAAAGAGAGTACAAAACAGACTACACGAGGATACCTATGATTTGTTTTAGAAATAACAGCCAATCGGAGCCGGAAATTCACCCGCACCAGTTAACCATAACACGTTAAAAATTAAAAGGGAAAATAAATAATTCCCATTTAAGCACAGTTTTGATATTTCCCACTCAATCAGTGCCGAAACACTGTGTATTAGCTTTTTCATAAAGAATATGGACATTGATTTGTACAACAGGAAATTAAATACAAAAATAATCATCAATGCAATAAAAATCATCAAGATCTTCTCATTTTATATGTAAGAGAGTTGTGATACTCAAATACCAATTTATATAAAACAGATTTTCTCGTCTTTATTTAATACGTTTACTTTCTCTGTAAATACTTTATAACTGTTTTATCTAAAGAGTATTGACACTCTTTGTCATATGCGGTTCCTCTATGTCTTGATTTCCAGAGAACTGTCTAGTACTATACGTTACAACTATAATACTACAGAGTATCGCCACTCTAGTTATAGCTCTTTTGCTAAAGAGTATTAATATTTTGCAGTTCTTTAACATCTGCACTTTAATTAATCCTGAAAAGTTTGTTTGTGACAGAGTATCGATACTCTATGAAACTGTTTTCTACCTTGAGAGATTCGATATTCTTTCAAACAGGTTTCTACTTTGAATATATTGAGAGTATCGATACTCTTTTAAACAGCTTTCTAACTTGAGAGTATCGATACTCTTTAAACAGCTTTCTAACTTGAGAGTATCGATACTCTTTAAACAGTTTTCTAACTTAAGAGTATCGATATTCTTTTAAACAGCTTTCTAACTTGAGAGTATCGATACTCTTTAAACAGTTTTCTAACTTAAGAGTATCGATACTCTTTAAACAGTTTTCTAACTTGAGAGTATCGATACTCTTTAAACAGTTTTCTAACTTGAGAGTATCGATACTCTTTAAATAGTTTTCTAACTTGAGAGTATCGATACTCTTTAAAAAGCTTTCTAACTTGAGAGTATCGATACTCTTTAAACGGTTTTCACCCTGAGAGTATCGATACGCGTTCAACAGTTTTCACCTCAAGAGTACCTATACTCTTTAAACAGTCAACCATCCAGAGTATCGATACTCTTTTGAACAGTTTTCTTCCATGGGAGTATCGATACTCTGTAAAGCAGTTTGTTTTACCTTGAGTGTTTTAAACTGTTTTCGACCTTGAGAGTATCGACACTCTTGACCTTTTCTATCCTCAAAACATGGAAGAATTTGAACAAATAAGTACTACTAAAGCTGACTATGTGGTATGGGCTTTGCTCATTGTTGAAAACCGTACGGTGACCTATAGTTGTTAAATTCTGTGTCATTCGGTCTCTTGTGGAGAGTTGACTTATTGGCAATCATACTACATCTTATATATATATATATATATATATATGAGCATTAATGTAATTGGGCTACTTATTGTTTTCTTCGACCCATACATAAGAATATATAAATATAGCAATACAAGAGTATGTATTTTTCTTCTGTAGTTGGAATTAACCAGATGAAAACCTCCACAGGATAACTACATGTTCAGGACACAACTTTATAAGCGACACTTAGAGCTTGGGCCCTTGTTGTATAAGTAGCCAGATACCATGTTCAATATCATGCTAATCTATATAGAAAGGCGTCAAAGGCGAATAAGGAATCTAAGTGTTGACATTGCAGGCACAGTTCACAGTACAAGATTAGAGAATATACTGCTCGCTTACATTCCTGATAATTAGGAATACAAACAATGGAGAGGGTTTACTTGCTTTCAAAGATTATTTAGTTTCAGGAGCGAACATGTTATGATGTATTTGACTCCAACTACTTTGTATATGCAAATTCATAAAGCAGTGAAAATCGGTGTTTGCAGCGACATTCTTAGCGGTGCATTTGGATTTGACTGCAATGTTCCAGACATACTGTCAGGATAATTTGGTTCCAATATCTCTCTGAACTCGTTTTGTTTTTCTGATGCATCACGTATCAATCACAGTCACATCTCAGGGATTACGGCTTTATGGACGTGCTTGGTAAGCTCTTCGTAATCCGCTATCTACGATGTTGGTTTACTGATAGATGGCCCTACGACGGACTACTTTCAATAACAGAAATCATTCTGCCAATGATATACATTTTCTTGGTGTAAATATCCGCGTCAGCATTCACTCTGATGGGGAGGTATGTTATGACGTCTGACGTCTGAGGGTCTGTATCCATGGTGTTATATTATGTACCGCCATTCATTTCAAAGCTCTACGACTTGGTCCTGATAATGCTTCCTTTCATCGTTAATACTACGTCCAAGAGTCATTGCCCAGTATTTCATCTTCGTGGTGAGCTGGCTGAATTGCTGATCAACCTGGTCCTAACAGCAGCCGTTGTAAAGGCAGTACAGTCAACATACTAAAAATCATACGCAAAACTAAAATTGACGCCGTCCTATCCAACTTTACGACAACAATAAAATATTCAATGCTCACAAAATGTTTTCAAGCACCAAACCGACTGTGTGAGTGCTGACCAGCTAGTAATAGTTGTTAAAACTTATAGTTAATTAGTATGTTGTATTCTTAGGAAACACTAACAATTTCTCAGATGTTCATATTCAACAGCTACAATCGAATTCATTTGGGAAAAGATATATTGCTGTAGATAAACAACATGGGGTTTTAAATCTTCACCCTGATGCCGTTAGGCTATCCACCTTGAAATAAAGAAGAAGCTGATACCATAGTTGTGGTGCACATTGCAGATGCGTTAAATGAAACACTCTAGTGATGATCTGGACAGTTGATACGACTGTAGCATTAATTCTTGCGTCTTGCTTTCGGATGACAAATAGAGCTGAAATATACCTTGGGATTAGACATTTTATATACATTTCCATTCATGAACTTGCTACCACTTTAGGACTAGACAAATCTTATGCTTTGCCTGTCTTCCATGCATTTACCAGATGCAACACTGTCATTGTTCGCGGTAAAAGGAAACAAAACAGTATGGGATGTCTTTTAATGATGTCATCAGAACATTAGCCATTATGAGAGACCAGACAAGCTTGTTAGAGAGTTATCTACTACAATCTAATTTGGTTGATAGTTCTAATTTGCAATCAAACCGCATGTTTTTATTTTCATACTGATTGCAGGGTTTGTTTTATGTGCTGTTTGGATGCTGTAGAATATATCCTCGTGATGCATATGTTTGCCTTTATATTTTACAGCTATGGATTTTTGTTTGTGAGAGAGCTGTCTATTAATAGTTTTCGAACTTTGATGGATGGTTGTCACATCGCCAAAATGAACACATCTCCTTGTTTTATAAGGACTATGTATGTCGAAACCATTATGCCATTAATGGAACAATTCGTTATTCTGATATATGGTCAAACACCTATATCAAGGAATGCAAACTAGGCAAGAAATCATCTTTTAGTTAAAAAGCAAGTCGATTGAAGGTATTCCGCCAACAAAATCAGCCCTTTTCTAACACATCAAACGTTCTACTGATCAAGGTGGGTATGTGCGGATGGATGTCTCAACTTGGAACCACAATTGCCTAGAAAATCGCTTATCATTTCGGAAAACCTGAGAATACTCCCAGTTTTGGCGGGGCTAGTGTTGCTCTGTCATATATTATTTTGTTGTGTGTACTATAATTTGTCTGTAAGTTTTGTTAATTGTTTTAATTGTTTAACCATGGATTTGGTCAGTTTATTTTCGACTTGTGAGTTTAAATGGCCCCTGGTATCTTTCGCCTCTATTTTTCCTAGTCCAAATGCATTTGGTTGGATAAAGACATAAAACGATCAATTGCAACTTTTTGGGCCAATATGTCAGATGCATCATATTCATGTCAAGAGTGAATTCACTGTGAATGCGAATGGGGATGATGTGGTCGTTGCAGGTGTGGTCAGTCTGCCTCCCATGTAATGCCCTGTTTATTCTAAATAACATGTCTTCCAATTTGTCTAATTGGCAATAGAACCATAGTACTATCAGTTCTTCAACTCTGTTTGATGGAACATACATTGCTTATTTTGAATAAACATATGTATTTAGTCCTTAAATTATGTTTTAGTAATCTATTTAACTGAAATGACAAGATTCCGTACAAAATGTCCTGATATCTTGAAGGAAATGATAATTTTCATGTATACACAATAATTTTAAGGTATATTAAGCTACAGATTGTGAAAAATAAATAACAATATTCAGTTATCAAATGCATGTCCGCCATTTGGTGATAAAACCAGACGTTGAAAAATAGCTTTCATCCATATCTTATTTTATTCATAATGGTTAACATTTGTTTTGTTGAAAATTTCATGCTTTTAACCCAAAGTGCACAATTATTGACATATCTGCTGGACTATAAAACAAATGTCACAGTTATATTGTTACGTAATAAAGTGATATTCATAAATAAAGAAGTAAACAGTGCAAGGTATAATAACAATAAAATAGTCTAATGCATACGCGCAACACTTCTGAAAGCCTCAATCACTCAACTAAGATGCACGCTGATTTAAATAACACATATTGTATGACAATACATACAAAATGTGCCAATATATAAAAAGTAATTATGTACATGTTCATGTGCATGTCTTTAGGGCATTGCATGTTTTCCTTGGACTTTCTCAACCTGGAAAAGAAATATATATATTAATTATTGATTCCACATTTTACAATCGAAAACCGTTGACCGTTTGTTTTCTTCTACACTTTTGAACTGTATATCAAGTGAAAATAAAGAATTATTTAATCAAAAGTACATAGATGCGTGAAAGTATTGATTTACTGACAATAAAATAGTATTTTAGAAAAAACGCTTGTTCATTCTTGTCATTCTTGTTATGCTTGTAATGCGTGTCATGCTTGTCACGGTTGTCAACAATATAACGTTTTTAAGGATTATTACTAATTTACTACTAATTTAAGTTTCAGCTACTTGGTTTATCTGAAAGAATAGACCATGATGATAACATCCGAAAACCCGCTATGCGGTGAAAACACTTAAACGGATGTGTCGTTAATTTAATATTAATTGAGTTAGAAAGTGTTTGCAATGACAATCTAATTGGAGGAAATGAAAAAAGGCATGCACTAAACAAAAATAAAATGTAAACGCCCATGCATCAAACTAAAACTAAATGTAAATAGGGTATGCAACATAACAAATAAAATGCAAACGGATGCTTACATTTTCAGTACAGCTTTAATTCTAGGTACATGTATTTCAATTTGTATATAGCAAAAGAAGCTTGAATGCTAAAGTCCTTCCAAAATTAAACATATATTATTTTTTCAAATTACATAAAATGCGTATCTTGCCAAATTATATGTCAAGAAAACGATCAAATTATTTTTAATATTTAGTCATGATGGCCATCTGTTGTGTTAAAATTGTAGTTCCTCATTGTCAAAATTAACAGTGTCTCATGCAGTTACATGTTATTGCTTGTAACATGATTCTAATCTTATCAGGGTATGGCTTAATTGATTCCAGCAAAAGTATCAATGATATAAAATTTACATCAATTATATTAGATGTTGAATACCAATCCTAAAAATTAAATAATAGGTCAATCCGTATCAACCTACATTCTAACATATTCTTGATTTATGTTTTCTATGAACCAGGAATGCACGATTAAAATAGAATATAAATTTTTATAGATAGTCATACCTCCATTATTAATCTATTCTAGACATGTGATATATCGTTATTATAAAGTATAGTAATTATTAATATATTCCTTTTCAAAGTTGTTTTATTCCTTTCTATGATTGTATGTGATTGTATTTTGTATGTATTTACCTTTTGTTTCACATGTGAATGTGACAGAGTGTTTTAAATAAAGCATATTGTTATTGTTGTTAGTACTTACGGTATTAAGTTCGCTTTCTAAGTTACTAGTGTAACTATCTAGTTTAGCAATGGCATTTAACAACGAAATACTATCAGTTCCAGCCCAACTCTTTATAAAAGACAACAGTGACTGTTCACTTAAATCAAAGATGGTGTCAAGATTAACTTTAAATAATTCTTTCGCAAATGGAGAGCTCTCAGTACCCTGAAAAGCTGTTACTCTCTGACGAAGTCGAATGGTTTCCTTTTATCTCTATTTACACCGGCCTGTGTTGTTTCAATGACATTCCTTTCGATGATAGTTTCAAAACTAACGTGATACCAGCAGCGCCAGTCGTCATCGCAGCAGCTCCAACCAAAGACGCACCCCTGTAAAGGGGCTAATAATGCACCAAGAAATAATGATGTACCAGTTGTTATATTTCTCACTGTTCTCGCTGCTTTTATTTTTCATTTGCCCTATATAGTTCTCGTTTTAAATCGTTCAGTCTTGGAAGGGTTTCGTGTCGTATTTTCTTCCAACATTTCACATCTTCATTGAGTTCTTCATCTGCAAAGAGGTTATCGCATTTGAGTTCATATTATGCGGCATATTGCATTACATTGTTATATACTATAATTTTTTCAAAAATAATTGTCCTGCTTAAAACAGGATATGTCAATTACAATTCAATAGAAATTAGCTATTTAGATAAGATTCAGAACACAAAATGTTTGAATTTTAAAATTAACAAATTATAAATCAAATGTTTTAAATGTTTTACTTAATCGATGGTTCAATATGTGTAAATGTTATAATTAACTAAAACAATATCATGCATTTACAAGTTAGTAACTGATATGTAAGATACTACATATATTCATGATTGTTATTGTATACTTTAGTTGATCATTCCATACTATCATTAAGTCATACTTATGTATTTCAATCCGACCTGGTTGCATTAGGAAGCAGGAAATATGTCAATTAGACAGTAATCAGATGATACAAATAACAAAATATTTTTAAAGGATATACAGCTGTTTAAAATACCTCTTTGTCTTTTCGGCTTTCTGTTTCTGAAAGTAGACATATAAAAGGTAAGAGAATCCCTATTGAATAACTGCTAGTCAATAAATGATATACGACGCCATTCTAACCATCTGTCAAACTTGAAAATAAAACAAAACGACAGTTCCTATGATATACAAAACTATATACGATGGCAAAATATTGATAAGAGTTATCGAAAGCAACAAAGACATAGAAATAGACATGTAACACTGTAAGCTAAAGAAAATAAAGCTTTTAAAAATTCAGATGCTCATGAAACATAAGCAGTTTTGCTCCACTAAAGGCATGGCGATTGACTCATGATAGTGCAATATCGAATATTAAATCACAATCCACTACGTTAATATCGTTGAATAGTTATAAAACATTTCAACAATTTGAAGGAATGAAACATCTTTTGACTAAGTACTAGCTTCTTTTCAAATTTCGTCGGTGTAACCTCAAAATATAGACATAATTTTTCGCAAAAGATTAAGAACCGTGATGATTTCTGATATTGACATAAACGTGTTTATATATGTCCTGTTCATAAAATAAATGTTCAGAACATAGGACAATTATAATATATTAACTATCCTGTTTCATTGGGTGGTTGAAACGAAGCATAAAACAACAACTTACAGAAAGATAAACATATTTTGTAATCCATGAAATGAGTAAAACATTAAAACTAACAAGATTGATATAAAATAATTTATTACGTGAGATGTAGCGTACAATGTTAGAATTTCATAAATCCATTCAGAACATTCAAAGCTAGGTGAACACAAAACAAAAATAAGGAAATTGCATGAAACACAAAGGCACGGATTGAGAACATGTAGTTCGACAGGGCAAGCATGTATCGTAATCCGAGGAATTCACACTTAGTCCAAATGTAAAGATATTGAATAGGATACAATTTCCAAATATACCCACAGACGACTTTTCTGGAATGTAAAGTTTTAAGATCTACATCTAGTGAGTTCAGACATATATTTGACGTTTCGGTTAATGATTGATGATGACCTTTTATGCTATGTTGCATCGATTTCAATAGTTCCTCTTCATAACTCATGAGAATCTTTTTCAGTAAAGTGTGCACAAACCTATGTTTGAAATAGCTTCTTCTTTCCTTTCGTATTCATTGCATTAACAATGAACACTTTTGAAACATTCTTTTAAAATGTTAAATTCAAACTTATGAGGATTATACATGAAAAAAAGCTTACCTTAAAACAAAAGCACTCAATGAAGTTTATATAATCATAATTTTGATTTTATTTTGTAACTAGCGTAAGATACTGTTCCCCATGGAAAATATATTCTGTTGGACAAAACTAATAGATTGTTTTGTCTGCAGAAAATATGTTATACATGTACCGACATACTACCCAGGACAGTACATCATTATAAAATAGTAGGTTCCTTCATAAAGTTTTTCAACAATAGTTCACTGACAAATACTGTCCCTGAAAATATCTTATTGCAGATATCTATCCATGATGATATTTTACAACGAGATACTTTCCATCAAAATATTTTCTGATTACAATTTGTCTTCCCTAAAGAGGTTTACGTCATTAAATTACGAGAGTGTTTCTGGAATTTTGAAATATTGTTCATTAACAGTTAAAGTAAACTGTGAAATGCTGCATCAAATAACTCTCATTTACGATACACAAGCATGAAGCATGCACATTTTTATACTTATAACTGAAAATATGTTGTGAGGCATTTTATATATTAAAAACATATTCTATCATAAGTTAATTTCAAATTTGCATTTATAATAGATCACGATCACAATCAAATATGTTTATTGTGCCATATTAAAATGTATACATGATATAGATATAAGTAAATTTCTAACAATAACTTGTAATATATGTACTTAAAGCGCGAAAATCACTATGTGATCCGTGCAAACTCATCGAACCTTTAACCAAACTTATCTTATCTATGTTGTAATTAGATCTTTGAATATAGTTTACATTGGCACACATATCAATTTTGTCATCAGCAAATTGAAACATAACTAAATTTGTATTCTTTTCAAAAGGGATGTATAAATACACATCCACGTTCATTTTTCTATATAGAAGTTAACTCGTATAGTTGATTTTAGTCTCTTATGCATGATTTTTATTATTAATTGTTTTTGGCTTTTAACTAGCTTTCAGTAACTGCGACTACACTCAAATCGTACGTTCTTGTTAATTTGACGTGTTGATACTCTTTGTGATGCTTTTTGTTATTTAATGTTTACTTTATTAGTGTAATATCTCGTCTCTATTTTTACATATACCAGCTTTGATAAGTGTTTGGTATGACTTTAAATTTTCACTTCTGTTCTCATACTATGAACAACAAAATTATTTATTTTGTAAAAATATTTCCGTTCTCCATTTATACTGTAAACCTTACAACACCTGTCCTTAGAAATGAATCTGATTTTCAGTAGTTGTCGTTTGTTGAAGTGGTTAATAAGTTATTCTCGTTTCTATTTTTTTATATATAGATTAGACAGTTGGTTTTCCCGTTTGAATGGTTTTACACTTAAATTCAGAAAGGAAATGGGTAATGTGTCAAAGAGTAATTTTGGGTCCCTTTATAGCTTGTTGTTCAGTGTGAGCCAAAGCTCCGTGTTGAAATCCGTACTTTGACCTATAATTGTTTATTTTTACAAAGTGTGACTTGAATGGAGAGTTGTCTCATTGGCACTCATACTACATCTATTGTTATTGTCCAGGGATTGATTGTTTAACTTGTCGTTAAGTCTAACAATATGGTTAGAGCTGTTGTTCATCTCTACGTTAACTTTAACGTCAAAATTAGGTTAACGGCAAGTTGAACAACCGGCCCTTAGAAACAACAATCTTTGAAAGTAATATTGTCACAATATTAAGTATTATAACCTCTCTTTCATGAAACATAATTTCAATACGCTTTATCTATGAAACATCGTCTATATACAGGCAAAACTCATATGGAAATTTTTCATAGATGGGGTCACAATATGATGATTTGTAATCATGAATTATTGTTTAAGACAATGTTTCATAAGACAACATATTTTGCTTTATACTTGTGGCAACTTAAAAGATTGAACCTCAACAATTTATTAAAGTGTATATCACAATATAATTTTATTTACCGATTTGTATAATACTCTGAATATGAAAATATTATATTCAATTTGATGATTTTCTTACTCTCCACCTTGAATCTTTAATCAATAATTTATTTAATCTATTTCCTATATTGTCAGTTGATAAATTCAGAAATTATGACCTACCTCAGTGAGTTCAAACCTTCTGGATTCAGTGATAAAAAGTAAACTATAATAGACAGTAGCAGGCATTACAGGGCATTATTTACGAGATATCAAAACATATGAAATATTAAAATATGATTGTTTGTGTTTAATCATTTATGAAAGTAAAATAGTGAAATAATAATTAGCTTAAAGCAGCAGGTTTGGTTCAATTTTGTCAATAAAAGATAAGAAACATCCCTGAAGAATTATTCACCTGCAAGTGAATTATTTGACCTCATTGACTCTGTATACATGTGAACCTCCAGTTAACCCCTTAGCTAGAGATTGGTTACGCATGCATTTGGCGTGTTCCTTCTTTAAAAGGAAAGTAATGACAATATTGAAAGTGAAAAAGGGCAAACCATTTGAATGACTGATTTGATCCACAAAACATTTACTTATACAGAATTGTATATATGTATATTTAACCTGTAATATGAAATTCAACAGACATGTCAAAATCAATTTCCACGAGTTCGCTATCTATCTATATCAATATCCAATTTTAAATCGGGTTATATGACCGTCGGCCGTCTTCGAAATTCACCTCGATAGTATATTAAATGGCGGCTAGATTAAAATATACACGAAATGCTGATACTTTTATCAAACCCCTGCATTGAAAATTGTGTATTTAAGACTTTTATAATTTGGTTATACGTTTTACTTTGTTATTAATCAAATATGATAATTTAAAAAATCAGTGAACATGAATTTGACAGTTAATGCCTCTTCAAGAAAATGGCTTTCTCGTTTTGGTTTTAAAATATGTTGAATTAATAAAATTCTGACACTTATAAAATGAAGAAACTAAAGATATTGTATTATTTATATTTGAAAGATTTAAAATATTTTCACGAGTGATAAACGATTCAGGTGGAGGCAATGTTTAAAAGGTAATATCTTAGATATTTTGTTATGAGTCGAACAAAAGAGGCAAACTTACCAATGACAATTATAATTGTTTTTTTTTTACAAAATCCAATTCATATTTTAAAGAGATGTTTTCGAATGTATAAAAGGCCACTAAATCAGTTCAATGTTATAATGCAACACATATTTATAACAATTAATCATTAAGTTAAGAAAAGTAAAATCAAAATTTATCAGATAGAAAACTAGAGCCTTTGTCGCTCACCTGTATCTACTGTTAAATAAGGTAAAATCATATAGATACCCTAATAATGATTGAGGCCAAGTTTGGTTTCATTTTGGCGCAGTATTAAAATTAATACCAAAATATGTTTTAAAAGATTTTCAAAATTACCAATAAATTGCAGAAAAGAACTTTAGAGGACAATAATTAAATAAAATATTTCCTTTCTTCCGCTCAAAAAATATTTCACCCAGGGCCTGTATAATGTTGAAAATGCCTTTAATTGTTTTAATTGAATACCTTCAAAAACTTTTTGGCAAAGATTCCCTGACCCAACCTAACCTGCCGGGCATTTACCCAACATAAGTGTGCTGAAAAAAATGATACAACAATGGTTTATAGAAAATAACAATGATTGATTCTGAAAATGGTACATATCAAGGAAAATTATTTGCACCCTGGAAAAAATCAATTCATCCCATTGTAGTCTTACAATAGTTACTGAAGACCACTTACCAATTTTAAATCAGTTTTCAAGCTGTGACCATTTGAAATTGTTTCTTTAACATTTTCCAAAAGACTTCCATAGTAAACCCTGTGTTCTATTTTATCAATCGGGACCATTTGGTTGTAGGGCAGGGTCATTTGATACATTTTTAATGAAGAAACTCTAATGATAATTGTGGCTAAGTTTAATTCCATTTGACCAAGTAGATTCAAAACGAGGAGATTTTTGTAATAGATTTATAGAAAATACCAAAAAACAAAAATTACTTTAAAGGACAATAACTCATTGAGGAGTAAATTGACAATTTTGATCTTAGTGGGTGGGCGCGGTCATCGAGAACATGTTTAAAACTATATACCCTAAGGATGATTTAGGCTAAGCATGGTTTAACTTGGCCCAGTAGTTTCAGAGGAGATGATTTTTGTAAAGTTTAAAAAATTTAGGAAAATTGCGAAGATTTGACTTTAAATGTTTAAAGAGCAATAACTCCTCAAGGCGGTCAATTGACAATTTTTGTCATATTTGACTTATTTGAAGATCCTACTTTCACTACAAAAGTCTAAAAGTCTGAAAAGACCAGTTTTTGTCTTGATTTGCATGAACTTTACTCGACATTCTCCAAAAGTATGACTCGTGTCTTAATTTTTCTTGACAAATTCTCATTTATATTAAATTTGTATGAAATTTACTCGACATATTCTCGACATTCTGAATATGGTCTTAAAATTTCTTGACAAATTCTTGACATTTGAATACTGTCTTGATATTTCTCGACATATTCTCGACATTCTTATTTTTTCTCAGTATGGCTTGACACATTCTGAACATTTTGAATTGTGTCTTAAATTTACTTGACAGTTCTTAGTTTTACAAATCATGACCATTATTCATGATATAACTTTAATCTTTATTTCTCTTTATATGATATACTGTTCCAAGTTACACTTCTTACAACAAAAATAAAAGTTGGGCATGTAAAATAATTGAAAATTAGGGTAAATAAATATTTTACAAATGCAAATATGGCTATGAAAATCTAAAGTATAAAATAATTCAAATGAGGGTGTGTTGATATAAAACAATTTGAATGTGGGTTTTAAATAATTACAAATTTTGATTCCTAAATCTTATAAATTAAATGATTAAAACCAATCATACTGTAGACATATTTCATTCTACATTGATTTCATAATATTCAATGTTGATATGGTAAATAATTATTATACCAAAATGTGGTTTATATAAATAGCAAATTATGATGATATACAAATCATTCATTTAACAGAAGAAAATTTGTGTAATGTCATCTGTTGGAATATATATATTAAGTATTACACATGGACAGGATGTTCCCCATAAAATTAAGGTACTCCACACCCAAGAGTACACGCAACTGTCAAATAGAAATTACTGCTTTACCTGTAATCAGCCATACAACTTATCAGTTGACCGAACATGCCACTACAATTTGAAAGTTTGTTGATAGATGAAAATGAAAATCATCATTTTGATGAAAAAAAATTGAATTAAAATCGATTTTTTTCATCAAAATTATGAAGTTAATTATTTTAACATAAAAACAAATTGAATAATTCCCAAATATTAAAAGAAAAATTATTATCTACTCCAGGAATAATAAAAAAAATGTATTTATAATGGGTTCCATCAATGATTTCTATAGAAATCATTGGTCTTATGAAATGGATCTCAAACAGACATGCACAATATAGTTCTAAACATTCGTTTTCTTTTCAGGAAGGAGTTATCACAAATATTTATTTTGATAAAAATTATAAAATTCAACACTAAAATTTGAATAAAAATGTTTTGGGTTGTTCTAAAAATGAATAAGGTTTTGAATCAAGATGGGAACAAATTCTTTGACCTAAATGAAAGCCCCCTTTTTTTATCCACATAAACCCAAAAGATGAATTGTGGGGTCCAAAAGAGACACATGGTCACATTTTAAAACTGCCTATAAGACACCTATTTTAGTAAAGCAATTTGACTGGCATTTTGCGAACGGCAAAATCTAAATGCTGTTTGTTAGTAACTTTGACTTATATTCCAAGTGAAAACAATTAATTAAATGTTTAATTAAAATAAATCAAAATTAAACTACATGGGGAATTATTCAGGGTATTCCAACTTGTTGCACCAAAAGGGTATCTTACTATACCAAATTGATCCTTGATTCTTCAAAGTTTAGTTTAGCCATAATAAAAAGGAGTAAATAACAGCAATAGAATGTCATAAACAGTGCAGAATAAGTCTGTTCACATTTCAGGCCAAATTTATACTGTTGAGATAGTGTCAAGACATATTTAAGACTGTCAAGAATGTGTCGAGACATATTCAGACATTATTTAGAATGTCAAGAATATGTCGAGACATATTCAGACATTATTAAGAATGTCAAGAATATGTCAAGACAGATCGAGACAAATTTAAGACAGTCAAGAATTGGTCGAGACTAATCCAGACTCTTATCAGATGATACAGGAAGTGTCGAGAAATTTTAAGACAATGTTCATACTGTCAAGACACTTGTCAAGAAAAATCAAGAACCTTCTTAGACAAATTCATACTATGTCAAGAATTTTAAAAATTATTTAGACAAATTAAGAATGTCGAGTAAAATTCATGCAAATTCAGACAAAACTGGTCTTTTCAGACTTTTGACTTTTGTAGTGTTTGCTGAATATTTTTGCTGTTTAAAATTTATCTCTATCTATTATAATATTCAAGATAATAACCAAAACTTCAAAATTTCCTTAAAATTACCAATTCAGGGACAGCAAACCTACAACAACCGGTTGTCGGAATTGTCTGAAAATTTCAGGGCAGACAGATCTTTACCTGATGAACATGTTTATCTTTGCAGATTTGCTCTAAATGCAAAAAGAGATATAAGCCAATAACTGCATTTTACTCCCATTTTCTATTTTTAGTCATGGCGGCTATCTTGGTAAGTTGGAAGGGTCAACAAAACCTTTTGTAAATAGTTATCAAAGGTAAACTAGATACGCTAAGGATGATTTAGGACAATTTTGGTTTAACTTGGCGAGTAATTTAAGAAGAGAAGATTTTGTATAAGATTTCAAACATTTAAGAAAAAAATTTTACTTTAAAATGCAATAACCCTTTAAGAGGTCAATTGACAATTTTGATATTGAGTCTTATTTGAAGATCTTACCTTGCTTATTATTTTTTTCTGAGTAATCTATCTATTATAACATTCAAGATAATAACCGAAAACTGCAAAACTTCCGTAAAACTACCAATTAAGGGCATCAACACAATAACAAATTGTATGATTTGTCTGAAAATTTGAGGGCAGATTATTCTTGACCCGATGAACACTTCAACTCTTACAGATTTGCTCTAAATGCCTTAGTTTCAGAGATATAAGCAAAACCAGCATTTTATTTCCATGTTCTATTTTTAGCCATGGCAACCATCTTGGTTGGTAGGCGGGGACATCAGATACATTTTCAAAACTATACATTGAAAGGATGATGTAGGCCAAGTTTGGTTTTATTTTGCCCATTAGTTTTAGAGGAGAGATTTTTGTTAACGTAAACGACGAAGGCGGACGACGACGTGCGACGGACGACAAGTAATGAGAAAGCTCACTTGACCGCTTGGGTCAAGTGAGGCAAAAGTGAAATATTCAAATGTATGACACACGATGTCGAATGTGTTTAAATGAATAAAAATCCTTTAATTAACAAAACAAACAAAAACTTGATAGTTACATAAGTTCGTCTGTGGATTTATTTTTCAAATGTCTTTAATTATAATAGGTTATTGGGTACAATTGTTATTTCTACAATTGTTTATGATAATATTGCTTATATAAGAAACATAATTCGGTAGGTCACATTCGTGAAAAGGGAAGGGATTGTAGTTACAACATATCCGATATCATCTGTGAAACGGTTATTGCATAACGGCCAACTCGTGATGGCGTCCGTACAATTCACGAAGAGATAATTTCAACTTCACCATTTGGAACTCTTGTTAAATATCCAATTTCAAACATTCTAAATAGTTTAAAACTTACAGGTGCGTGGTTGAGAACAATGGAATCGCTGCTTGTTTTCGGTACGAAAAAGTTAACAGGGTAGCCATACTATTCAAAGCAACTCAGTTGCAAAGATCATTATCAATTAATGATAACTATAGCCCAAGGTCGAGAAAGTATAAATAAAACTATAGCCTTACTTTATTTACCATAAGGTGAGATTTATGCGTTGTATCTACCTTTTCGTTCACACTCACCATGGTTACATTGTTACGCAATTGATGCATACCTGATTTTCTGGGGTTTTCTATCCTTATGACGGTGCCTTAGGCACTGAAACATGTAGATCAATAAATTTTCTGCAGCAGTCTCTAAAGTGTTGTTGTTATAAAACTTTCTACATGTTATGTATTTTATCATAACGACACTTGATCGAATACCGAAATGATAATGTAATCATTATTTGCTTCTCTATTCAGCCAAATCAATGCCTTGCCGATGGTAGAATGATCGAATACTAATTATACGGTTTCTTTTGAGGCATATATCTGTTTGGAATTATTTTGTTGTTGAATTTGATTTCATTAACTTATTGAGGAATACAACTAGTTATGCATAAGATAACTACGCTGTATAATTGTTTTTACCTTATACGAAACCACATTTTGATTATCGATTGTTTTACTTTTAAAGTAAACATACATGTGGGTTACGGTAGGATTGTTTTCAGATTCTATCAGCATTTCATATGACATGCATGGAATAAGTTAAACATGTTCATATCTGATGATTCATCAAACTATATTCTTTGACAAGTTTATTGTAATTAAACCTTTATCGAATTGATTTTCAATATAGATTTAATCTTTATCATAAATCATGGCTATATACATACCCACTTGATGGCGTTTAGGTATATATAATTTGATACAATAGGCTCGTACATGTTTACATTGTACATAACACACACACTGCACAAACTAATATGTGAGGAAGAACGACTGAAATCGATACCACAAAATTGTATGGTAATTCTCATAAATTGGTTAACCAATACAATATGTTAATGACTCAACCCAATAGGGACAACTGTTCGCAGTTTTGTATCCTTAATTCCTTAATTATTTTTACATTGATTCGTAATATCTGGTAATTTCAAAATTCCAAAACATTTCCTTTTGCAACATTTTGAGGGTTGAATAGCTTGAACAGGTGTATATAAATAATAACAACTGGTCTAGTTTATTTTGAAGTTCAAACGTTTCTTTAGGTTTAATTTCAAAATCATGATTTGTATGCTAGGAAACGAATGATAGTACATCGGTATATTCAATTATCAATACCAATCATGATAAAACAAATGATCAAGTACTCGCAACAAAAAAATTATATTATCTTTAAACCTTGTGTTGCTCACCTAAGTCTTCCAGCATCTTCATCAATGGACACTCTGCAACATTGCAGACCAGGAAGTTATGCATGAATTAAACCTCTTTTTGCTGAACTATTATCGGTAACCATTTTTGCCTTTTAAAGGTCACTTATTCATATTAAAGGTTGATCAATATTTTCAGCACTATCAATTTAATTTGTAGATCTTTCCTTGTGGATCATTTATGCTCTCCATTCTTCTCTTTCTATTATAATTTTTAAAGAAAAATCGTAAATTAACTGTCATCTTATGACACAAGTCAACTCACAAATTTCGCAATAATTCACTAATTTGTAGATCTTGTCTTACTGATATGTTTTGCCATATAAAGTTTATATACTATATCGTTTCATAGTTATCAACAGCAAAAACAAACAACCAATTTGGTGAATTTCGTCGTTTAAGGACAATAATTCTTATGATAAGTCGTTTGTTATTTTTAATGTACACAGAGAGAAGATAAATCTCATTTGAGCTTAACTATATCTCAGATTTGTCTATTCATAGTGGTTATCAAGATAACACTTGTATTTCAACCCTAAGTTCTGTTTTTAGCCATGTCGATTAATTGGTTGGCATGCTAGGTCATCGAACATTCTTTAAACTGTATTCTTTATGATAATTGTACCAAAATTTGGTCTGGTTATTTCAGATGAGAAAATCTTTGTCACGGCAGACGACGAATAACGAAATGCGACGGACGCTAAGAGATGGCAAAGTCTGACACAGGCTATTAAGGCCAGGTGATGTAAAGTTAAGAATCATATAACTTGTATTATATGGTCATACTGTTATCATGAATGCAAAAAGCAACCCTAGAAAAAAATGGCCTCATGCATTCTTTATAGACAATGATTTTTATACAGTTATTTTCACATTCAAAGTATAAATTAAAGTCAAAGTTACTGAGAAGGAATATACCTATATTTAATTTATCAGGATGAATATGAACTTTCACTTTTTATTGGGTGAATGTAAATCTCCCGTTGCCTGCATAATGTTACCAATAAAGCCATTAATATTATCCTTAACCGATTCAGGTGTTTTAAGCATGGATGAATCAACCATAACTTTCATTTTCAACCAGGAGTCATCGTATTCATCATAAGCCATCTCTTCTGCGAAAAATGGCATTAAGTTAATTAGATTAATCAATAATTGAACAGATAATTATATGATGTGTGCGTTATTAATTTTCTTTACATAATATTCTTTTGTGTTATCATTATCAATCCTTCATTACACGAAACTTGTGCAGATCGATATGAACATTCAGATAGAGGGATAGTCAACCAAAATGGCGATATAAACCAAAGGGCATGATGTATCTATTCCTATTTGCAAATAGAACAACCAGGTTTACAAAATCTCATTTAAAGCAAGTATCATTATCAAAAACAATACTTATCAAGCTAAACACACAAGACATAACAGCATCATGAGCACAGGACCTAAAGTGCATTTATCAAAAATTGAAGAAATCACACCTGTAAAGTCACTTGATTTCATAAAAGTAAAGAACGCTTTCTGATATATCCTCTCAAAGATAAAAAGACATTAAATTTCACGACAACAGAGGAACAGTTTCTGACTAATTGGTCAGTCTTAGAACAGGTTTCCATAAATCCCATCAGTAATTATAGAACACCTAAAAAGATCATAATGTGCACTATTTTATTTAACGTAACATTCTCCGATAGTGATATGACATTACTTATGTAAGAAAGAAACGCACTACGTGTATCTTAAAACATACTGGAATGAAATATCCTTGAATCGAACCTGACAGTTTTAGCATGTAACTGCTTTGAAAATTTCGACCCTAGAACTGTTTTGGATAGTTTTCCCTTAAACTCATTCCGAACGTTCCACCAAAGACCAGTACTTGGGTAGAACTTTTAAAGAAAGTTAATTAGAGCTACATTACATAGCGTTCTGACTGGTCGTAAGAGTGTCGGAAATTAATCACAGCTGCAAATTAAACATGTTAAAACACAAACGATAACTTACTTTAAACGTGTTTATAAAAAGTTACCTTCCTCAATTATATCTGATGCTGCAAAGACGCACTCAACTTGAGTATCACGTTGTTTTCTTGTAAATGACCAAATTGCAAGATCTTGCTGCTCCTTTGGACGTTTCATACATGTTGTGTTGAGAATTGAAAATACCCTTCTAACGAACTCTTTCATTTCGCTCACCAATGCATCTTTTGTATCCATGTGTAAAGCAACTGCCGCCACGTGTAGTATTACAGACCCATTTTCAGCATATGTGAAAATGATCTTATATTGACCTCTGTTGATTCTGTCTTTCATTTCATTAAGTCTTAGTATAACGGCCTCCTTGTTTAAACACTTTGATCTTACGTAAACTGTAAGTGGGATGTTTTCTAAAAAAAAAGAACCAAGATTTAATGCTAGTGTTACAATTGAATATATTCCATTTTGAAAAAAATGTTGCTTAAATGATGAAATGTCTGCAGATTTATCAAAACTCAGAAGCATTTTACTGTACTTTTAATGATATATTACAAAAGAAAACTAACTACTAAGGTAAACGTACAATGACAAAATCACAACCTGTTACAGAAGTCCACATAGCGTTCATATTTAGGCGCGAAGCAAACTATTTAAAGTATGCAAACATCATACGACAAATCAGGTTGTATGGTACTCCTGAGAGTTGGATTATGACAATTTGAAAGCTCAAATCACCACGATTGTCATAGATTCTGGTTGGAAGTCGTTTGACTGGCAGAGAATCTTCAGTATATTTGATGCATGTTATGTGCTGGTTCATATTAATTGTTAAGTTTTTAGCATCCCTTGCATATGTTTTCAATAATATTTATCTACATAACAATTTGAATAAATTACTGTATCATAGAGAGAAATCATTGTGTAATACTCACTAGAAAATGAAAGGATATGGAGTAAATGTACATGGGACAAAATCGCACACATACATAGAAAACATAGAAAATTATCAATGAACAGGGCTTTTATTCCTGTTGTTCATCTTGACAGTTGATGTAGGGTCTTCAACAATGAACAAATCATTCATACTCTACAACAAGGTCAAGACGGCCCTAGCGTCGACTTAAGCGGTACTATTGATAAAAATATAGTAATTTTGAAAGACATCGATCGCCGCTAAAATATGCCTTGAAGTTACACATGTCGGAGCGGTCAATGAATTACATAATTTATAATTACGGGCGAGGTCTTTGAACATATATTTGTCAAACATTGCCCAACACAAGACCAATAATTTCGAAACAACAAATGATAGACAATACATATAAAACTAAACAACAAATGATAGACAGCACGGGGCACATCGAAATATTTGTAATAAAACCTAGCAGTTTATAATAGTATGAAAGGGCAATATACAAAACAGATGACCAGACCAGTATTTTGAAGAAATTTAACCAAACATGAAATTTTGACGGTGTATTAATATGAGAAAATCTCACATGAACAAGCACACCATTGCATTGTTTTGGTTTTTTTTTTTTTTTTTGTGTTCATAGTTTATTTGCCAATTACTTATTTGATTTCTTTAGTTACACACTTGATGCTGATTTGGTTAAATTAAACAACTTAGAGATAACATAAATTACGAACAGAAACATTTGCTATTTCAACTCCATATATTATGCATCGTCAATGAAAAGTTATGTCCCTCCTAAAGGAATCAACTCCTACAAATTCAGAAAAGACCATGGCCTACCAAATATGGAAGACAGCAAAACCTTAGTTTAAAGTTTCAATTAAATACAAATGTTATATAAAACGATTTTAAAACACCAGCAGTTTCCTTCTAACATCATACCTTAGGCTTGGCCGAACTTGATAAATATGATGTTACGTATCACATAAACCTTGTCTACAAAGATGCTAATAAGTGACAAAAACAACATAGGATTGAATAAGCGCTTAACAAAAATAAATTCATAGTTATGGATGAAATAGATATCCATGTAAGATCGAGTTAACTACATGTAAGCCTAAAGATCTTCGGTAGAGAATCTAAAGTAAAAATATTTTTAACGTTAAAAGCGTGTTAGGTCTTATAATATTTTATAACAACAATTATAAATATAAAATACTCCAATATCATAATTATGAAGCACTTGGAGAGCTGTTAAGAGTAAGGTTGTTTAGAAATAAACATTTAAGTTTACTGCGCTCTTTCCGCAAATTTGATCTATTTTAAAAGACAAAACAGTAGACACGCTAAGAAGAGATCAACTAAGAGTCTATCAGGCAATTTTGGACATACCCGCAGTTGTTTCTGAACTCGTGGATCCCAATGTAAGTCTTTTGCAATGAACATTGCTATTTCCCAACCATTCACAGTTTCAACTCCCAAGTCTGAAAAATAGACATTGCTTGGATTTTAAAGAAAGCATAATTATACAATATCGTTAAATGATATAGGAGTATACATCTGGAATATTTGAATGTGTTGACCATTCAGAAATTATAAAATGGACTTACTGCAGTGTCAGTGATGGTAATAAAGGTTATAAAACTTCAGTAGAATGTTATTACTTAATAGGCAAGTCAAATAATAAAAGAAAGAAATAAGAATATATAAGAGAAGACATACCATTGCGGTATTTATTTTTAAACTTTCAACTGGAATGATAATTTGGATACATTATCATGTTTTGTTTTGTTTGAAATGAAATAATACCTTCCAATTCCAGTATTTTCTCAAGGGCGCATATGTATTTTCTCGTATCTCCATCTCTGGATCCCATGATTGATGAGAGAGTATTTCATCCTCAAATTTGTCTGTTGTTTTCTTTAAATAGCCATCGACAAATCTAGCAATATCAAGCACCTCGTCAAAAACTCTCTGTTCTTTTCGCTTATCATATTTAGCATTTGGCCTATGCATTAAGTTGTTTCTTATGCGACGCAACCCTTCGACCGCATCTCCAGTGGATTTTAAGCCAAACACTTTCTTTCCCCATCCGTTGGCTGGTACAGGTACAAGATTAAAATTACGAATCACCTTATAAAGAAGGGACAAATCGCATGTTTGAAATGTTTGTTCTGTTGACAATTTTGATATCATATCTTTTCCTCGTCTGTAAGTCTCAGTTTTTACCAAATCTCTGGGGTTATTGATATATTGCTGATGTAACCTATGTGGTTTCATACCTTTAGTGACAATTCCTGTAGCATTTTGGGAATGAATCAAGTATAAGATACGAAATTGAGCTGCGCGCTTTCTTTCTTCACTAGTCATTTTAAAGTTTATCTAAAGTAAAAGAAAAAAAAAACAATTAAAGAGACTAAAACTTAAGTAACATATGCGTTTGTAATCATTTTGGAAGATATATGAAGGTTAATTAAAGAAAACGTGTTTTATAGATGTTCAAATTTTATAATTAGTTTGAGATACAAATCAAAGTCACATAGTATACACAAAATAGCTGAAACCGACCGCATAAACTCGAAAAGGAGCAGCAAAATAAGATACGTCATAGTAAATAAAACTCACAAACCAGTTGTATAGTTAAACCAGTCATGCAAAATTTGAACAGTCATATTATTACAGATGTAGGCCTTTGCTGTGTTTATAAATTAACTTACATATTTTCAAAGGATTTGTAGGGTCAATATCACGTTTTTTTGTTGTTAATCATGTTTATTGCTATTTTATTATAACTTAAAGAATCATATTTCTCATTTTCATCCTGTCGAACAAATACGTTAGCCTCTTATTTTATATTAGATTTAGTTTTTCAGAAAATTTTTTGTTTCGTTTTGATCTGGTTTTGTGAATATGATTTTTTTCGTTCCGTTCTTATTTCGTTTCGAATTTGTAACAGGTATCCGCTTGTTAGTCCTTTCCTTTTCCTATATTATATTCGAAAGTCAAAACATTCAAACTTTCAAAAATCGAAATGATCAAAATTCAGTTCAGTTTAGTACTATCAAAGTTTGCCTAAATATCTAAACTATTTAATATTCAAACGAAGTTTATAATTTTAAAATTTTAATTATTTGGTGAAATTTTCAAAATTAAAAAAAAATGGAATTTTGATATTTTAAAACTTTAACAAAATCTAAAAGAACAAAAATTTGAAAACTTTTAAAATTTTGAATTGATAAGTATTACACAGACCCTATTCCGTTTTTTATGTTTTTTATGTTGTTCTTTTGAATGCTGTAAATAGATTTTTACTCCGTGATTTTAGTGGATGTAAACAGAGTGCTTTTATCTTTTCATCTTTCAAATTGACTTATCCTGCTCGAAATCCGACTTCCACCTTCCCTGATAAGCAGGGGACAACAGTTATATACATGTTATAATTGATAATTAATAATATATCTACAACTAGCTAACGGAAGAGGTTTATAATAATGAATAAAAATAACAGTCACCTGTATTTATCTCTACACAATCGGCGCAAATGAAAGACTAAATCAGTGCAAGTAAAAGAAAAGTCGGCGCAAGTGAAATAGAGGTCAGTGCAAATGCTAAACGCCGGGCAACATGTCATCTGACAGATGCTAATTGCATGTACTAAGAATAAAAGGTTTGTGTACTTACAATACGGTATCTTAGAGAACAGGAATTAACAAATATATTAATTTCAAATTTGCAAATCCAATTCATACGTAAACTCACTGTCACAACCCTTGACGACTGATTCATCACCAGATTTAACACAGATGACATTCATACGATTTTCAAACTAGAAATATATATTCCAACAATATCTTACAACTTAGGCACGCATATATGCTTATGAAGCCTTTTCGTTATTTTAGGAATACAAAATTGTGTGCATTATTGTATATATAATACTACTGTTCTGGCATATATACATCTCTCACTTATCCAAGACGTTTTGAATCTCAATTCAAATTTGCAATTTGGATGAACTCTTTATTGATACGGATGACAACACAAGAGTTAAGTAAAGACTATAAATTTCCATGGGAATTTCAAGTGGAAGCCAAGTGGTGTTAATAAAACAGAAAACTTTTCTTTAGTAACAAAACAATCTTGATAAATTGGAAAGATAATACTGATTAATTGATTGATTTTTGGTGTTTAACGCAACTTTCAGCACTATTGTGTCATTTCGTGACGGTTATTTTATTGACGGAGGAAGCCGGAAAGCCCGGAATGAACTGCAAACCTTCGGTAGGAAAACTAACAATGATAGTGTTCAGACATTGGTGAAATTGATATTTATTTTTCTAATTTTGATTTTTTCTCAACTGTCAACCCATCATTGATTGCAAGCGGTAATCTAAGCTGGATTTACTGTAACCGTCGTTTCATGTCATTTCCATGCATTAATCCGTGTATCTTGTTTATCTGTATTACCAAACATAACATTATTCACCTGTTTGCAAGTATAATATATCTTGGAGAACGTAAACATACCAAAGTGACATAATAACAAGACAAAAATTCAGGGATGAATAATTTTCCAGCTTTTAAAATTAAAGAGAGAATCCTTTAAAATTTTAAGATAATATAGTTATTTTATATACATTACATTATACATGTTAATGTTATATTTCTTTGTAGGAAATTGTTCATTAACATATACTATTAATCAGTCAAAGGGTATTCTTATTGGCACCACGAAGCCCGTATTTCAACAAGCTTGTTATCTTACCTTATTATTAAAAAAATTTTTATCTGCAACTTTTCTCCTTCAACTTTTTGTCCTATATTTTAAATATAAGTGTACAAGTACAGTACTTGCAACCTTGTCCGTTACTTTTGACGGGAACTTGACTGATCGGTGAATGATCTGTGACGGATGTTTGACTGATCGATGAATGATCGGCGATTGATGACCTAAATAATCCGTCAGACACGTCAATTAAGCTATGTGAGAGTTGCCGTGACAACAGTCAGCGATCGATCAGTAAACTATTTATATGCACGAATCTGATGGATAAGTATACAATTTTTTTTCTTTATGTAAAACAAACTCCGAAGTATTTACATACGATAAACGTGGACCTCTACGAAGACACCTTTACTCATTAATTTGTAACAAACTTGGTCGTAGTCAAACATAATAATTTACTAGATTAACCGTGCAAGACTCTCATTGGTAGTCAAGATCATTAAAACCCATCTTATTCTTTAGGAATGTCGAACCTCAACATGTTAATGCCAAGGATATATAAACGAATTGACACACTAAGATCTGTATAAAATGATTGCCTGCAATAACGACAGGGAGCAAAATAAAGTATCAACATTTACATAAGGTCAAATGCCTGAAGCTGAACAAAACATAATTTACTTTATGCCAAGCCTAGACAAAGTCGTCGAGGAAAACATTTTTGAATAAAAAGCTTAATCAGGTAAGCTGGATATCAGGGATCAAGGTAAATTGATAAAGGAAATTATTGTGTTTTAACGAAGATGGCATTAACAAGAACTCATTTCGTGGATGAGTGCATATTTTAGATTGTATAAAGAGACATGTGATGTAGCGGTATACCATCCAGGTATATTAAAATAATGGTTACATAAACAGTAGAATTTCAAAATTCTCCAAGGAAAAACAAGTAGGAAAGTCCCTTATCAAATAGCAAAACTAAAGGTCAACCACATCAAACGAATGAAAATATAAAACAACACTCATATTCATTGCTTGGTACAGGCGTTTCCTTATGCAATAAAATGGTAGAGTAAGCCTTGTTTTATAGCTAGCTAAACCTCTCATTTGTATATCTTACTGATGACACTGTCGGATAGTCGTTTGGTTCTTAAACTGACGAATACGATTCAATGAATAGCCAAATGATGAGTACAGAAGTAAATTAAAGGACTGATTGCTTACCCTGATATCAGGAACATCACAAGGGCTAACGCAAAACAGTATATCAGTCAATCAAAAGTACCCATCTCAAAAGTATGTTTTATTAATTTTTCTTTCGAATATAATAAATGAAATTTGCCTTCTTTTCATTTCAGTTAGATACATTACATATTTGATTGTTAGAGTCAAAAATAAAAGCAAGAGAAGAGACGAATCTAGTAATTTAACATACAACTTAAGGAATCGCATGAACTCCATAAAGAGCTAGACAAACAGATTCAACAGGAGCAACGTCACATATATGCATTCATATCGCACCGCACCTTTCGAATCTTAACAGGTCAAAATATCACAATCGAGATAAGGACGCAATCGGATGAATAACAGATCAGACGACTTTACTGTCATATAAAGATGTAAGACCGTGATAATATATCGCTAGCTAGTTTGTACACCAACACATCGTATCAGTCAACAAATCCGTGATGGTGACCGTAATCCTATGTACATATAGTGTTAATATAAGTAGCTTTCCTCATAATTTGTTGGAGAAGTTTCTCTGTCTGTAAGGAATGCACCCAGCATAACGGAGTCCATATAGTGTGGACATGCAAGAAGTTAATATATCAACTGCGATAACTAAACGCCATACAAGACTGTTTTGAAATTAGAATCTGAAGTTGGAAAGTTGTTATAATCACAGTTGTCATATATTCTAGTTTGAAATCTTCAGTATATATCAATATCGTTAAAAGTAAAATCACAAAATACCGAACTCCGAGGAAAATTCAAAACGGAAAGTCCCTAATCAAATGGTAAAATCAAATTCTCAAACACATCAACGTGGCTTTGTACTTATACATCCCGTCATTGTTCTATTATAATTTTGTATTCTCATCTTTCATTTTGCTAATATGCTTTGTCTATATGCCTTTTGTGTTTCTTTGTAACATATGACGTGGCTCTGTACTTAAACATCCGTCATTGTGTGATTGTGCCATGGTAAATGTTTGTTCATAAATTTGTTTGTTTTATAATGATTACGATAATAACACAATGTTGACTTCTGTACCCTATTTTTAACATTTATACCTATTATGTCTGTTTATTTTGTTCACGCATCGTTGTCAATATACTGAAATGTATGCGACTGTCATACAAGTGAGAGGTTTAGCTAGCTATAAAACCAGGTTTTATCCACCATTTTCTACATAAGAAAATGCCTGTACCAAGTCAAGAATATGACAAGAACAATGCATTGTGATAAACAACTACAGGTTCTTTTATTAAAACTTGATATGAAAACAGTATGAAAACAAGAGGTTGCTGCTATTATATAATAACAATCTATAATGTGAATTATAAATTCCACTTTACATGGTTAAAACTAGATAGCAATCATGAACAAAGATGAAAACGAGTATAGTAAACTTATAATTCAATATTCTTTGTAGATGGTTCCAGTTTTAACTGTATGGCATATCAATTATCAGTAGTTATGAATAGTTGGTAATTTATTTTACTTGCTATACAATTTATGATAAAGCACCTAGATGTAATAACAAAGCATATTGACATGAAAACTTTAACAATTGTTATTAAAAACCACAACACTAAAGTCTTTTGTTGTGGTGATATACAATGTCTGTATTTCCCGACTATATAACGATTGACAACTACTTAGATATAGGAAGATGTGGTATGAGTGCCAATGAGACAACTCTCCATCTAAGTAACAATTTGTAAAAGTAAACCGTTATAGGTCAAGGTACGGCCTTCAACACGAAGCATTGGCTCACACCGAACAGCAAGCTATAAAGGGCCCCAAAATAACTAGTGTAAAACTATTCAAACGGGAAAATCAACGGTCTAATCTATATTAAAACGAGAAACGAGAAACACGTATGAACTACATAAACAGACGACAACTACTGTACTGCACATTTACTTGAACTTAGATATGCATTTTGAGTATCATCTTAAGAAATATGATAGATAGAGATAAACGTTATGAAAAAAGAAGATCAACGAAATAAGAGTTACAATACGTTGACTTAACTTGAACAGTAATACTCATATATCAAAAACATACTGAAAATTACGTGGCAAAAGCGAAAACGATCAAATAACAAACAGTCTATAGAACATAGAAAATTCAATACTGAGCAACACGAACCCAATTAAAGCAATGGGTGATCGCAGGTGCTATGCAAGGGTAAGCAGATTCTGCTCCACATGTGGCATATGTCGTGTTGCTCATGTATATTATATTAACCCGGTTATAAGTTTAATTCGGTAGTTCACTTTAAAACAGATTTCTTACAGGTGTTATAAGCATTCGATTATCATTTGTACAATTAATGCCATTTTTGAGAAATAGAATATATAGTGACTAACTCAAATGAGCAACAATACAAGATATACCAAAAGGTTAATATGACTGAAAAGGTGTAGCTGTTTAAGCAGTAATAGCTGAACAATATTTTATTTATATTTATTATTTTATTATAAATTCTATATGTAAGATGTTATAAGTATCTTAAAAACAATAAAAGACAGCAAAATAGAACATTAAGATGAAATCTAAATGCGACAAGGACGTTTTGCAAAACACACCATGTATTGTTTTCAAGCAGGAGGAGACTTAAAATACTAATCGCGGAATAAAACAAAATGGCAAATGTGCAGATTCAGAGATAGTTCTATGAGGTAGAGAAGTATCATTCTATATTTTGTTATGGGGTTAAAGGATACTGAATCAAAGGAATGTTAAGGGTCTGTATAACAGAAATTCAACCATGCTGAAATTTGATATTGTGAACATTTATGTGCAAATCAGTCAGATACGATTTGAAAAAGGTATAATATTATAACCTTTTTCGACAAAACCGAAATGAAAAAATTATCTAGCCTTATAACGGGTGAACATGATATTTTTCGTAAATTGATCGTCCTCTATTAATTTGGGTTGGTTCTTGTAGATTCAAATGGCCCGTCTCGAAAATAAAATAAATATGGATTTTAAATCAAACAATGATATTTTTAACATTGGAATTGAATATGCCATTTAATAAACTATTTCTGGATTACACATGTATACTATCAAGTCAGTTTATGTTCATTTGTGTCAATATGTCTTATGTATTGAGTTCAGCCATTTCAACTGATATGTTATAGTGGGTCTTTTATGGTGTGATGTTACACTATTGTTTCAGGTAAGGGTGAAGATTGGTACATATATATACGTTTATACCCGCGGCAATTGTTTGAAGACCGTACTTTGACCTAGAATGGTTTACTTTTACAAAGTGTGACTTGGATGGAGAGTTGTCTCATTGGAACTCATACCACATCTTCTAATATCTAATTATACATATAATTTAAATTATAGATTTCTATTTTAAAGAAAAACTACATGTTTCATATCAATTTCGTCGAATTCTTGTCCCAATCAACCTAAACATATATGGTTGTTATTAACTTTTCAACTATTAATTATTTGTTGCTAGGCACTTTTATAATATTAATGAATGGTTGTTAAGGTTTGATGTGAAGACGTTCACACTTAAACTAGGGTTTATTTAATAGTATATATGATTAAGATATGTATGTTTTTGCTACTTATGTATCAAAGAAGAGTTTTACTAATATAAAACAAGAAGACGTGGTATAATTGCCAATGACAACTCTCCACAAGAAACCAAATCACACAGAAATCGACACCTATATTTCATCGTACGGCCTTCAACGATAAGCAAAGCCTATACCGCAAAGTCAGCTATAAAAGTACATAAAATCATAAATGTAAAACAATTCAAACGAGAAAATTAACGCCATAATGTACATGTATGTACAAAATAATGAACGAAATACAAATATGTTACACAGCAGCAGACGACAACCACTGAATTACAGACTCCTTATTTGGGACAGGCACATTCACCATGTAGTGGAGTTAAACTCGCTTCAAGGCGCCAGACTTGGGGAATTGTAATTGCAATCATCAATCAGCCAAAATTTGATTACATGTAATTTAATTTAATCAATTACTTTTCAAAATGCCTTGCAATCCTGATTACTTTTTCATTACATTCTGATTACAATGAAAAAATCATAAATTGTGTGAACATTTTTAAGTTGTACAGGTGTTATATCTGGACATACAAAGACAACTTCAAACTTTTGAAGTTGTCTTTGTATTTTTTCAAGATAATGACTATTATTATAATGTTTGATTTATTAGATTTATTTGAGGTTAATGAGGACATTCAAGATCCTGAGTTTAATTTTTATTGAATGAATCAAAAGAAATATGAATAATATTTATAACAAATTTATATGATTCAAACATCTACATTTCTGATATAATTCAGATTAGAAGTGAACATGGTGAGAGGCTTAACATTCTGGTTTATTTTATTAAAAAGAAGAAGTTTTTCAAGGAATAACTATTTTATTGAACATAGGTTTTATCGTAAATATTTCATGCTACATGTAATATTAGTTTAGGCTTAATTGATTCATTTACTTTTTAAAATAAACTGTTACAGTATTGAAAGTCCTTGTTAGCCAAAGTAAAAGAATTATACATATATTCACAATTAAAAGATGTTTATTTGATGACTGTTTTGTTTTTGTTACACTTTTCTTTAACCCTGAATTATAATCCTTTGTTTGATATAGTGATTATTGTCACCTTTGAATTGATAGGTAGGAGACCAATCAAAGTTGTTTTATTTCAATTCAATTACCTATTTTGTACCTAGGGCAATATGATAAAAGATGAAAGAAAAATTATCTAATTAGCAAAACAAAATTGTGACAAATATGTTGTTTAAAATAAACAAATGTTGGTATATATAATTACATGTAAAATGCAATGACTATCAAACAATACTATTACAATTTTAGATATGTTTTTGACTGATAACGGAAATACATATAAAATCTGTAAGATGTCAGAAAACAATAACCAAGCCTCTTTACAAACCTTCATTCAATCGAAATCAAAATATTTTAAAGATTAATAATTATATAATGGTCAAGTGTAAAGGGCCATAACCAGTGACAAAATGCTCATGTACATATGTTGTGAATCTTTGTGGTATATTAAATCGATGAATTTTTCAGTTATCATTTAATAACATATCAAAAGTAAAATTACAAAGACCCGTACTCCATTGAAAATTCAAATGGAAAGTCAAACGCTCAAACACATCAAATGAATGGATAACAACTGTCATATTCCTGACTTAGTACAGGCATTGCCTAAAGTAGAAAATTTTATCATATACAATCCTTTCTCAAAACATGCTACCGTTATAATCTTTATATATTAACATCATTCAAATGGGTTATTTTGAAATTCATAGTAATCAGATGTTATCATGATTATTTGCCAATGTAATCATTAATTTAATCAGCTACTTAGAGAAATGATGTAATCATTAATTTAATTAAATCGTACAATTGACAAAGTAATTGTAATTTAATCAATTACATTGAAAGTAAACGGACCAATCTCTGTTCCCATTACCATGGACATTGATGTATCATTTGGTTTGACATGACCATGACGTCAGTTTACCTAGACACAAATCGTGCATGTTGTCGTCATGAACATGCATTGTATGCTTCTTCAATTACCCTTTTCTAACAAAATTAAACTAATATACGCAGAAGAGAGCTGAATGACTTATTCTTACTTATATTTGAGTAACTCGTATCCATCAAGCTATAATTTTTGAACTTTAATGAAAGTTTTTCTTTAATCTACATACCCACTGTTAAACTTAAGCAAATATTCTATCTGTTTGACAGGTAACCATGGTAAATGTTAACACAGTTGAAATAGGTTTTGTCACTGATAATTTTTAGTTGAAACTTCAATTGATTACCCGATTTGTAATTCTGTTTTTGTTGGCAAAGTTTCAAATCTCATTGAAAACTTAAATATACGGAAATATTGCATGCACAAGTTTTATCAATAGAAATAGGTTATTAGTTTGATATTGTATACGTCTCGATTGTTTGTTAAGTTATAGACATGTTTTTTCTAAAATGATTCGTTACAGGTATAGGATCTGCAACAAATCATTTTGCATAAAATAGTTTTTGATTAAATAAGCTCATGGTTATTAATAGCAACATGAAGTAATGTTTATTAAATGTCACTATTCTTTTTCTTTTGTAATTACACAGAATTATATTCAACCTAGACTGACATATGCCATTCAGTAAATGAAGTCAAAGGAAAATGGTCAGTTATACTTTTCAGCAAGAACTGACAGACAATTTGAATTCAGTGTCCTCCTTGCCTAAATAAGAATCAAAGTAATCAAATTGAGAATGGAAACTTAGAGTGTGCCATAGAGACAACAACTCACCGAAAGAGCAGAAAACAGTCCAAAGCCACTAATTGGTCCAAGATCAGACTTTATAAATCAAATACAATTTTAGTCTGCGAAATCAAAGAATAATAGACTAATGATACGTTTTCAGCGAATAAACCGTTATTGTTGTTTGACACTTTTACCTGGATTTGTTCTTTTGAATTAACATAAGTCATACACAGTTTTGTCTTATTTAAACTAAAATTACTTTGATTATAATATATGATAGAACACTCTGGGGAAAAAGCGCACATATAAATTGACTTCAAGCAAAGTGTCTTTAAATCAACAGATTTTAAATCACAAAATAACAACAATTTTATCATCCTTCAACAAACGTCCACGTCAGTTGGTCACTTGTGGAAAGTTGTCTAATACGTATGCATACTGCATCTAATTATTATGTATTTCTTAAAACTGACTCTTTCTGCTGTTTACTATTCAATGTTTTCAAATCAGTTTAATGAAAAGTTGACCGTTAACGTCTACATTATTTGATCTTGTAAAAGTATGATACCATGAATGTGATCACAATACCACCCGTGAATATTTGACATTGTAGTAGTTGAAAGCAACATTATTAGATTATCAAAATATTACCTCAGCAGCCTTTTGATAAGTGTCCGTTGATCTAATACTCGTAATCCAATTATATGTGCATGCGCATATATCGTTAAATCAAATTTATATAAAACCACCTGTATGTTAGTTTTAATGCGCAAATTAGATCGATTTAAATTAGTTTGTGACGTAACATTTAGTGAAGTCAATAAATATAACAATACAATAACCTTGAACCTAACAGTAGCATTTGAAAAAATAAACATACAAATAAACAATCGGAAGAATTTTTTTAACCATGTTTATCCTCTACCCAATCTATTTCTGAGGGCCAAACCTAGTTAATAAGTATTAAAGAATTGTTTTCAAATTTCAATTGGTTATTACGTGTTTAGTTGAAATCACGTTTTGTTTAAAATGTATTGCTAGTTTATATCCGAGTACACAGTTATATCGTAGTGTGTTCCTTTTAGACATAAATCGTATATCATTAAAATATCTGCTCTTTTCCAGAAGACTTTTATAGTGGACAGTACTACTTATAGGACAAATAATATAAGATGTAAGAAAATATCTACCAGCGCTCACTCAAACATGGAAATTGTTTTATGTTTTAAGGGGTCTTTAATTTAGCTTGAACTTGGGACATACTAATACTAATGTGTTACCTCTTTTATTGGAACCAAATCGCATTTTTTTAACATTGTCATATAGCTGGAGGTTTGGCATTCCATTAAAACAGGTTCAACCCACAATTTTTCTTAAAATGTCCTGTACCATGTCAGGAATATGGCAGATGTTATCAAATAGTTCGCTTCTATGTGTGTTGGCGTTTGTTTTGTTGCGCTTCGGTGTTCCTGGTGTTCCTTTGTTTTCCTCTTATAGTCGATGTGTTTCCCTCGGTTTTGGTTTGTAAACCGGATTTTTTCAATCGATTTATTACTTTTGAACACTTTTATTCTACTGTTGCCTTTATTTACCAATATAAAGATAAGTATGACATGACATGATCTCGAGTAATTATATGACAGATGACAAAGTTTCTTGGCACTAATATAAATAGTTTGCTCATTGTTGAAAGCCGTACGATGACCTATAGTTGTTAATTTCTGTGTCATGTGGTTTCTTGTGAAGATTTGCCTCATTGGCAATCAAACCCTGCCTTCTTTTTATATTGTAGAAAAGAGGGCCGAAACATATCAAAGGGTATTTAATCTCATAGGTCGAAAACAAACTTATAATGCCGTGGTAAAAAAAAACTAACCCTGAACTCTTTGAAAACGAGCGTTATCCCAGGTGCTCTGCAAGGTTAATCAGATTATATTCCACAGTTGTTACCGTTAATGGTACTCATATAAGTACAATTCCGGTACAATAAATCTAAGTCGGTGTGTCACATTAGAGGAAAAGAGGATGGGCGTGTTGTCCCAACAAAAAACATATATATTATTTGTTCAGTATATGTTCAATGGTGTTAATATGTCCTTTGAATCAATTAAGCTATTTCAGTTGATATTTTATAGTGTGTCTTTCTATGTTGTGATGTTACACTATTGTTTCAGAAAAAGGGTGAAGGTTTGGTACCATTAAAACGTTTAAACCCGCTGCATTTGTTTGCACCTGTCCTAAGTCAGGAATCTGATGTTCAGTAGTTGTCGTTTGTTGATGTGGTTCATAAGTGTTTCTCGTTTCTTTTTTTTTTATATAGATTAGACCGTTGGTTTTCCCGTTTGAATGGTTTTACACTAGTAATTTTGGGGCCCTTTATAGCTTACTGTTCGGTGTGAGCCAAGGCTTCATGTTGAAGACCGTACTTTGACCTATAATGGTTTACTTTTATAAATTTTGACTTGGATGGAGAGTTGTCTCATTGGCACTCATACCACATCTTCTTATATCTATATCCTTCGCCATCTATGATACAGATATATGATGCCAGGTCTAGGTTGTTGACCTTTACATAATATCTGTATCATAGTTGGCGAAGGATAGTTGCTATTGAAATTGAACTAGCTTTCAGTAGCTGTGAGTATTCTCAGATCTGTACTTTTTATCTTTTGTATTTGTACGGGTTTTATGTGCTTTGTATCGATGAGAGTAGTTCTTTCCAACTGTCCAAGGTTATAATTAGGCGATAAAATTGGCGCCAACAAACATGCTTAACCTCATCACATTGAGTGTGTGCTTTTCTAAAGTCAGGAGCCATTAATTCAGATATTGGCACTCGATGCTGTTTAATATATTTGTTGTTCGGTCATTGTTTATTTTTATGTATCAACTTACTTGAATTAAAGAAACAAGAGTTTTTTTAGAATGACCAAAATAGGAGTGATAATATATTTTGTTAAAATCAAAGGAGATAATGTATACAGTTGATTATCCTTCATGTACTTTCTCGGACATTTTGTGAAAATGGGTTTTGCCTGTAATATAATAAGTATTGTTATATTTTATACTAACATTCTGCTGGTATTGCGTTTGCTATAATATTAGAATTCGTAATATATCGTAGTATGCTGATAATAATGTAGAAGTTAATTTTATCTGATCATTTTAGGGCCCAGAATATTCATTTACAGCTGCGAACATTACTAACAACTGCTGACCGAACACAATCCCTTAGGTATCTGTTTAAAACTAAAAGGAGTTTACTGTTACGAAAACTAAATTTGATATACTTTTCATGAATTGGATTCAATTGATTCAGAAATCATAAAATGAGACAAAACATCTGAAAAAATATTTCGTTCAGAAGAAAATCAAACCTGATCTGTTACTTTTATGATATAACTGAGTTTAAAAGTGCGGACAATAATATTTTGATCCAATTTTACTATTTCAAAGAACCACAACTTAATTCAGCAATAATCATTAAAATAAATAGATGTGATATGATTTCCAAAGAAACCAAATGACACAGAAAATAACATCTATAGGTCAGGTCATCGTACGGCCTCAAACAAGGAGCAAAACGAATTCCGCACAGTCAGCTATAACAGGCCCCGAAATGACAAAATTAATGTAAAAATTCAAACGAAAAACTAAATGCCTAATTTATGAACAAAATCATGAATGAAAACAAATTTGATACACAGATACAAACTGACGACCACTGAGTAACAGGCTCCTGACTTGGGACAGACATCAACAGAATATTCAGGATTAAGCATATTAGCATGCGCCTAACTCCCCTTAACATGTACCAGTGGTGTAGCAGTACAACATTAGAACAAACTATAAAAATCGGTTGAAAAGGCTTAAATCATCAGATGGATACGAATAGAAATACATCTAACAAAACCCAGAGTGGACGTGCATCCCAACAACAACACCAAAAACACTAAGTACAGATCTGTTATTGGAATTCAAATGTTTCTTCTTTGTGTGGGGCATAGTGTTTGCAAAGAAGATTAAAACGATGATTCGGGGATATCGTTTCAGGTGTCGATGTAAACCATACATAATTGATGATACTTTGCGAGAAGTAAGTTATGTTTCTTGTAATTTAACCTCATGTCAAAGTAAAACCTTTTAAAATCGATAATGACTTAAGAATCTCTCATAACTGGAGACAATAGACAGCACTACCACGTGTAAACTCTTTATTTGTTTTATATCTATATAAATGCGCGCACAATACATTTATATGTAGCGAAGAACCTATTAATTTAAACCCCAATATCTTTCTTTATATCAAATACACAAAATATTAATTTGTGCGCACTATATAATATATTGAGCGATCAATATATATATTGAGTTTACCTTTACTTTCAGTTTTCATTATTATCGGTCAGAAATTAAAACCTTAACAATCAACAAAACGTGAGAAACACAATTGTCATATTCGTAACTTGGTACAATAATTTTCTAAAGAAAATAGTAGGTTAAACGTTGTTTTATAGCTATAGAAACCTCAAACGTGTATGACAGTATTATAGTTGCTTTATATATTGACAAAATTGGTGACTAACTCAAACTGACATTCAAAGTCAAAACGAAGTAGATGTGAGAAATGATAGGCATATATACTACCTTCAACTATACCCAATGCTGTATAGTCTGCTATGAAAGACCTCAACATGAAAAACGTAAAACTATTAAACGTGAAAACCAATTACCTAACTAAACAAAACAAAACACAAAAAATAAATATGAACGACATAAACAAACAACCATTGAACTACAGGCTCCTGACTACGGTCAGACACATATATAGAATGTGGCGGGGTTAAGAATGTTTGTGACTTTTGACACTTCTCAAGATAATGACTATTATTATAATAATGTTTGATTTATTAGATTTATTTGAGGTTAATGAGGACATTCAAGATCCTGAGTTTAATTTTTATTGAATAAATCAAAACAAATATTAATAATATTTATAACAAATTTATATGATTAAAAATCTACATCTCTGATATAATTTAGATTAGAAGTGAACATGGTGAGAGGCTTAACATTCTGGTTTATTTTATTAAAAAGAAGAATTTTTTCAAGGAATAACTATTTTATTGAACATAGGTTTTTATCGTAAATAATTCATGCTACATGTAATATTAGTTTAGGCTTAATTGATTCATTTACTTTTTAAAATAAACTGTGACAGTATTGAAAGTCCTTGTTAGCCAAAGTAAAAGAATTATACATATATTTACAATTAAAAGATGTTTATTGGATGACTGTTTTGTTTTTGTTACACTTTTCTTTAACCCTGAATTATAATCCTTTTGTTTGATATGGTGATTATTGTCACCTTTGAATTGATAGGTAGGAGACCAATCAAAGTTGTTTTTATTTCAATTCAGTTAACTATTCTGTACCTAGGGCAATATGATAAAAGATGAAAGAAAATTATCTAATTAGCAAAAACAAAATTGTGACAAATATGTTGTTTAAAACAAACAAATTCGGTATATATAATTACATGTAAAATGCAATGATTATTAAACAATACTATTACAATTTTAGATATGTTTTGAATGATAACTGAAATACATATAAAATCTGTAAGATGTCAGAAAACAATAGCCAAGCCTCTTTACAAACCTTCATTCAATCGAAATCAAAATATTTTAAAGATTAATAATTATATAATGGTCAAGTGTAAAGGGCCATAACCAGTGACAAAATGCTCATGTACATATGTTGTGAATCTTTGTGGTATATTAAATCGATGAATTTTAAGTTATCATTTAATAACATATCAAAAGTAAAATTACAAAGACCCGTACTCCATTGAAAATTCAAAATGGAAAGTCAAACGCTCAAACACATCAAATGAATGGATAACAACTGTCATATTCCTGACTTAGTACAGACAGAAAATTTTATCATATACAATCCTTTCTCAAAACATGCTACCGTTATAATCTTTATATATTAACATCATTCAAATGGGTTATTTTGAAATTCATAGTAATCAGATGTTATCATGATTACTTGCCAATGTAATCATTAATTTAATCAGCTACTTGGAGAAATGATGTAATCATTAATTTAATTTAATCGTACAATTGACAAAGTAATTGTAATTTAATCAATTACATTGAAAGTAATCGGACCAATCTCTGTTCCCATTACCATGGACATTGATGTATCATTTGGTTTGACATGACCATGACGTCAGTTTACCTAGACACAAATCGTGCATGTTGTCGTCATGAACATGCATTGTATGCTTCTCAATTACCCTTTTCTAACAAAATTAACTAATATACATGAAGAGAGCTGAATGACTTATTTTTACTTATATTTGAGTAACTCGATCCATCAAATTATAATTTTGAACTTTAATGAAAGTTTTTCTTTAATCTACATACCCACCGTTAAACTTAAGCTTAAGCAAATATTCTATCTGTTTGACAGGAAACCATGGTAAATGTTAACACAGTTGAAATAGGTTTTGTCACTGATAATTTTAGTTAAAACTTCAATTGTTTACCCGATTTGTAATTTTGTTTATGTTGGCAAAGTTTCAAATCTCATTGAAAACTTATATATACGGAAATATTGCATGAATTTTATCAATAGAAGTAGGTTATTAGTTTGATATTGTATACGTCTCGATTGTTTGTTAAGTTATAGACATGTTTTTCCTAAAATGATTTGTTACAGGTATAGGATCTGCAACAAATCATTTTGCATAAAATAGTTTTTGATTAAATAAGCTCATGGTTATTAATAGCAACATGAAGTAATGTTTATTAAATGTCACTATTCTTTTTCTTTTGTAATTACACAGAATTATATTCAACCTAGACTGACATATGCCATTCAGTAAATGAGGGCAAAGGAAAAAGTTTAGTTATACTTTTCAGAAAGAACTGACAGACAATTTGAATTCAGTTTGCTCCTTGACTAAATAAGAATCAAAGTAATCAAATTGAGAATGGAAACTTAGAGTGTGCCATAGAGACAACAACTCACCCAAAGAGCAGAAAACAGTCCAAAGCCACTAATTGGTCCAAGATCAGACTTTATAAATCAAATACAATTGTTGTCTGCGAAATCAAAGAATAATAGACTAATGATACGTTTTCAACGAAAAACGTTATTGTTGTTTGACACTTTTACCAAGATTTGTTCTTTTGAATTAACATTAGTCATACACAGTTTTGTTTTATTTAAAATAATATTACTTTGATTATAATATATGATAAACTGACTCTATTTTAAAAGAGTAAAATCCATTTTATTCCTATTTATAAGCTTTTTCAATGTTTACCATAAATGAATGCAGATTTCATAAAGAAACACACAATTTTACAATCTTCCATGCTTTTATTCTTATAATTGATAAAACTTACATTTAGTGTTCGGGAATTTCCCAAAATATGAAAGTTGTAAATACTTGTGGTAAAATGTATGTGACAACTTTTATTCGGAATTTCCCAAAATCACTTTCAACATTAATTAAAACTTTTGGTAGCATAGCTATGTGACAAACAGATCTTAAACACATTCGGAAAATTCCGAAAAATAATCTAAATGTAAGATGTATAAAGCATATATGTCTTCAAACATTTCGGAATTATCCTGAATACCCAACATATAAATATGCTAGAACTTAGGGTAGTTGAAATTTGGCAAAACCTTTAAATTAGGGAAAATTTTCCCAAAGTAAAATAAATTCTTTTTTTCCCAAAAAAAAAAAATTTTAAAGTTTTTTAATTTTAACTTTTTTTTAAATTTAAACAAATTTTTTTTTATAAAACAAAGTTTTTGTATTTTGGGTAACAATAAAACCCAAATTTTTTTAATTTTTATTTTATTTGTTTAAAATTTTTTAAAAATTTTTTTTTTAAAAATTTAAAATGAATTTAAAAATTAAAAAATTTTTTTTTAAAAACTTTTTAAAATTTTTAAATTAAAACCTTTAAAATAACCCAAAATTTTTAAAAAATTTGGGTTTTAAAAAAGAAGGATTTTGGGTTTTTTGGGGAAACCAAAACCGGGAACTTTTTTAATAAAAAATGAAAAATTTTGACCCAAAGGGAACCCCCTTTTAAAACTTTTCCTTTAAATTTTCCCGGGTTTTGTAAAAATTTCCCATTTCATTTCCCAAAATTAAAATTTTGGGAAAATTTTTAAATTTTAAAAAAATAAATAAAAAAGGGAAAAATTTCCTAAGGAAAAAATTTAAAACAAAAAAATTTTTTAAAAAAAAACCAAAAAAAATCCCCAAAAATTTTTTAAATTTTTAACAAATTTAATTTAAATTAAACTTTAAAAGGGTTTTATTTTTAAAAATTGGATAAAATTTTTCTTTTTTTTTAATTTTCTTTTTTGAAAATTTTTTTATTTACCCCTTTTTTTATTTTTTTCCCCTTTTTTTTTTTTTTTCCTCCAATTTTTAAAATTTTTCCAAAACCCGTTCTTTTTTAAATTTTTTTTTCCCCAAAAAAAAAGGGTCCTTAAATTTGAGAAATAGTTTAAAATTAACCCTTTTTGGGTTTGGGAAATTTTAAATTTTTCCCCTTGGAAAAAAATGTTTAAAAGGGCCCAGGGAAAATCCGGGAAATTAAAATTATTTTTGGGATAAATTTTTTCATTTTAAAAAAAAACCAATCCCAAAGATAACAAAACTTATATTTTAAAAAATAAATTAAATTTGTTTTAAAAAATTTTGGAATTTTAAAAACCTTTAGGAAAAGTTTTTTATTAAATTTTTGGCCCAATTTAAAAGCTGTATTTAAAGGAAAATTTTTTTCTGTTGTAAAACTTTTGGGTTTTCCTTGTTTATTACAAAAAAATTTTAAAATTTTTAAAGGATTTGGGGTATTTTTCAAAAAAAAATTTTTTAAAATTTTTTTTTCAAATAAAATTAAAAAAATTTAAACTTTAAAAAAAATTTTTTTTTTAAAAAAAGTTAAATTTTTAATTTTATTTTTTTTAAAATTTTTAAAATTTTCCTTTTTTTATTAAATTTTTCTTTTTTAAATTTTTAAATTTTTATTTTAAAATTTTTTGGGAAAACTTAAATTTTTATTTTTCCCAAATTTTCTTTTTTCAAAAAAATTTATTCTGGGAAAATCCCAATTAAAAATTAAATTTTTAATCATTATAAATAAAAAATTTATTTCATTTTTTAAAAAACCAAATTTTTAGGGAATAAATTTCTAAAGGAAATTTAAACCTTAAATTTACACCCATTAAAATTAAATTCTTTAAAAAGCCCTTTTGGGTTTTTTGTAAATTTTTTTTTTTTTTTATAAAAGGTGTTATTTAAAAAATTTTTAATAATTTTTTTTTTTTCAAAAAAAAAAAAAATTTTTTTAAAAACAAAAAGTTTTAAATAATTTAAAAAATGTTTTTTAAAAAAATTAAAATAAAAATTTTTGAATTAAAAAAGGGTTGGGCAATTTTAAATTTGGGTCCCGGCCCAATTGTTTGAAGTTTTTAAAGTTTAAAATTAAAAAATTTTACCTTTTTTAAAAATATTTTTTTTAAAATTTCATTTTGGGTAAAGGGTTTAAAATTTGTTTTTTGAAGTTTTAATTTTTAAAATTTTATTTTTTAAAAATTTTTTGGGTTTTAAATATCCAAAATTTGAAATTAAATTTTACCTTTGCCTTTAATTAAAATTAATATTTTAAAGGAAAGTAGGGTTTATAAATTTTTTGCCTTTTAATTTTTCTTTTTTTAAATTTTTTTATTTTTTTAAAAGGGTTTTCTGGGGTCCTTTTAATTTTACCTAATATTTTAAAACCCTTTTTTTTATTTTAAATAAATTTATTATCCAAATTTGTTGGGCCCCAAAATTAATTTCAAAAAATTTTAATTTTTATTAAAAGTTCCCCTTTTGCAAATTTGTAAATTTTATTTCTGTTTAAAAATATTTTAAGAAAATTAATTTATTTTCCAAATTTAAAAAAAAATTTTTTTGAATTTTTGGTTTTTAAATTTTTAAAAGTCAAGGGATTTACACTTTTTTTTTTTTTTTTTTTTCCCGTTTTTTTTTTGTCTTTTTTTTTTTGGGTTGAAAAAAAAAAAAGGGTTTTAATTTTAAATTTAAGAAAAAAAAAAAAAAAAAAACCCTTGAAAAATTTATAAATTTTAAATTAGTTTTTATTTTTAAACAATTGTTTTTTCCCCAAAAAATTTTTTTCCATTTTTTTCCCCTTTTTTTTTTTTGAATTTTTCCTTTCCCCTTTTTTGGGCCCTTTGCCTTTTTAAATTTTATGTTTTCTTTTTTTATAAAATTTTTTATTTAAAAAGTTTTTTAAATTTGCCAAAATTTCAAATTTCGAATTTTCCTAGGGTTTATTAAAATTTATTTTTCCTTTAAAAAATTTTAGGGCATTTTGAAAATTTTCCAAAAATTTTTGGTATTTAAAAATAAAGAAAGATTTGAAAATTTAAAATGAAACAAAAACAAAATTTTATAAAAAAACCAAACGAAAATTTTTTCCCCAAAAAAAAGTTTTTTGGGGAATTTTTTATTTTTTGGAATTAGAATTTTTTATTTTAATTTAAAAAAATTTGTTTTGGGAAAATTTAATTCAAATTTAATTTTAAAATTTTTTTAAAACCAAAAGGGAATTTGCCCTTTTGGGTTTTTTTTTTTGTCTTTTCCCCCCCTTTTTGGGGGTTTTTTTCCTTTTAAAACATTTCTTTTTTTTTTTTTTGGGTTTAATTTGGTATATATTTTAAAACACCAGAAAATTTAAAAAATCCGTTTTAATTTTTTAAATTTAAAAAATTTAACAGGGAACTATTTGGTTCCCAAAATTTTCTAAAAACTTCTTTTTAAAATTTAAATTTAACCATTTTTGGGTTTCTTTTAAAAATTTAAAATTTTTTGAAATTTGGGTTTTTCAAATTTAAATGAAATGTTCCAAGAAATTTAGTTTTAAATTTTCCCTTTTTTTTTTTTTTGGGCCCTTTTTTTGCCCAAAATCTTTTTTTTTATCTTTAAAAAAAAATTTTTTAAAATTGTTTTAAAAAATTAAAATTTACCATTTTAATTTTAAAAGAATAACCCTTTGGGGTTTCCAAATATTTTAAAATTTTTTTTTTAATTAAAAAAAATTTTAAATTCCCAATAATTCGGGTTAATTTAAAAATTTTAAGAATTTTTAAATTGAAAACTTTTTAAATTTGGGTTTTTCCATTTTTTAAAATTTAATCCTTTTTCTAACAAAATGGGTTTTAAACCCGGGTTTGGTTTCTTAATTACAAAAAATTAAATTTAAAACCAAAAATTTTAAACCATAAACAAAAAAAATGGGTGCCCCTTTCTAAAAAACATTTTTTTAAAAAATTAAATTTTGGGTTAAAAAATTTACATTTTAAAAATTTTTGACTGGGTTTTGTTAAATTGGGAAATTTTAAAGGAAATTTTAAAAACTTAAAAATTTTAAATTTTGCCCTTTTTTTTTTTATTTAAAAAATTTTACCCAAGGGTAAAAAACCGGTTTTTGGCCGAAATAGCCCCCAAAAAAAAGATTTAAAATTTTATTGTAAAAAAATTTTCATTTAATTCAAATTTTGGTTGTTTTAATTAAAATCCCTAAAATTTAAAAAAATTTTAAAATTTCCCCTTTAAAATTTTATATTTAAACTTTTTTTTTTTTTTGTTTTTTTTTAAAATTTTATTAAAACCACTATTAAAAATTGGGAAAAATTTTTTGGTTTAATCCAAAAAATTTAAAATTTTCCCAAGGGAAAAAAAATTTCAATTTAAATTTTGGTTTAAAATTTTAGGGTTTTAAATTGGTTTTAAAAAATTTTTAAATTTTTTTTTTGAAGCGGCATTTTTTTTCCGGGGAATTAAAAATTTGGAAAACTATTAAACTTTTGGTTATTTTCAAATTTTTTGGGGTTATTGGGGTTTTTAGGGAAACCCCTAAGGGTAATTTTAAAGGAATTTGAAATTTTTGGGTTTTCCACATTAATTAAAGGAAATTTTTAAAGCCCCTAATTTTTTAAAAATTTTTTTTGTTTAGGTCTTTATTTGTTTTTGGTTGTTTTTGGGAATTTTTGGAAATTAGGTATTTGGGGAAATTTTTGGGTTGAAATTTTTATGAATTGTTTGATTCCTTACCAAATTTTTTTGCAAATTGAAAATTTTCTTATTTTTTTATTTTTAAAATTTTGTTATTTAAAAAAAGGGGTTTATTTTGGAGTTTAAAAAATTATTTGGAATTATTTGAAATATTTAAAATTATTTTAAACTAAAATTTTTTTTTTAAAAATTTGTAATTATTTTGGGGTTTTGTTTAAAATTTTTTTAATTTTTGTTATCTTTTGGTTTTACTTTAAATTTTTTTAAAATTTTTTAAATTTTTTTTAAAATTTTTGGTTTTTGAAATTTTAAAAAAAAATTTTTTAAATTTTTTTTATTTTATTTTAAGAAAAGATTTAAATTAAATTAAATTTAAAAAGGGTTTATTTTTTTTTCAAAAAATTACAAAAAAACAATTTTTTTTTTAATTTTCGTTTTTAAAAAAATTCGTTTAAACCTTTTTTTGAAAAATGGGGCAATTTTTTTTAAATTTTTGTTTTTTTTAAAAGAAAATTTTATTTAAATTTTGTGTAAATTTTTCCCCAAAAACAATAAAAAATTTAATGTGGTATGAGTGCCAATGAGACAACTCTCCATCCAAGTCAAAATTTATAAATGTAAACCATTATAGGTCAAAGTACGGTCTTCAACACGGAGCCTAGGATAATGCCCATAAATGGGGCATAAAAACTCCTAAAAGTTAGAAAAATAGGTATTTCAGGGGAAATATATAAAAAAAAGTAATCTTTTTATTCCTTGGTGGATAAATTTGTACATCTTGTCATGCTGATCATTTTCTAATTTACACTTGTCTTAGCTAGCTCCAAAATTTTTAATTTAAGTGGTCATGTTGACTTATTTAAAATGTATATGTCTTATATCATGTATATACATTTGTGCAGTTAAAAGTTGTCTGTACCTATCATAGTTTCTGCAAAAATTAAAAAAATTGGGTAAAATATTCATTCAAGGGAAATAACTGCTTTAAAGGATCAATTAATGATTTAAATAATGTAAGTCCTATTCCCAGATCTTACTTTGCTGAACATATTTATCACTTAAACATGTTAAAGTTTCTCTCTTTCTATCATTGTTTCTGCAAAAACATAATTTTTGGTAAAATAATTTTCAAGGGCAAAACTGCTATAAACTGGATAAAGGATCAATTGACTATTTTGGTCAGGTAGCTTATTCACAGACCTTACTTAGCTGAACATATTTACCACTTAAAGTGTCTCTCCATCTATCATATTTTCTACAAGAAACTTGAAATTCTATTAAAATTTAGTCTTTTAAGGGCAATAACTCATATAAGGATCCATACTACTGTTTTGCTGTTTAAAATTTATCTTTATCTGAAATTGTTTTCAATATGACAATCAGTGTTACCAAGAACATAAAATTGTGGAAACTTATTATTTCAGGGCATGAGGGGCAACATGGGCAATTACTTCAAATAGGGTTGTCAGATTGGTCTGAAAATTTCAGGGCAGATTAATCTTAAAATGCTAATTGTTTTGACCAAACTATGCAGAGTTTCTTAATTAAAGGACAAGATTAAAATTACAAAATATATGTACTCTATACCCTAAGGATCATTTAGCCTAAGTTTGGTTAAAATTAATTCAGTAGTTTCAGAGGAGAAGATCTTTGAATAAACTGCTTCGCTGAGCGCAGATGGATACGCCTGCAGAGGTCCAACCCTGAACAGTTGGGGCAAAAATGGACACAATATTCAAGCTTGATACACATGATACAGGTCTGAATTTGGATTGTAATTAAATATTTGACATATTATAGGTTTCTGAATAAATGTAGTCAAAGAACTTGAAATTGGTTATATGAATTGAATTTATATTCAATTAAAGATTTCTTGCTGTTGTGCAATACACTGTGCTGTTGCGCAATACTTAGTAAATCTGTTGTCAGACTATAAACAAATAAAGTTCAATTTCTTCTCAATGTCATATATATGAAATTTATGAAAATCAATAGGGAGATTACATCAATAGCTATAAATAATTCACCAAAGTTTCATGAGAACTGCTGAAAGCATTTTTGAGTTAGTGTCCAAAACTGGAAAATCCCCTTTTTAATGAATAAAACCCCATAACTCAGAAATGTAAAATCTAAAATTTATAAAATTCTAAAGGAGCTTACATCAACAGATATAAACAATTCACCAAAGTTTCATGAGAACTGCTGAAAGCATTTTTAGTTATTGTCTGAAAACTGGAAAATCACCCTTTTTATGAATAAAACCCTGTAACTCGGAAACATAAAATCTAAAATTTATAAAAATCGAAAGGAGCTCACGTCAATAGATATAAACAATTCACCAAAGTTTCATGCAAGTTGGTGAAAGCATTCTTGAGTTATTGTCGGAAAACTGGAAAATCCCCTTTTAATGAATAAAACCCCAAAACTCAGAAACGGTAAATCTGAAATTTATAAAAACGAATGGGAGCTCACGTCAATAGATATAAACAATTCACCAAAGTTTCATGCATATTGATTAAAGCTTTTTTGAGTTAATGTCCGACATGTTGACGACGGACAGACGGACAGACGGACTGACAGACGGTCAACGGTATACCATAATACGTCCCGTAAACGGGCGTATAAAAAGTGTACAACTGACAATGGATGATTTGACAATTAACGAAAAGGATGGCAAAAGCTCACATAGACTCTTAGGTCAGGTGAGCTAAATAGAAAATAAAACTTTTGACAAACAGAAAAAAATCATAAGCTGCCATGGCTATTATATTTATATGGAAAATAAGCGCTCTGTTAATGTAAGTGGATTCTAAAAGTTGATTGACATATATATATATATATATATATATATATATATATATATATATATTTTGTCCTCTTTCTATAATGATATTAATGCTATAAAATATATGAAATGAAATTCATCTCTAAAACAGTGATCAAATAATGTACTGTTCAAATTACAAACTAAGTTGTTTGCTCTATTATACCATTAACCAGTTTCAATTATAATTTTTCAATTTGAGGTTCTAAGTTTTGTATTTTATCTATGAATTCTGTCTTTCACTGAAAATCTCTTGATTATCAAAATTTTTAACTTTGTACATTATTTGGCCTTATAAACTTTTTTTATTCAACATGTTCAAGAGTAACTTATGAGTCTTTTACAGACGAAATTCCTGTCTGACCTAAAAAAAAAACATAATCAGGGTATTTGTCATCTATGTGTTAATGGCTTGATTTATTAAGGTCTAGATAGGGTTCTGTATATCTTTATTCTTCATATATTAGATTGTTTTCTTTAATCTTTTGTTAATTTTGTCCATTTATCTCTATTCTTTATATTTCAGCACCTATTATTCTCTAATATTTATTTTGTTTGCCTACTTTTCCCTATTTATTTTTTATACCTTTATTCTGCACATTTGGCCATTATTCTCTTTTTTGTAAACCCCATCTAAACCCTCATCCATGTCAAAAATATTTTCAAGTGGTACACATGTATGCAAAATTCTTGAATTTTAAATTATAGGCAATTATCAACTCATGAAATTCAGAAACAAATACTTTTTAAAATACTTCACATTTAAATCAACAACAAGAATGTGTCCATAGTACACAGATGCCCCACTGGCACTATCATTTTAAATGTTCAGTGGACCATGAAATTGGGGTAAAAACTGTAATTTGGCATTAAAATAAGAAAGATCATATCATATAGGGAACATGTGTACTAAGCTAGTTTCAATTGGACTTCAACTTCATCAAAAACTACTTTGACCAAAAACTTAAACCTGAAGCTGGACAGATATCATCATTGCTGGATGGAGGAATGGACGCATAGACCGAAAAGCATAATGCCCAAAGGTGGGACATAAAACATAGGCAAATATCCTTAGGTGACAGATTATTAAATTTATTACTAATGCATATATATCAATCTAAAAGTTTTAATTGATCTATTAGAATTTTTTAAATATAAAACATGTACGTTGAATTTCTGTATGTCTGTGGTATGCAGTGGCAGATCCAGAATTTTCAAAAGGAGCCCACTGACTGCCTAAAGGGGCCCGCTCAAATCATGCTTCAGTGATTCCTAAATAATTAACCAAATTTAAAAAAGGGCGGGCCCCTAGCCCCACCCCTTAGTACTCCTCTGGAATGGATATAAAATAAAGCTTTTAGGAGACCATACACAAAACAGAAAAGATAACAATTATTGGCATTAAGTATGAAATACTTACAATAAACTTTTCAAATTCTCTCCCTGTATGTCATTGTGAACATCTAATACTGTGTATTCTAATCCTTAATTCTTATGGTTTCACTTTTATTTACACTAATAGGCCTACTCCCATTATACTTTATTATGTCCATTGAATCAATGTGGTGAGTATATATATGTATAACATTTACTTGTGTTTTTATGTTTATAAGCAAAATACACACAAGTAAATATGGCCTGTTTTCATCCAAAGATCTAGGAAGACATAAAATGAATTTCTCTTTTATCTCATTGGTTACTATGGATTCATATTGATGTCATGACCTGATTACTTGGACATCATAAAATGTGTAGAGGAATATAAAATGTTGAAATTCATCATGAATACACTACTCTCAGTCTCTTATTTTTGTTACTATTTTTATTACTATTGTTTTGTGAAGAACCATGCAGTGGAGGAAAACAGTTCAAAGAAGAAAATGGCAAGTTAATTAATTTCACTTTGAAGTTTAGATACAGTAATATAATATAAAAAGATTATGTCAACGATTCTCTTTCAAATATTTCTTTAAAAGTTCAACAACAGTCATTCCCTAATTAATGCATATAATGACTGTATACATATGAAATTCTGTCTTGAAATAACTGGTTCAGGACAGTTTGAAGTGAAACACTTTTATGAATATTTTGTCACATATATATATATATATATATATATATGTGTACCTTAACTAGATGAAAATAAATGATCTTATGTATGTTTTTTTAATAGTTCTTTTAAATTACTAATTTCTATTTTTTTTTTTAATTGTATATGTTAGCGGCACTAATTATATATATAAGTAAAATTAGGTATTAAGCTTAAATCCTAGGCAATAAGCTAATTAACGCCTAGGCATTAGGTTATTGACGGCAATTTTCAGGCATTAGGCTTATTTCCTGAAATCTGCAATGATTATTCAACCTATTGCCAAACATCATTTCAGGCAATAAATGAGCTTTAGGATATTTGTTTCATCTTTAAATGACTAGGACTCTCGCGAGCCTGTGTCGTTCACCTTGGTCTATATATGCAATATATTCAACAAAGGACACTCTCCAACATTGTAGACAAGAATAGAATTAATGACAAAAATCTCTGGGGTTTTTTTGTATCTTATATTGCTGATCATTGAAGTCTGTTTAGTTTCTCTCTATCTTCATGATCTTATTTAGCTTTTGCTCCAAACACAAAAGAGTAAAAAAACTCCAATAAAGAGTAACAGTCTACTAATTATATCAGCATAATTTGACTAATTAGTAGTTCGTCTTGCTTATCATTTTGATTATTTAAGTTTCTATCTATCTATTATTATTTTTATCATATAGAGCAAAAAAATGGTAAAATCGTAATTAAAGGGCAATAACTCCCATAAGGACTCGTCGGACAATTTCCGCCTTTTGTCTTAACTGTAGATCTTGTCTTGCTGATCATTTTTGTATATATTTAAGTTTCTTTCTATCATCATCATGTGTCTATCTTTTATAAGTTTTAAGATGTAAGACAAAAACGCTGAAGAAAGATTGTACAAATTGGCATCACAGAGCTACATCTCTAATTAGGAGTCAACTGATGATTTCAACCATAAGACTTAATTGTAAAACTTGTCCTTCTGATCATTTTTGCATTTTTAATTTAATTAAAAGTTTCAAGATAATAGGCAAAATTCGAAAGAAGTGGTAAAATTTGATTCTATTTTGCCCAGTAGTTTCAGAGAAGATTTTTGTAAAAGATTACAAAAATTTAAGAAAAAATCTTAAAAAATTGACTATAAAGGGCAATAACTCCTGAAGGGGTCAATTGGCCATTTTGGTCATGTTGTCTTAATTGTAGATCTTACTTTGCTGAACATTATTGCTGTTTACAATGTATCTCTATCCATAATAATATTCAAGACAATAACCAAAAACTGCAAAATTTTCTTAAAATTACCAATTCAGGGGCAACAACCCAATAATGGGTTGTCTGATTTGTCTGAAAACTATATTCCCCAATGAAGATTGTGGCCAAGTTTGGTTTACTTTGGCCCAGTAGTTTCAGAGGAGAAGATTTTTGTAAAAGTTAACAGACGACGAAGGATCCCAAGTGACGATAAAAGCTCACTTGGCCAGGTGAGCTAAAAATACCTTACAAAAGTTTGTAACATTAGAGCTCTATGATTTTAGTATCATGCCATATTATTAAAATAGTTTCTCTATTACTTTCAATTCCCTGTAGATGTCTTAAAATTAATGTATTTTATGTCTCTCCTTTGGATTGAAGGATATCAGTTTTAAATAAATTAAAAAGTACAAGTACTAAGCAAGTTGATTGTCTGACCAAATAAATAACAAAGGCAGAAAAAAGTTTTTCCCAATGCATAGTAAATAATTAGTAAACAAATCTAAAGAATAAAAGAAAAAGGAGAAACTTTGGCACTGACTCATGTTATTATATAGTAAATCAGCTGATTATGTTCTTACCAGCTGCACATGGTCAATCAATTAAAAGCAATAAATTTCTTTAGTTTTAGTGACCACAAATAATTGCTCCCAATCAAGCATTAAATTTCTCTGACCCTAAAATGTTGTGAACAGTAACATTATAGATCACAGCTGAAGTGTAATACCAAATGTTTTTATGGAGCTACAAATGTACATGAATACACATAGATCTACATAACATTTATCCATTTTAACTAAACATGTTATTAACAGGCAGTTGGTTGTCTTTTTTAAGATTTACATATATATTTACTGGTATACATGTACTAAATCATTATTTACTGAACTTCACACAGGTTCAGAATATTTTTGTTTTGTTTTGACCCAAATAATGACTTCAGACAAAATATATATTATACATGTCTATATAATAATATACAAGATCATATGAATAGAATTAAATATCTCCTTGAGTGCCCAACTGTTTTCTGGAATATTGCTTGTATTATGTTTTTGACATTATTGAATCAAAATGTCAATATAAGCAGACACAAAATAAAGGAAAAAAAGATTGTACCCACTTAATAAAGAGAAGAAATTTATATTTGTTCTTTGACTACACAAAAGTAGGTATATAATTATGTTTGATTGAAACAGGAAAGAAAATTACATATATATATATGCAATATGAAGATTTGGATAAAGATTGAGGTTTTATTACATTATATTCTTTGATGTATAGCCTGTTCATTTAAGAATATAAATCGCATTAACAAAATCCGTTCGCCCTGATTACATGTTTGCCCTGGGTTTGTTTGCCCTGAGTTCGTTCGCCCATAGAGTCTGTTCGCCTAGGGTCCGTTCTCATATTGTTTTATGGGTATTAAACTTTAAAAAACTTATTCAGATATTTATATGGTATAAATTCTGGAAATTTATGAAAACACATGGAAATATTTAAAAGTTGTTGGCTTAAGATTTGTTTTAGAGCATTAATTGTTCAAAATAATAATTCTCACTGATTGTTGTAATGGATTAATAATAAAAACAACATTTTATTTTGATAAACTAGCTATATAGTCAGCTTGGAATGAGTAAAACAATGATGTACAAATTTTAAAACTTGAAAAGATATAAATTCATATTGTTATCAAATTGAATAACCAGAATTAATAAAATTGTTAACAAATATCAATAAGATAAGAACAATGTATTCCAGTATTCCACTATGCAAATTCAAGGAAAATAATTTATATTTCATTTTTGGTTGGAGCAAATACAAATATTCGGCAAATTTTTCAACAAACTTTAACATACTCTGTTCAAATAATAAACATTATGCAACTATAGACTATAATAAAAAAAAATATCAGAATGAAATTTGAAAAAAAGGCAGGACAGGAGTTTGAGTAATAAAAGGCGTCACCTGAGAGGAGACACTTTGGCCCAAAAAAGGCAGGATGACTATTTATGTAAAAAAAAGTCAGGATAAACTAATGAACTGAGTACAAATTTTTGTTAGGGGCCAGATGAAGCACGCCTCTGGGTGCGGAATTTTCTCGCTATGTTGAAGACCCATTGGTGGCCTTTGCCTTTGGCTATTTTCTGCTCTTTGGTCGGGTTGTTGTCTCTTTGACACATTCCCCATTTCCATTCTCAATTTAATACAAAAAAGGCTGGACCGAATAGAGTGAAAAATACAACTTTTAGGCAGAACAGACATTACAACTAATAAAATGAAGGACAAAATTTTTCATCCAAGCCCCCATAAAAATCAAATGGTGGTCCCTTATCTATACCTTTGCCTTCCCCCATCCCCCCCACAACAACAACAACAACAAAAAATCCAGTCCCTCTTTAAACGTATATTGCTCTCACACTTGTTTTAACTAAATGTTTACCATATATATATTGAAATCATTTCAACAACATGCTCCTGTCGTTCTGACGTGTTTTCATTCAGCAAAGCTCTGCATGACCTGCATCTTCAAGGTCACAAAAAGTTTGTCTTTCTTGAACTGGTTTCTGATTTATTTGGATAACAGACGCTTTTTCTATCGACACTGCCACTCTTTCTTGACTCTTGTAGATCGAACTTTAACAGATTGAAGGTGAGAATGTTTGTTCCGATTCCACAGACCTGTTACCTGTTACCTATTCTGTAAATTCCACCTTTTCCAGATGAACCACAGGGGTTTGTTACAATTTGCCGGGTTTACTATCCATACGAACCGTGATTTTTTCGGGGTTCGTATGCATTGGCGGATCCAGAGGGGGGTCCGGGGTTGGAACCCCCTTTTTTTCTTGACGATCAATGCATTTGAATGGGGACATATAGTTGGAACCCCCACCCCCTTTTATCCTGGTTTGGGAACCCCCTTTTAAAAAATGGCTGGATCCGCCCCTGCATAGGATAGTAAACCCGGCAAATTGTAACAAACCCCTGTGGATGAACCACTTCAGTTGGGAAATCCTAAGGTAAAGGTATGGGGAAATCTGGATTTAGAATATTTTTTTGTCATCTGCTTGACCACAATAAAGTCAATGCTTAATAGATAGAGCAATAATTTCCCTTATACGGTTTAATAAAACAAATTTAAAATTCAGAAATAAAGAGAATTCATTGAATCAAGACTACTAAATATGGACCTATTCAAGTACACCTTTTAGGGTGTGCTTGACTGGATTGTATTTAATTAAATGTTGTGTAGGACTTTTTGTAAACGATAAATGCTGGCATGGACATAATACTTGTAAGTAAGTTAAATTTTATAATGAAAATCTGTAATAGATAAAACTAATTAAAAGTCTGTGTTTTTTTACAAAAATCTAGGCTTTACTTGCACAAAATCCCTATTTTCTATTCATCTACATCACAGGTATTTGGGGCATGGACCCTCCTTATTGGGCCCCACTGTAAAAAAAAAATCTTTTTTTCCAAATTTACAATTTTCTACAATGTATAGACATATAACCTGATAACAAGTCTCAACAATCCATTATTAGTCGATTACAATACCTTTTTTACTATCAACACAAACCCCAAGTGAAAATGTAAAAATGGCTTGTCACTTTTATTCTGTATGTATATGTATATCTGTTCTTTGAAATTTTTAACACATTGTTTGGGAGCCATCTTGTGTCTCATTAATATTTACATGTACTTGGGACCTTTTAAATGTTCAAAATTGTTCTATTTGCTTAAAAGTAACCTGGAGAAATTTCTAGACACCATTCATTTTGTCACGGAATAGAAGTTCCTTCATAATATAAGTTCCAAAAGAAACAATATTCTGGAATATTATTTCCACAGGAATAAATATTACAGTATTAGTTCTAACGGAATCAATGGTATAGAATATTTGTTCCAACAGGATTAGATATTATGACATTGTTTATAACAAAGTTTCCAGTGGAACTTCTGTTAGGCGGAACATATCGTTGACAATTTAAGGTCAAAAGCCTTGTGACCTTAGGGTGAACCTCCTACTGGAGCCCCAGTGTATGAATGCATGTACATATCTTACCAAGGAGGTTGATCTTACATTAGAGTCGGTTGGGGTAATTCCGTACACTTTTGGTCCTAAATGAAAGTCATTTGGTTCCTTGTTTGATAAACAAGCGAAATGTAATATGTATGGTATTTACCTGCCTACACAGGTACGAAATTACCCGGATCGACTATAATCTTTATCATGTTTATAGATTAATCATTTATGCTAATTCTTTTTTTTTTCATTAATAAAAAAATTCTACAGATGATTAAGTATAATTTTATAACTTATATTTATTTCCAACAAACTAAGAATGTTTAAAATTTTTAAAATTCACAGAATCTAAATAACAAAATTTTAACTTCGCATTATTTGTTAAAGGGACAGTATAGACTCAGTTCATCATTATGGTAGGATCACATGTCCTGTGCATGCTGTGTTTATAGTATAATAGATTTATTATGTCTTGTCTATCTGAAGTTTGGTTAAACTGCCTACTGGGAAAAACATTATTACATGTTTACATTCCCAATTACTACTATTAGTCAATTATGTGTGAAAAATTTCAATTTCATGGGTTTTAATCCCCCAGGATGTGAAACATCATTAGAATTTGTAGATCTATATAAATGAAGAGATATGAAAATTGTATCCTCAGTACTGTGTCAGTCACTTAAAGACAATAAAAACATTAATTTAGGGTAATAAATATTCCTAAAGAAATGAACATTGAGAAGTTCTCACTCTGACACACATTTCAATGATCAATTAAATCATCTTTTATTAGGGAGCTAACCATTTGATTTTTAGGGGGGGGGCTAGGATGAAAAATTTTGTCCTGCATTCTTTTTAGTTGTATTATCTCTGTCCTGCCTTTTTATTTTTATTAATTTATCCTGACTTTTTTTTACATAAGTTGTCTTCCTGCCTTTTTCTTTTGCCAAGTTGCTCATCCTAACTTTTTATTTTACCCAAAACTCCTGCCCTGCCTTTTTTTTTAAATTTCATTCTAGCCCCCATAAATTTCAAATGGTAGCTCCTTAGAATAGATGTGAGGACATCTGATGAATGGTTGATGATTAAGGCATCATGATAGATAATATTTAAACTCTGTCCTTACTTGAAAAAAGCACCTGGTTCCCTAAAGAGCACCAGGGTGCAAAATTTCAGGGGAGGTGCAGAGCCTCTATATTTACTGCTCTTCTGGATACTGATTTGTGAACATGTAAAATAAGGCGGCTAATGCCCTCATGTATCATCAACAAATATAGTGACAAATGAATAATTTTATTTCCTTTTTGCAATTTCTCATTGATGTGATGTAAATTTTCTGTTAGAAAGTCACACGATTCTGTATCTATACTAGTATGACAGTTTGCCTAAGTTTAACAAGACTGTTTTATCTTATTTTGCAGAAATTTTTTTCTAGGTGTACAACTGTGCAAGTATTGAACATCGCAGCTTGAAATGCAATGTGACCTAAAAGACAACATAATAATGGAAAGATGTAAGTATTTGGTAACATAGTTAAAGATATGGGGAATGTATGAAATTGTTTGAAAAAGTCCACATATATATATAATACACTCCTTGAAAGTAGATTTTTATCTTTTTTACTGTTCTGCTAAATGAGGGTTTGGATGACTGAGGGGGGTCCTTTATGTCTTTATTCTTTAAATATTAGACCATTTTTTCTCTCTATTCAATATTTATTTTGCCCATTTATATTATCTCTATTCACTATATTTGTGTGCCCCATTATTCAATATTCTGTATTATTTTTGCAATTGTTTCTCTATTCTTTATTTGTTTGCCCTTTACTCTGCACTTTTTTGTCAATTATTCTCTATTCTGTAAACCCCATCCATACTCTCCATTATGATATATATATTCCACTATTCATTCCAATGAAAAGATAAAAAAAGTTTTATGTTGTCCATATTCTAAATTGTTCTCTGATAATACTATTAGTTACATAGTGTGCTAGTGACCTAATACACTATATTTACCAGCATATAAAATTTGATTTCTCAATCACAAGAAATATCTTTTATGGTTTTGTTCTATATATCTATATATATATATATATATGGGAATTTGGTAAAATAGATATAAAAAAAATGAAAGAAATGGATGGTAAGTACATTTGTATATATGATACAGAAACAAAACAACACAACACAAATATAAACAAAAGACTTCTATGTAAACATGAATAATTTAAATTATGATCTTTCAATAGTATTTTAAACTTTAAGTGTATAACTCTTTATGCCCCCAGCAATTAAAAGTTGGGGGGGCATATTGTTTTACCCCTGTCCGTCCGTCCGTCCGTCTGTCCCATTATTGGTATATAGTAAGTTATTTCAGATAACTCCTCCTACAGTTTGAATGCTAGGAAGTTTTCACTTTGCTGGCGGTTTGTACATATATTGAAGATGTGCATGTGGTCAGGGTTTTGATTTTTATTGATATTTGCTCTTTGAGAGATAGTTGAACTTTGTCATTTTTGGAGTATTTACTTGCATAAGAGGTGCATAGCTTTTCAGGATCACTCCTCCTACAGTTTGAATGCTAGGAAGTTTTCACTTTGCTGGCGGTTTATACATATATTGAAGATGTGCATGTGGTCAGGGTTTTGATTTTTATTAATATTTGCTCTTTTTGGAGATAGTTGAACTTTGTCATTCATGGAGTATATACTTGCATAAGAGGTGCATAGCATTTCGGGAAAACTCCTTCAATGAACCATAAACCTATGTGCTCCCATACTCAACTTTGTGTATTTTAAAATAACCCTTTGCATCTGAGGGACATCATTTGTGTCTCCCAGACACAATGATATCTCAAAGAAAGTCTCACATTGACTTTGTTATAATACAGTTACTTCAGAGACTTGGAGTGCGGGCATCACTTTGTCTAGTTTTAATCTAGTTTAAAAGAAATATCATGATATGAAGTTAGAATTGTATATATACATTCAAACTTTAATTTTATTAGGTAGGTTTGGTAATTATAAGTCCCCTACCCACGAAGTCTAAGGGGAATTTAGGTCTGCAGTCTGTCTGTCTGTCTGCTGTCTGTCTGTCTGTCTGTCCTTTTTGTCTGTCTGTTTGTCGGTCTGTCCGTTCGTTCGTCCGTCTGTCTGTCTGTCTGTTTGTTTGTCGGTCCGTGAGGCAAATCAGTTTTCCACACCTTTTTTCATCATGCTTGAAGATATTGACTTGATATTTGTTATATATTGTTTACACCATGACAAGTTATAAATCAAGTTAGCATTTTGTTAATGTACAATGAATTTTTAACTGGTAGAGGACTTTGTATTGCCATGCAATACTCTCAGAATATTTGTTTCTTTTTAGCTCACCATGAGGCCTGAAGGGCCCTATGTGAGCTTATGCCATCACTTGGCATCCGTCGGCGTCCGTCGGAGTCCGTCGTCGTCGTCGACGTAAACTATTTCAAGAATCTTCTCCTCTGAAACTATTGGGCCAAATACCTTCAAACTTTAACTGAATGTTCCTTAGGGCATTTAGTTTATAAATTATATCCAAGTTTTGATCCATCAACAAACATGGCCGCTATGGCTAAAAATAGAACACAGGGTCAAATGCAGTTTTGGCTTATATCTCAAAAACTAAAGCATTTACAGCAATCTGAATTGGGGTAAAATGATCAATAGGTCAAGATCTATCAGCCATGAAATTTTCAGACGAACGGAATAACCCATTGTTGGGTTGCTGCCACCAAATTAGTCATTTTAAGGCAATTTTGCAGTTTTGGTTATTATCTTGAATATTATTAAAGATAGAGATAAACTGTAAACAGCAATAATGTTCAGCAAAGTTAGATCTACAAAAAGTTTTAATGACCAAAATTGTTAATTGACCCTTAAGGACTTTTATGTTAAGTTTGTGAGTAAGAGCCCTGGTTTACACATCAATAACCTCTAGAAAATGTGTTTAATCCTTATAATTCTTAAGCCAAATATTCGCGATTTTTAATTATCATTTTTTTGTGTAATGGCTACTATATAAATTACCACCAAATGCACAGGTCGTAACTAAGGAGATGGCGCAATATTGACTTTCTAAAATCCATAAATGCAACAGAACCTAAAATGAAATAGCACCTTCCTCAAAAACTTCATTTTAATGAGAAATAATTCAAATTTGAAGCGTACAAGTAGTGAAATAATCTTTCACTTTTAAGTTTTCATTTGTATGACGTCGTGTTTTGCCATGATGTAAAATCGCTAAATCATTCATGAAATTTCACGGAATTTTATTTAAATCTTAATTTTATATATTTTAGAAGCTTTTTAATGCATTATTTCTTTTTTGTTATATATGCATTAGAATAGAAACAAATTTTATGTATTTGTTTTTCAATCTCAATTTGCTGAAAATCCTGGGATCCCTACATACATGTGTATCGCGCATGAATAGATCACAGTAAAGGTTACGAAAGTAGTTTCGGAAACATGGTTTATCAAGTGTAAACCAAGGAAAAAAATCTAATTCACCAATCCAATTCAAGTATTTATAGATATGCAAATCATATAAGAATTATTGCCCTTTAAAGACAATTTTACACAATTTGTTCATCATGTTTGCTTACATTTAAAAATCTTCTGCTCTGAAACAACTAGGCCGAATACTTCTAAACTTTACCTGAATGTTCCTTAAGGTATCTAGTTTATAAATTTTATCCAAAGTTTTGATCCATCAACAAACATGGCTGCCATGGCTAAAAATAGAACATAGGGGTCAAATGCATTTTTTGGCTTATATCTCAAAACTAAAGCATTTAGAGCGAATCTGACATGGGTAAAAATGTTCAATAGGTGAAATCTATCAGCCCTGAAATTTTCAGCCGAACTGAACAACCCATTGTTAGGTTGCTGCCACTAAATTGGTAATTTAAAGGAAATTTTGCAGTTTTTGTCTCGCTTGACGGAGTCAAAAAGCGAGACATAGGTATGCTGTTTCCGGCGGCGGCGACGGCGGCGGCGGCGGCGTCAACAATGTATTAATTAGTTTGTGATTACGTCTAGTTTATGGTGAACCACTAGTGGTGATTCAATGATATTTGGTATGCAGTTGTATTAGTATTGGCACATCTCATTACCATGGAGATTATTTGGCCCCGCCCCCTCAGTTATGGTCTATTGACTTTGAAACGTTTGCTTAGTTTTCATGTATTAGTTTGTGATTAGGTCAGTTTATGAGGAACCACTAGTAGTAAGTTAAAGATAATTGGTATGCAGTTGTATAAGCATTGGCCTATCTCATTTCCATGGAGAATATTTGGCCCCGCCCCCTCAGTCATGGTCTATTAACTTTGAAATTTTTGCTTAGTTTTCATGTATTAGTTTGTGATTAGGTCAGTTTATGGGGAACCACTAGTGGTAAGTTAATGATAATTGGTATGCAGTTGTATAAGCATTGGCACATCTCATTTCCATGGAGATTATTTGGCCCCACCCCCCTCAGTCATAGTCTATTGACTTTGAAACTTTTGCTTAGTTTTCATGTATTAGTTTGTGATTAGGTTGGTTATGGGGAACCACTAGTGGTAAGTTAATGATATTTGGTATGCAGTTGTATAAGCATTGGCACATCTCATTACCATGGAGATTATTTGACCCCGCCCCCTCAGTTATGCTTTATTGACTTTTGAAATTTTGCTTAGTTTACATGTATTATTTGTGTTTAGGTTTGTTTAAGGGGAACTTCTTATGATAAGTCAATGGTATTTGGTATGCAGTTGTATTAGCATTGGCACATCTCATTTCCATGGAGATTGTTTAGCCATGTACCTTCAGTCATGGTTCATTGACTTTGAATATTTGCAAAACTTACATGTTAAAGTGTTGCTATTTTAATTTCAACATTTGCATTATTGAAATTACAAAAAAGCGAGACATATCTCTGTGATAACAGTTTATTAGTAATTATCTTGAATATTATTGAAGATAAAGATAAAAAAAGGTTCAGTGAAGTAAGATCTACAAAAGTTTATGTGACCAAAATTGTCAATTGACCTCTTTTAAGGAGTTATTGCCCTTTAAAGACAATTTTTCACACTTTGTTCATCTAGTTTGCTTGCCTTACTTTAAAAAATCTTCGGCTTTGAAACTGCTGAATTTTTTTTAGCCAAACTAGGGCTGAATGAGTTTCAGAGTATTTAGTATAAATTTTGTATTTTATTTCCTTGCGTCAAGAAACATAGCCACTATCATGACTATGGCTATAATGGAACATAGGGGTAAAATGCATTTTTTTGCTTTTCAAGAAAATATGACAGATACAAAGAACATTTAAATGGCATTTTTAGATTTTCAGCAAAATGTTACAGGTGAGCGATTCGGAATCTTGAGAGCCTCTTGTTTTAAGATATAAATGGGAGAGCTATTTTTTTAAAGTTTGAAATTTTTTGGAGATAATTTATTGTAATATTGTCTGTCTGTTCATCCCCTCTTACGCTCTTTATACATGTACTTGGATTTCAGGATTTTATATGCAGAATAGCTTTGACAGGCTCAGCTAATTCTAAATGGTCTGAATTTTTTTAGAGTAATTTTGACCACTTAACACCTAGATAAATATAAGATGAGGAGATGTGGAATGGTTGCCAAATGAAGTAGAATTAACTTAAGGACACCACATGTTGTCATTGTATAGCCTTCCACAATGCAGAGCAAAACATATATATACTGTATAGTCAGCTATAAAAGGACTGATTTATTACAAAACAAAAAGAAAAACAAATTTGACAGACATAAACCAACAGCAACCATTGAGTTACAGGCATCTGACTTTGAACAGGCACATATATATACATGGTTTTACTCATTGTTGAAGGCCTTCAGTGACCTTTAATTTCTGTGTCATTTGGTCTCTTGTGGAGAGTTGTCTCATTGGCAATCATACCACATCTTCTTATTTTTGTACATGTACATACATGTATATATAGAATTAAGCAGGGTTAAACAGATACAGTTCAGTTTACACCACTATAGAACTACTTTTCCACAGTTGTGAATAGTAAGTTAAACTCAGATCTTTAAAATATTATGAAATTTTATGATTGAAAGATAGCAAAATTCCTATTTTTCCACAAATAGTTTCAAATTTGCATATTTTGCAACATATTTCTTTTAATAGGAAATACTGTGCACCATGGCTTCCAAAACGGTCATTTATTCCGGACTTGAAAATATTTCCTTGAAGAATGTCCGCTGTCATCAGAAAATTTTGGAAGCCCTGGTCTGTCAGAAACAATTCACCTGAACTTGACCTCATTATATGGATCAGTATTCAAGGTAAGAGTTGCGTGATTCAGTCCTTTTTTGTCGAGCCTGCCACTTCTGTTGAAGAAAGCCAGACACATGGATAGTCTGGCAGGTTTTATTTGACCTTGACCTCATTTTCACAGTTGGCGGCCTCGGTGGCCGAGTGGTCTAAGTAGTTACTACTGTAATCACTAGCCAGTCAACACTGAGGTTGTGAGTTCGAACCCCGCTCGTGCGGGTGCACTCGACTCCAATCTTAATTGACTAGGATTGTCAGTTTTCCTATCGAAGGTCGGTGCAGGTTTTCTCCGGCACTCCGGCTTCCTCCACCAATAAAACTGGCCGCCACGAAATAGCCCAAACGCGGTGCTAAAATGGCGTTAAAACACCAAAATCAAATCAAAATCAAATCATTTTCATAGTTCATTGCTCAGTGTTAAGTTTTTGTGTTTTGGTCTGTTTTTTTCGTAAACTATAAGCAATAGGTCAACTATATTTGTTGTATGGAAGGATTGTAAGGTGTATATGTCTGTCTTGCAGGTATCATCTGACCTAGACCTCATTTTCATGGTTCATTGGTCAATGCTTAGTTTTCTTGGTTAAGTCTGTTTCTTAGAATCTTTAGCAATAGGTCAACTATATTTGGTGAATTAAATGATTGTAAGGTGTACATCTATTTCTTATTATTGGTTAATCTGACCTTGGCCTGATTTTTTTGGATCATGTTAAGTTCATATGAAACTTGTAGTAAAGCTTTATGTTTAGGACTATCAACATAAAATCAATGGTTAATAAAGAAGGCGAGACATTTCAGCGTGTGCACTCTTTTCAGATATTATAAGTGGTGTATGAAATGATTGTAAGGGTGCATGTCAGTTTGGCAGGTTTCATCTGACCTTGACCTCTTTTCATGGTTCAGTATTCAATGTTAAGGTTTTGTGTCTTTGTCAGTTTTCAAATATTATAAGCAGCAGCTTAACTATATTTGGTGTATGGAATGGTTGTAAGGCTTACATGACTGTCTGGTAGGTATCATCTGACTTTGACCTCACCTTCATGGTTAATTGGTCAATTGTTCAGTTTTGTGTTTTGGTCTGTTTTTAAAATACTTAAAGCAGTAGGTCAACTATATTTGATGTATAGAATGATTGTAAGGTGTACATATAAAAAAGAGGATGTGGTATGATTGCCAATGAGTCAACTCTTCACAAGAGACCAAATGACACAGAAATTAACAGCTATAGGTCACAGAACAGCCTTCAACAATGAGCAAAGCCCATACCGCATAGTCAGATATAAAAGGCCCGAAATCACAAATGTAAATCAATTCAAACAAGAAAACAAAGGCCTAATTAATGTACAAAAAAATGAACAAAAAACAAATATGTAACACAGCAACAAACGATAACCACTGAAATACTGGTTCCTGACTTGGGACAGGGACATATACATACAGAATGTGGCAGGGTTAAACATGTTAGCAGGATCCCAGCCCTCATAAATTCATATATTTTAGAAATTCTCCTCAAGAAAATCTGTTATATTATAGAAATGTTATTAACATCAACAATATTAAATGTTGTACTTAACTATATTTGATTTATGCTTGTACATTAATATTTTAATTCCTTATTGCTATAAAATTTATTATATGTTTTTCTCATGGCAGCTCTAATATAAAATGTATTTTTCTTTGAAGTTCATTATCTTCTTCATTTCTAAACACTTGTTATACACCTCTTTTCTATAGCCATTATTATTATAGCTGGTCAGTGGTCATAAACCTATGAAAATGAGTCAATTATTTAACCACAGAGCACTACCGCATGTTCTTATCCTGTGTATTTGATGAATAATTTTAAAACTAATTTTCATCAAAACTCATTAACAGGGCAAGATATGGAAATTTATTTTTCTTCTGTGGTTTTAGAATATTAAGAAGTAACAAAATGAAAATGATATTTTGATAAACATGTTGTTGTCTTTGTATTAATTGTGCTCTCATAAACCATCAGATTAGTACGTACTGTACTGCAATAAAAAAACGAATCAATATCAGGGAACTTGAAGTAATTGAAAACTAGTTCAAAACTCAAACTGCACTCTAACTTTACTTTGCCTCAACCAAGTGTTATGAAACTTATACACAACTAGAACACACCCGCGACATCGCGGTTCCGTGACTGAATTAAAGTACCTACGCCTTATGTTTAGCCTTTACTTTTTGTATTCGTATTGTCATCTAATAAAGTCATGCTGATTATAAGGTGCACTTTTTTCTGTGCTTAAAAAATCTTTATGTTTGAACCCGTCCTGGTTTTCTAACTACTTCTGGTAGTAAGACCCGTCTAGGCCAGACTGGGAAACTGGGAAGGCTAATGCTCACATTTAAAGGAAATCACACTATTTATACTACTAATAATAATTCATTGAAATTTTGCATGTAGATAGATCATACTTATTACGATATTTTAGGCGAAAAAAAAATTGGGGTCACCGATGTTGTTTTCGAGATATGACGTCATCAAAACTTAAAGAATCGCGTTATAACGAAATATAGAAATAGCGCTCTAAATTGCTAAAAAAGACAAACTTATTGAAAACGATGTTTAACTGGAATAACAAAACAGTCAAATGTAACTTGTACCTTATGAACATTTATTTGTCTCGGTTTCCTTATTTTTGAAGGCCTTTGAACATTTCCGCCATTTTAATTGCTATTTATAATAGATTTTCTTGAAATAAAAAAAATCTACTAATGTTTTTCCTTCAAACTTCTGCATAAGTTGCAGCTTCAGGGAAGATTTTAAAAGCATAAATAAAAAAGGGGGGTCACCTATGTTTTAAATCCGCTAAAACGGAAATAATCTTATTATTGAATTTTGGCGGGAACTATAACCTTTTCTGTTAACGTTATAGAACGACGTTGCGGGCATAACAGCATTTCTTGCAACGCTTGGGTTGAATTAAACCTTTTCACTACAAAACATAATATCATGTTTGAACATTTTTTAAGGTATTTTGATTATTCATTGATATTTTTATCAATCTATCGAATCGTTAAACATAGATACAATAACAGTTTATTATAAATTATTATTCAAAGTTGAAGTCATCTCATTTTTTAATTGCATTTGTTGTATGGGGAAAACGAATGTTTGCCTCATGCCGTATTATAGAAATGATGTTCGGCTTCCAGATAAAGAATCTTCTACCTCGGAAGACTGAGGGTATCCGGGCTGAAAAGTAACACGTTCCTTTTAGACTGCAGGCAGAATAATGTCGTTACCATAATTTCACTAGCTTGTCCATTCGCACCGGGAAGATAAAACCTGAAATGCCGTGTTAAAAATGCCACAAACTCAGCAGCACATTAAAAGAAACCTATTTTCGGTAGGAATTTAAAATTGGTTAACATTTCCGCAATTACACAACGCTTCATGATTTATTCGAACTGTGGAAACCAAATTTTTTTCTGAGTTCTATCATCCCGCACCCATTTTTCATACATCGTTTCATGTTCACTGTACATAATATGTTCAATGTTCATCGCCTGTGTATTAAAACTTTATGTTTTATGTATATTTTATTACCGTTCGATTAATCGCTCAACTTTGGTATGTTATGAGAAATACAATGCATCTGATTGATTTTAATTTTTGGTGTTTTAACGCCACTTTTAAGCACCGCTTTTGGGCTATTTCGTGGCGGCAAGTTTTTATTGGTGGAGGAAGCCGGAGTGCCCGGAGAAAACCACCGACCTTCGATATATATATAGGAAAACTGACAATCCTAATCAATTAAGATTGAGTTGAGTGCACCAGGGTTCGAACTCACAACCTCAGTGTTGACTGGCTAGTGATTACCGTAGTAACTACTTAGACCACTCGGCCACCGAGGCCCCCCAATGCATCTGGTAATTTAGAGTTAATTGACAAAATACACATCGCCATATTGATATCAGGAACATATAATGTTCCCAGTTGATATGAAATAAAAAAATCTTTTAATTTGTAATAAACGGATCTAGTTTTTATACGACCGCAAAACAATGTTGTGGTCGTATATTGGTATGACGTTGGCGTCGTCATCGTCATCCTGCGTCGTCGTCGTCGTCCGAAGACGCATTGGTTTCGCACTCTAACTTTAGTTTAAGTGAATGGATCTCTATGAAATTTTACCATAGGGTTCAATATCACAAAAGGAAGGTTGGGATTGATTTTGGGGTTATGGTACCAACAGTTAAGGAATTAGGGGCCAAAAGGGCCAAAATAAGCATTTTGTAACTTCCAGACATAACTTGTGTGTTAGTGTATGGATCTCTCTGACATTGTACCACAAGGTTCCATATCACAAAGGGAATGCTGGGATTGATTTTTGGGGTAATTGCCTCAAAATTTTAGGAATTAGGGGCCAAAAAGGGCAAAAACAAGCATTTTCTAGTTTCATGACAATAACTTGTGTGTAAGTGTATGGATCTTTCTGAAATTGTACTACAAGGTTCCATATCACAAAGGAAAGCTGGAATTGAGTTTGGGGTAATTGCCTGAAACGTTTAGGAATTAGGGGCCAAAAGGGGCCAAAATAAGCATTTTCTAGTTTCCAGACAATAACTTGTGTTCAAGTGTATGGATCTCTCTGAAATTGTACTGCAAGGTACCATACCTCAAAGGGAAGGCTGGGATTGAGTTTGGGGTGATGAATCACAAGGGGTTAAAAAATTTGGGGATTTTTTTTTTTCCTTTTTTTCTTTAAAATTTTCCATTTTAAGTTGGTTATTTCTGATTTATATTTAAAAGCAAATAATAATGATATGGCAGGAGATACACACCAAACAGGATGTGTAAATTATTATATAATAAGTATTGTGCAATAGCAAGAAAATTTCAATTGCACAGTATTGCGCAATAGCTAGAAATCTTCAATTGCACAGTATTGCGCAATAGCAAGAAATATCCAATAGCACAATATTGCGCAATAGCAAGAAATTGTCAATTGTACAGTATTGCGCAATAGCAAGAAATATTCAATTGCACAGTATTGCGCAATTGCAAGAAATATTCAATTGCACAGTATTGTGCAAAAGAAGATACTTTGTATAAATTGCTTATTTCTTGACCAATTTCAATGGGGTTTTATTCTTGAAATCTTGGGGTTCTTTAATATGCTGAATCTAACCTTGTATTAAGTTTTTGGATTTTGGGCCCGTTTTAAATTGGTCCACATTGAGGTCCAAAGGATCCAAAATTAAACTTTGTTTGATTTCATCAAAATTGAATTATTGGGGTTCTTTGATATGCCGAATCTAACCGTGTATTTAGATTCTTAATTTTGGTCCCGTTTTCAAATTGGTCTACATTAAGGTCCAAAGGGTCCAAAATTAAACTTAGTTTGATTTTAACAAAATTGAATTCTTAGGGTTCTTTGATATGCTGAATCTAAACATGTTTTAGATTTTTGATTATGGGCCCAGTTTTCAAGTTGGTCCAAATCGGGTCCAAAATTAAACTTTGTTTGATTTCAACAAAATTGAATATATGGGGTTCTTTGATATGCTGAATCTAACCATGTATTTAGATTTTTGATTTTTGGGCCCCGTTATCAACTTTGTCCACATTGAGGTCAAAAGGGTCCAAAATTAAACTTTGTTTGATTTCATCAAAAATTGAATTATTGGGGTTCTTTGATATGCTGAATCTAACCGTTTATTTAGATTCTTAATTTTTGGTCCCGTTTTCAAATTGGTCTACATTAAGGTCCAAAGGGTCCAAAATTAAACTTAGTTTGATTATAACAAAAATTGAATTCTTAGGGTTCTTTGATATGCTGAATCTAAACATGTATTTAGATTTTTGATTATGGGCCCAGTTTTCAAGTTGGTCCAAATCGGGGTCCAAAATTAAACTTTGTTTGATTTCAACAAAAATTGAATATATGGGGTTCTTTGATATGCTGAATATAACCATGTATTTAGATTTTTGATTTTTGGGCCCCGTTATTAACTTTGTCCACATTGAGGTCAAAAGAGTCCAAAATTAAACTTTGTTTGATTTCATCAAAAATTGAACTCTTGGGGTTCTTTGATATGCTGAATCTAACCATGTATTTAGATTTTGGATATTGGACCATAATAGGTGAATGTTCAATTTAAAATTTTTAAGTTCTTAGACCACATTCATTCTGTGTCAGAAACCTATGCTGTGTCAAATATTTAATCACAATCCAAATTCAGAGCTGTATCAAGCTTGAATGTTGTGTCCATACTTGCCCCAACTGTTCAGGGTTCGACCTCTGTGGTCGTATCAAGCTGCGCCCTGCGGAGCATTTTATTTTTTCTTGTTCTGCTACATCTAATCGTGTTTCTGTGGACATGTTGATATATTTTATCTAACTCTAGTTTTTTGTCGAGCCTTCGACTTTAGTCGAAAAAGCGAGACATAGCGATCCTACATTCCGTCGGCGGCGGCGTCCACAAATATTCACTCTGTGGTTAAAGTTTTTGAAGTTTTAATAACTTTCTTAAACTATCCTGGATTTCTACCAAACTTGGACAGAAGCTTGTTTATGATCATAAGATAGTATCCAGAAGTAAATTTTGTAAAAATAAAATTCCTATTTTTCCATATTTTACTTATAAATGGACTTAGTTTTTCTTCCAGTTAACATTACATACAGTCTGTAGTTAAAGTTTTTAAAACATTTATTAGATCCATAAACTATCCTAGATTTATACCAAACTTGGACAGAAGCTTCTTACAATCAAAAGATAGTATCGAGAGGAATATTTTTATTGATTTTTTTTTTCATTTTTGTTGAGCCTGCGATTAACAGCAAAAGTAGGCGAGACACTGGGTTCCGTGGAACCCTTACGATTTTGTTTTTATCAGATGACAAATGAGAGTGTGGATAACCTTTGAGGTAGAATAAGAGTTCGAGTTCCAGCTAAATTTTGAGTTAAAGTTCCAGTTTTATTTTTAGTTCGAATGTTAATTCGAGTAAGAGTTCTAGTTAACGCTCGAGTTCCACTTAGAAACTTCCGAGTTATACTGTAAGATAGAATAAATTTCGTAAGAGTTAAAATTTTGAGATCCGATGAAATTAAAAGAAAGATTGCAGTTTCTATTTTCTGTTGGTGCACCTCTCTTTCTTGAATTGTATATATTCTTTTATCATATTTATGTTTCAGTATGGTATAGCCTATATACTTTTTTTTGTCAAAACTGATTAATGATAGGTAATTTGAAAATAACTGATTGATTGTGTGTGCCACTTTCAGCACTCTGCTATATCATGTTGGCCCTTTTTTTTTTTTTTAAAGAACGAAGGTATCAAGAGTAAATCAGCTACCTTTGTATTAAACAAATGGTTGTCCTTTACAGTCATGATCGGAATCCGACAATCTCCCTATATTACTGTTGACAAGCAAGTGATCACATTGAGTGATCAGAACACGAACCTACATCGGAACTACTAGTTTTTGTTTTGTTTTTTTTTTTCGTTGTTTTTTTTTAATTTTTGCTAAACTTTCAGTGGCAAATATTACATGAATATCAGCACAAAACATTTTTCTATGAGTTGAATACTCTTTCACAAGACGGACCTTAATGTGATGGTTACAGCTTACTCTGTAAGACATGTTACTCTACATAAATACATGCGTGTGTGTTAAATATTTCTCTTGTTGGAGACTTGTAAAGCCAAATGTACAGTGTGGATTTTTTGTTGCTGTTGTTGAAGGCCGTACGGTCAGCAGTAGGACCAAACAACTAGGCATAGTGTTTGATATTCCCAGATTGCTCTGACGTCTAGCGGCCTTTTTTTTTTTAACTTGCTGGTCCTACAGTTCGCTAATTGACAGTTTGAAGGAATACTACAAAATATTTTTTTGGTGTCCAAATTATGTAAGCCTGTACAAAGCATTAAAAGAAGATTGAGTACAATGTACTATATAATACGGTGCTAAATTTTCTTTGATTTCGACAGCCAGCAACCGATGTAAAATTTTGTATGCTTCTTTTACAGTGATGTTTAACTGGCGTTATTCTTACGTAACGTTTGATATTTCAACAAATATGATTACTCTACGAATCACTCGTGTTCATGTGTTTGTGCCCCCATATCCCACTTCCCAAAAGAAAAAGAGAGAGAGAGAGAGAGAAAGGTGTTTGATACCAAAGGAACATCGAAACTCATTGTTCTTATTTACATCCCACATAGCATCGCGACGATACGCTGCCAACAGTTGGGTTACACTAATGACAGGACAATTGCCCGTATTGACCGGATGAGATATAAATAGTCGGAACTTTTTTGTTATTTGATAGATTATTTTAATATTTGAAGACCTTAGAAATACTAGACTATATTTTATGAAAATCTAACAAAAAAAGTTGACCAGACGGATTTCACACTCACTGATGTACGCTTTACATATATTGAACTGATCGACAAAAAGTGTTACTAGTAATATCTCTTTTGTTTTACAATATTTTTTCATACAACTAAAAAATCTGCGAGATTAATAGTTATCTTATATGAAAATTTTAACTTAATAGTAAAACAAAATGTTTTTCTAAAAAAAAAGTTGACCGGATGGATTTCACATTCGCCGATGTACACTTTGATTATACTGAAATGATCGACAAAAAGTGTTATAAATATCTCTTTTGTTTTTAAATATTTTTTTTCTTCATGAAACTAAGAAATCTGCGAGATCATTAAATATGTTAATTTATGAAAATATAAACTTTACAGTAAAAAAAAGTTGAGCTGACGGATTTCGCTACAAATAATAAAGACCAGATCAACAATATTTTTCGGTGAAATTAATAAACCTTTGAGAAAAATAATTGTATAAATGGTATTGTATGTAAATACTAACTCAATAATAATAATAATAATAATAATAATAATATCTTTATTTAAAGAGAGTAACTCATTTGAATTAAACCCAATCGTAAGGTAATTCATATCAACACCATATCAAGACCACTTTCGGCTATTATTTTGCCATACATTTTGTCCGTTTCGAGTTGCATTTTCATTTTTGCACTTAAATCAAAACGTCATTTGCTTTGTACTGCTTTAGTGAACGTCCCTTTGAGCGGGCCGCCATTTTAGAAATTAGCAACCTTTACGACGGACTCGAAAACGGCGCCGTCATAATACGGTCACGACACTATAGCGGCGCCGAGAGCGATGACGTTGCGCACGGTAGTGGTACCACTGAGCGTTACACGACGTCCCAATAAAACAAGGATGTTGACGTTGTTCCAAAGAACGTTTCAAGCATACAAGCTTTTACTTATGTGAAAATGCCACTTAAAGTTACCGTAGAATTTACATTCTTTTAAGAAGTCTTCATTTTGCAGAGATTTTCGTAGTCACTTCATTATGTATTTTCATTTTTTTCATGCTGGGGTTGGCATTAATAAATGCAAACATTGATATCCAAATTTCCATAGAATTAAAAAATATTTAAAACACTCATGAAAAATTGCCCCCAACAGCAATGTTTAGCACTGAATAACAATTTGACGTTTTGAATCATTTGTATGTGAGAAGATTTAACATCTTTTTTGTATATTATGTAACGTCTTTCATTTTCAAAATCCAGAATGTTTTGAAACTTCAAAACTGATGTTGATACAATTAGCGAAACAAATGCAGGGAAAAACTGACACTACCGTTTTTCTCTTATGATGAGTGTGCTTCAAAATATTATGTGCATATATATCTGTATTATCAGTTTCTTCTTTTTCTAAACATTAAGTAATGTTCTTTGTGCCGCAAGACTTCTTCAATCTTGGCTAGTAAAATTGTTAATACATGTAATACTTTGTTTCTTGTTTCTGTTTCATCTCTTCTATTATTAGTTTCTTTTTGTCACGTTGTTGATGTTGGTATTTTCTCTCCCTCATTTGTCTTTTTAAAATTTAGCTAATATTCTAATGCTTCTTAATTTGATTATTTGAAAGATGTTGATAGACGATAGCCTGATATTTTTCTTTTCATAATCTCATTTTATCTCCACTTTATTCATAAGAAGTCCGTTGTATTCATTTTATCTAAAATAAAAGTCGCTTATACTAGTGTTATGATTCATATTTCATATATTATCGGTTTAACTCGAAGAATCATCATCATATGCGTATAAGTTCACGATTTTGACATCAATAACGATTTTGTAGAAATTGTTTAAAATTGGCAATATTTTTTGATAAATCCCTTAGGAAAAACTTTATGGAATATGCATCACGTTTGAAATAGAAATATGTGTTCTTGTGCTGCCATTGTTGATTTTCAATATTTGAAGGGTCTAAATTATTGATATTTTATTGCAGAAAGCTACAAATAATCGATTTAAAATTTTAACTATTATTGTTAGCAAGATTGAATGATGAATAAATGAAATTAATTTGTGAAATTTTCATTAAAAAAGAATAAATAATGAGCTTATCTTATGGTTACATCTTTTTCATTTAAAAAAAAAGGTTTCATTGATTAAAAGTTTTAAATCATGATTGTTTTATCAGGCAAATAATCCAGAATGTTTATAATTTATTTTATAAAGGAATTTACAAAACATTTACCTATTTTGTGATGAAGTAAGAAAACGAGAATGGGATTCCGTTTTGTTTTCTTTTGCTTTCGGAGAGCACATTATAAGAGCTGTCTTCTCATATATATATTATTTAAAACTGTGTCTTTTAGTTTTCTTTATATTCGCATAAATTTACATTTCCCGTGTATAATCCTTACAATATGAACATTTTTCACAAACTTTTAAAAGCTCTAAAAAAAGGTCGGCGATCCATACTTTTTACTATGTTTTGAAATTATAGCATTTTGGCAAAGTATGAAAACTCTACCCCTTTTATATAGACCCAAATAAAGCTACATCAACTGATATTTGACCAACAGCAGAGTGAAACCGATTTAAAAAAAAATATACTCAATTTGTTGTGACAAGATATATATTATTTAAGTAGCTGCTTTCGTAAATATACATGGATCAATGTTTTCTGAAAGAAAGTACTATGGACCAGGAGTGTATTTCATGTACGTTTTATACTATGAATTGGTTTTTTAGCGCTTCCAATTTTAAAATATAACTGGGTATTGGTTAACACTAAATTTTCTTTGACATTTTTAGACTGTTTTCAAACGGGTTATCAAGTTACGTGTTTCGGGTTTCGGTTTTGAGTGTTTTTGATTTTGTAACAAGTATAAAAAGCAATATTCCAGCCATTTTTGTGACGTTTTGCGAAGAGAAAAAATAAATCTACTATACACAAAAATGAACTTTTCCACACAGCAGATTGGTTGATTGATTTATTTGTGTTTAACGCCAAATTCAGCACGATTGGCTATTTCGTGGCGGTCAATTTTTATTGTTGAAGGAAGCCGAAGTGCTCAGAGAGAACCGCCGATACACACAGCAGACAATTTTGTAGTTGATTTAGTGGTAAAAAAGGAAACTATGGTGTCAATTTGTTACACATACAGCGTGTTCAATGCAGTATATTTATTGTATTTAATATTCTTTCTTTAGTATTTCTATAAATTGGTTATGCATGCAAACAATGATGTACTTCCCACAAAATATACGCTTTCAAGAAATATGGATATATTTTTTTTGGAAGATATAGGGTAGAGTGCATGGTGACTTTTTTCTAAAGGGAGCTTAAACTAGGTTAAAATGTACTTGGAGTGTCTTTAAAATTATTACACTGGACCTGCTTACATACATAGTTGCGTGCAATCCATCATATTTATCGGACAACTATTACCCTAACACTCAAATTAATGTAAAAGACAAGTTTCAATTAACATTTTAATACTCGTCCATCGCATGCCTATGTAGCAGTAAATTCTGTTGGAGATTTGAGACAACAAACTCCATTATGCCACACATTACTACTAGAAGTAACACTGTGACCTTCTTTTTCATGCATATGTTGCTAGGTGATGGTAAGAGATTGTTCTACTCACAGTAAACATTTATATATTTATACTACTACATGGAGCTAAGAATACTAGTACAGAAACAAAATCCCGGCTCTGCAAACTGGCTAGAAAAATTGATTCACATATATAGTTCCGATTCTTTAATTGCAACGCTAGGAATTAAGGTCAGGGTGTAAAGCTTGGGTTTGAGTCGTTTATAATCTGGCTAAGGAAAACAATAAGGTGAGCTCATTTTGAATGCATTTTCATTTTTACTGTATGTTCTTTTCTAAAAGCGAGACTGTGATCGTATGTGAAATATTTCGTCATATTTGAATTATTTATACAATGTAGATCTACTTTGATGCATATTTAAACAAGAACTTTATTTAATATAGATCAGATCATTTCATAAAATTAATTGTATGCCAAATATGCAAAAAATATATAGTTTAGCGTTATCATGACGTGAACGTCAAATTACAGTTATGGAGACATGTTATTGGACATCTTAGTTCGTTTTGTATTTTATACCTGCAGCTCAAACAAAATATATATCACATCATTTAAGAAGAAATGAAATGTATTTTCCGTTCATATCGGTTAAAGGGTGTTCAAAATTGGGGATCAAATAAAATTTCGTTTAATAAACAGCCTCTGGGTTATTCTATGCGTCATTTTATCCATCGGGACATTTTATTGGACACGGGAAAACTGACGATGTTTTGAAAGTAAGACTGCAGTTATATATTGATGACTTCATAAAGCTTCTTTAGGACATGTATAAATTTTCTGATAATATTAAAAGCCACTTTCATCTGTTATATCTTGTAATAGTGGAGGCAGAAAGTTTTTATAGGAGCTGAACAGCTGAATGGGACATTTTTTCTCTACCTTAGCTCAACGCTCCAGACAATCTTTTTTCACTCACAGTTAAAAACGTTTATGACGCTATTTTTCATCAAATGTATACAATACTGTAGTAAAATGTTATCTCATTTAACCTACTAACTAGTCCGCATTGTGATTTCAAAGACCCACACAAAACAAAATTGTAACAGCGGGACACCCTTAAAATGACGTTATAGCCGTCGAAATGAGCAAAGTTTTTCTTTACATAATATACATAGCACAAATTCATCTATTTTATTGATTTCTGTGGTTTATTTCCTTTCGAATGATATACTGATCATGGATATATATTGTGTAGGAAAAGAGCGTGAATTGGATTAACCCGCGATCTAACGCATTTTTTCAAAGAAGCACCGATACCCTGCGCAACGTCGATGCGTATAAACAATAGTGTGATTTCCCTTTAATCTGTACTGATACGGTAATTTCAGTGTCCTACTTTACACAATATCCCATGGTGATGCTCCTATTAAAGGAGGAAGATACAGAACATACATACATACTTAAACCGGAAACTATATGTGACATATACTATTAGTATCGGTAGCGGATTCGACCCGGAACTTGTTAATTATTGGTTATATTAATTATTTGGAAAACAAAGGGCCTGGAATGATGTAATTTTAATCAACACCATTGTCCTATATTAGTTATATATAAAGTTGAATTCTTTGAATCGTCGTCTTTATGTCATGCCGGCTGACAAATTGGACCTCGTTATTTTAGTTTTATAGATGCTTATTAACACCAAACACTGATCAAGTTTGGGTGTCGTCACTTTCACCATTCTCATATTATGTTACTTTATTAATAAAAAAAAATTTGAGATATATTTACAAGCAGGGACATCTGTGTTTCATTGACACATTCTTGTTTTATTTATTACATATTTTAGTGTATTAAAAGTAATTATACTGCTTCCACCTTTCAAAATTCTAACAAAGCTCTACTTCTTTAATGGATAAATAAATGATACTAGTCAAGAACTCAACAGATATTTTTTCAGGTTCTCTGGTCATTCGTACTTGTTGGCCACACACATGAAGATATTGATCCTGCTTTCAGCTAATATCAGAAAAATTAAGAACAAAGGATGCTGAAACTGTGCAGTCACTGTTCAGGATTATTCCAGATGTTTCAAAAGTGAAATTATAATACAATATATGTTACTGGTTAATTCCTATGATTAGTAATGTTAAACAACACACAGAGACTTTGCATTATTGTTTTACAAGAGAGACACCAAAAGATGCAGTCAACATTTATCATTTTTATCAAAATACACCCAGGACAAACCATGGGTACACTTAGCTTGAAATATGGTGCTTTCTTACCAAAATTGCCTGGACGTTAAAGAAATGAAGAACCTAAATTCATGACAACAATCAGGAGATACCAGAAGAACTAGTATAAATGGTTAAAGATGAAAGAATGCAGAATAAGGTACTGTCATATTCAGTCTTAATAAGAGTCCTGCTGCTTTATATATATATATGCATTTTTATGCCCGTCGTAGCGGAGGGGCATTAAGTTTTACCCTTGTACGTCTGTACGTAATTAGATATAAGAAGATGTGGTATGAGTGCCAATGAGACAACTCTCCATCACAATTTGTAAAAGAAAAACCATTATAGGTCAAAGTACGGTCTTCAACACGGAGCCTTGGCTGACACCGAACAGTAAGCTATAAAGGGCCCCAAAAATGACTAGTGTAAAACCATTCAAACGGGAAAACCAACGGTCTAATCTCTATAAAAATGAGAAAGAGAAACACTTATGAACCACATCAACAAACCACAACTACTGATCATCAGGTTCCTGACTTAGGACAGGTGCAAACAAATGCAGCGGGTTTAAACGTTTTAATAGGTACCAACCTTCAACCTTACCCGAAAAAATAGTGTAACTTCACAACATAGAAAGACACAGTATAAATGGAAAACAGAAATATTTTTTACAAATAAATAATTTTGTTGTTCATAGTACGAGAAACAGAAGTAAAAATTTAAAGTCATACTAAACACTTATCAAAGCAGCTGGTATATATTAAAAATAGAGAAAGATTGAATAACAAAAACATTATGATTGTATCAACAGGTCAACATGAAAGTACGATTTGAGAGTACTGAGTTACGTATACTGAAAGCTAGTTAAAAGCCAAAATTAATCAATTAATAATAAAAAAAAATCATGCATCAGAGACTAAAATCAACTAAAACACATCCCAGGGATTTAGTATTTTTATATCATGGACAGTCAAAGAAGACATGACTTGTGCAATGCCAAAAATAAAAGTATTGACAGGCTGTAGGATATTTATGTGAACCTTTATATAGAAAAAATTAACGTGGATGTGTATTTATACATCCCACTTAAAAAAAATACAAATTTAGTTATGTTTTTATTTGCTGATGACAAAATAGTTATTTGTGCTAATGTAAACTATATTCAAAGATCTAATTACAACAATTTGTAAAATAACCTTTACTAATAAGTTTGTTTAAAGGTTCGATGAGTTTACATGGATCACACAGTGATTTCCCTGCTTTTAGTACAATATTACTGTAAAACTTAGGATGTGAAATACCGTTTTTTATAAGTTTTCTACAGGTACAGCCAAATTTACTAATCAAATCTTTGTATCTATGAAAGAATTTACTAAAAGTTTTAAGTAATTTATGGTAATGAAATCCCTGACTTAATAATTTACCAGTGTAAGTCCGTATGTCCCATTAATTGGTTTCTGTTCTCTAACTTTAGTTTGCCTCAACCAAATGTTATGAAACTTATACATTATGCTTATTACCACAAACCACAAATCAAGTTTGAATTTTGGTAGCGTCATTTTTACCATTCTAGATCTAGAGTTATGCCTCTTTACAAATGGAAAAGTTGCTGATTTTTTGTGTCCGTTCTCTAACTTTAGTTTGCCTGAACCAAATATTATGAAACTTATACACAATGCTTATTACCACAAAACACAGATCAAGTTTGAATGTTGGTGGCCTCACTTTTACTGTTCTAGAGTTATGCTCCTTTACAAATAGAAAAATTGCCAAATTTTTATACGCCAGTTTACGGGACGTATTATGGTATACCGTTGTCCGTCAGTCCGTCCATCCGTCTGTCCGTCCATCCGTCTGTCCGTCTGTCGTCAACATGTCTGACAAATCAAAAACACTTGAACCAATTTACATGAAACTTTTGTGAATTAGTTATATCTATTGAGGTGAGCTCCTTTCGTTTTTATAAATTTTAGATTTTAAGTTTCCAAGTTTTGGGGTTTTTTTCATTACAAAAGGGGAATTTCCAGTTTTCGGACAATAACTCAAAAAAACTTTCACCAATTTGCAAGAAACTTTGGTGAATTGTTTATATCTATTGACATGATCTCCTTTTCGATTTTTATAAATTCAAGATTTTACGTTTCCAAGTTATGGAGTTTTATTCATTAAAAAAGGGGGAATTTCCAGTTTTCGGACAATGACTCAAAATGCTTTCAGCAGTTTTCATGAAACTTTAGTGAATTGTTTATATCTTTTGACTTAAGCTCCTTTTAATTTTTATTAATTTTAGATTTTAAGTTTTGGAGTTATGTGATTTTATTCATAAAAAGGGGGGATTTTCCAGTTTTCAGACAATGCTTTGAGCAGTTATCATGAAACTTTGGTGACTGGTTTGTATCTATTAAGATAACCTCCCTTTAGTTTTTCATGAATTTCTGTTATGACATTAAGAAGTTATTGAACTTTATTCTTTGAAAAAGCGATGGGCGTATCATGCACTCATGGTGCAGCTGTTTATTCATTTTAGTTCACTATAAACTTAAGTTTGCTTAATCAAATGTTCAAAAAAATGGGAAAAAACCCCCCAAAAATTTAAAACCAAAAAACAAATTTCCAAAGGTGTTTTTTTTGGGTTTTTAAAAAAACAAATTAAATTATTTTTTTAAAGGTTTGGGTGTTTTAGTTTTTTTTGGGGCCCTTTTTTCTTTCAATTTAGTTTTTTAATTTTTTTAGAATTTTAAAAGGAAATTTTTGGGAAAATATTGAATGAACTTTTCTTTTTTGGTTAATCATTGGTTTTTTTGGCTTTTTCTTGAAACTTTGAAATTTTTGGGCATAAAATTTTAAAAAAAAAAAACTTATTTCTTTTTAATTAAATTTGTATGAAAATTTGGTGATTTTTGGATTTCATTGCCTTGACCCTTTTTTTTTTTTTTGGGTTTTTTTTTTGGTTTTAAAAAAAGGAATTTTTTTGGTGATGGAAGGTTTAAGGTTTGATTTTGGTTAATTTGCCTTTTGGTTTTGGGGTTTTTTTTGTTATTTTTTTTTCTTTTTTTTAAAAGTGGTCATTAAAAATTTTTAAAAGGGTTAATAAAAAGGGGAAAATGGAAAACACAAGGCCGAAAGTTAAAATATACCCAATTAAAAAGGAAAAAAGTTTTTTAAAAAAAAAAGGCCCAAATTTCAAAAAATAAAAAAAAAAATAAAAAAAAAAAAAAAAAATGGTTTAAAGAAAAGGGAAACCCACAAAAAATTTGCGGGAAAATAAATCAAACCCATTAAAATTTCAAACCCTAAAATAAATTTTAAAACCCCAAAAATTTTAAAATGTTTTAAAATAAATTTAAAAGGACAAATATTTTATTTTAAAAAATTTAAATTTTTATTCCCAAAAAGATAAATTTTTTTTTTTTCCTTGGGACCTTATTTAAAAATTTTTTGGAGGGTTAAAAAATTTCTTATTTCCCAAATTTTTTAGTTTTTTAAAAAAATTTTTAAAATTAAAAATTTATTTTCCAAAAAAAAAAGATTTTATTTTATTTTTTTTTAAATTAATTTTATCCTAAAAGGGCATTTAAAATTTTTTTGTTTTTTTAAAAAGAAAGTTTTAAAAATTTTTTTTTTTTTAACCTTTTAAATTTAAACCACTGAAAAAACAACCCTTCGGATTAATTAAATTAACGTTTAAATTTTTAAACTTTATTTAAAATTTATTTAACCCGGAAAAATTTTTAAACCCGAAACCGGAAAGTTTAAATTTAAAAAACTTTTTATTTAAAATTTTTAAACAAATTTTTAAAAATTTTTTTCCTTTTTTTTTAAAAAATTTTAGTTTTTGGTTTTTTATTTTGGTTTTTTAAAATAAAATGGAAAAAAACCCAATTTTAAAAACCTTTTTAATAAAAAAAAAATTCGAATTGGTTTAAATTTAAACTTTTTTTAAAAATTTTCCCATTTTTTTTTAAAATTTTCCTTTAAAAATTTTCTTTTGAAAAAATTCAAAAAAAAATTAAAAAAAAATTTTTTAAACCAAAAGAAAATTTATTTATTAAAAGCCCCTTTAATTTCCTTTTTTTTTTTTTTTAAAAAAAACTTTTTTTTAAAAATTCTGGTTTTTTAAATTTTGGGTTTTAAAATTCCCCTTGAAATGAAAAAAATTTTTAAATTTTTTGGGGAACAATTTTTTTTTTAAAAAAATGGGATTTAAAGAAATTTTTCCTTTTGAATTTTAAAAAAAAAAAATTTAATGGTTTTTAATTTTTTACTTTTTTTCCGAAGAAAATAAAAATGAAAAAATTAAAAAAAAAAATTTTTTAAAATGGGAACTTTGTAAAAAAAAAATGTCCTTTTTTTAGAACTTTATTTTCCTGTTTTTAAATTTTTAAGGCCGAAAAATTTTTTAATTTTTTTTTGAAATTTAAAATAAATTTTTAAAAATAAAAAAATTTTAAAAAATTTTTTTTTTTAAATTTTGGGTTTTAATTAAAGCCGGAAAAAAAAAATTTTTTTAAAAGCCCAAAAGTTTTAATCCCCTTATTAAATTTTTTAATTTACCTTTGTTAAATTAGGAAAAAAATTTAAAGATTTTTGAAAAAAAAGGGTTTTTTGGTTTTAAAAAACTTTTAAAACCCCCCAAGTTTTTTTTGGGGGGTTTTGGGGCCCCCCTTTTTTTACCAACTTTTTAAAGTTAAAGGATCCCTTTAAAAAAATTTTCGGGGGTTAATTTTTTATTCCATTTTAAAAAAAAAGGAAATCAAAATAAATTTTTGTTAAGGAACTTTTTGAAAGGAAAAAAAATTTTTTTGAATCCTCTTTTAAATGGGGCCTTTTTGTTTATCTCTTTTTGACCGGGGTTAAACCTTCCGGGAAAAGCCCAAATTTTTCCAAAGGGTTTTAAAAAAAATTTGGGGAAATTTTTTTTAAAAACATTTGGAATTAAAACTTTGATTTTTAATTAAAAAAATTTTTTTTTCAAATTTAAAAAGGGCCTTTTTTTTTTTGTTTTTTAATTCTTTTAGTTAAAAGGGAAAAAAAAGGGATTTTTAAAAATTTATGTTTTAAAGTTTTTTAAATTTCCTTTCCCCAAAAAAAACAATTGATTTGGGGAATCGTTTGATTGGGAAAAAAAAAAATTTTTTTTAAGGCCAAAATTTTTTTTAAAACCCTTTTCTAAATTTTGGGGGGTTTTAAATTTAAAGGAAAGGCCCAAAAAAGGGGATTTCAAAAAAATTTTGGGGTTTTTTTTTCTTAAAATTATTTAATTTTAATTTTCCCTTTATTTTTAAAAGGGAAAATTAAACGGGAAACCCAAAAAAATTTTATTGTAATAAAAATTTTTAAATTACAAATTTTAAGGAAATGGGTTCCAAAAATTAAAAAAATTTTTTAATTTAAAAAAGAAATTGGGTTTTATTCAAACCCAAAAATTTTGGGGATAATTGAATTTGAGGAAAATTTATTTTTTTTTTTCCAAAATTGGGGTTCTTTAACTTTTTTTAATTTGGATCTTTGGGTTTTTTTTTTAAAATTGGAAATCCAAAAAAAAATTTTTTTTAATTTGTTTTGGGTTTTTGAATGCAACAAAACTTTTTAATTTTAAATCCCTTTTTTGGTTAAAATTTCCCAAAAAAAGTTTATTTTAACAAAAGAATTTTGGGGTTTTTTTGTAATTCCTAAAATTTTTAGGGATTAGGGCCAAAAAAGGGCCAAAAAACTTTTTTTCAAAATTAACTTTGGGTTTTTAATTTGAATTTTTTTGATTGAATTAAACCATAAAAGGGTGAATTTTTTTTTAATTTGAATTCAAAAGGGCCAAAATAAACTTTTTTTTTAAAAATAATTTTTTTTTTGGTTTTCAATTTTACCAAGTCCCTTAATTTTTTTGGGAAAATTTTTAATTTTAAAATTTTAAATTAAAAGGTTAAAAAAATTTGGGATTTTTTTTTTTTTTTTAAAATTTTTTTAAATTTTTAAAAGGGGTTTTTTTCAAATTTTAATTAAAAAATTTTTAAAATAAATTAAAATAACCAAACCAATTTTATTTAAATTTTATTGTTTTTATTCCCAAAAATTTAAAAATTTAAAAATTCTTTTATCTAATTAAAATTTGGGGTTTTTAAAAAAATTAAAAAATTTATTTTTTTAAATTGTTTTAAAAAAAATTTGGGGAATTAATTTTTTCAAAAAGGGTTTTTCCTTTAAAAGATTTCAATTAATTTTGGAAAAGAATTTTTTGGGAAAAGTTTTTTAAATTTTTTTTTTTCTTAAAATTGGGGTTTTAAATTTTAAATTAAATTTTTTTTTGATTTTCGTTTTAGGTTTTCCCCCTTTTAAAAATTTATTTTTTTAAATTTTTATTTTAAAATTTTTTAAATTTTTTGTTTTAAAATTTTAAAAACTTTTATTTGGCCCGTTTTTTGGGGTTTTTTTTTAAAAAATAAATTTAAATTTTTATTTTTTAAAAAATTTTTTTCCTTTTAAAATTTTTTAAGGTTTTAAACATTTTAAAATTTTTTTGGGCCCCAAATTTTAAAATTTTTTTTTGTTTTCAAAAATTTTGTTTTTTTCAAATTTTGAAAATTTTTTTAAAAATGGAAACTTTCCCAATTTTTTTTTTGATTTGGGGTTAAATTAATTGACCAAAAGGAAAATTAAATTTTTTTTTTTTGAAGGGTTTTTGAAAATCTAAAGGGATTTTTCCCCCTTTTTGGGTTTTTTAAATTTGGTTAATTTTAATCCGTAAAAATTAAAAAAATTTTTTTTTTTGATTTTTAAAAAAATTTTTTTAAATTTTTTTTGTTGGAAAATTAAAATTTTTTTTTAAATTTTTTTTAAAATGATTTTTTTTTAATCTCAAATACTTTGGTTTTTTTTTTTAAAAAAAAGGGAAAAGGGGGTTTTGTAAAAAAATTTGTTTTAAAATTTTGGGGAAATTCCCCTTTTCAAATTTCAAAACCAAAATTAAAAAATTTTTAAATTTAATTTTTTTTTTGGTTTTGTTCTTTTTTTTTAAAAAAATTGGCCAAATTTAAATGAAAAAATTTTAATTGGGAAATTTTACTTTGTAAATTTCTTTCAAATTTTTTAATAAATAATTTGGGTTTTTAAAAAATTTTTTTGAACTGTTTCAAAATTCATTGGTTTTTGTTTTAATCGCGGGAAAAAATTTTTTTTTTTTTTTCCAACTTTTCTGGGCTTATTTTTAATTTTTTAATTTCAAAAATTTTGCATTTTTAAAAAAAAAAAGATTTTTTGGTTTTCCGGAAAAAAAAAAATTGGTAAATTAATTTAAATAAATTTAAATTTTTTATTTAAAAAAAAATTAAAAAGTTTAATCAAAAACCCAAAAATTTGTTTAAAATTTTCCTTTACTTTTTGTTTTGGTTTTTTTTCCAAAAAAAAAAAAATTTGTTTATTTAAATTTTCCCCCATTTTTTTAACCCCCATCCGGGGAATACCCCAACTTGGGAAAAGCCTTTTCCCCAAAGGGTAAAGGAAATTTTTAAAAGGATTTTTTATTTTGAAAGCCGATTAAACAAATTTAGGGAAAAACCAAAAGTTACCCAAAATTTTTTATTTCCTTTAAAATTTTAAATCAAAGTTTTTTAAATGGGTTTTTTTTAAAAAATTTTTTTTAAATTAAAAATTTATTTTAAAAATTTTAATTAAAATTTTAAAAAAAGTTTAAACTTTTTTTAAAAAAGAATTTTTTTAAAATGAATTTAAATTTGATTAAAATTTGAAAAGGGAAATGAAAAAAGGTTTTTTAAATTTTTTTTTTTTATTTTTTCTTTTTTAAAAAAATTCCAAAATTTTAATTTTTAAAAAATTTTAATTAAACTTTTTTGGGTTTCCAAAATATTAAGGAAATTTATTTGGAAATTTTCCCTTTGGTTTTTAAAATTTGATTCTAATTTCAATTTTTTTTTTTTTTAAAATATTTTTTAAAATTTTCCTTTTTAATTAAAAGGTTGTTTTAAAAAAAATTCCCCTTTTAATTTTATTTTTTGGTTTTGAAATCAATTTCAATTTTTTCAAAACTCATTTTTGAAATTTTAAATTTTTGTTTTTTGGGTTTTTTGAAATTTTGAAACTTAAAGGGGAAATAAAAATTTTTGGGCCAAAATTTTTCAAGGGTAATATTTTTAAAAAGCCAATTTTTAAATTTTAACTTTAAAACTTTAAAAATTTTTTGTAAATTTCTTTTAAAGACTTTTTGAAACCAAAAATTTCATTTTATTTTTTTTTGGGTTTAAAAACAAAAGTATAATTTAAAAATAAAAAATTTAAAAAAATTTTTTTTGGGGGAAAACCCTTTTTTTTTTTTTGGGTTTAAAATTTTTTTAATTATTAATTTTTAAAAACCAAAAATTTTGAAATTTTTTAAATTTTAAAATTAAAGCCTTTCAAAAAAAAAATTTTTTTGATTTCAAAATTAAATTTTATAAACCCTTTAAATTTTCTTTTTACAAAAAAGTTTTAAAAAATTTTTCTTTTTTAAGAAAATTTTTAATTTTCGTTTTTTCACTTTAAAGTTTTTTTTTAACTTTTGTTTTTGTATTTTAGAAAGCACTTTCTCATTATATCTGAGGGCTTGCAGAATCTGTGTTTGAACAATGTTCCTTTTATTGACCATTGAAATCACAGCAGACCAATAAATATTGGTTTAATATCATTTAATTTACATAAATTCGGTTCAAAAAAAAAAAAAAAAAAAAAAAAAAAGTTATATACTTGTAATTTACGTCTATTACTACTTTGTGAATATGTGATATCTGAAAAGGTCAGGAGCCTCCGGTTATCGAAATCTGAAGTAGAACTAATTAATCCCATCAGTTTTTGTGTCGATTGGTTGCTGTCCCACGAACGAATGTCTATAATCTTTGTTTATCGATCCATAATATCATTGGCTATTGTTCGAGTATTTCAATCACTAATTTCTTAAGACCGAAACATTTATTCGTTCATCTGGGCATATAACTAATACTTTATTATTCGCACAAGAAGAAGAAATAACATAAGATCTTTTTCCGGCGATCTGTGAAAAAATGTGTTGCATGTCAGTAAAATATACGTGTTCTTGGTATATCGTAAGTGCGTAGTTGCCCATCATGCATTCAAATCACTAATTGGATTGCTTAAGTACCCAGGTAAAAACCTGTTAAAAAATTTAGTATTTTGTAAACAAACAAATATATTTGCGTGAATATTCGCATGCTAAGTTATGCATACCCGTATAAGGTGATGTACCCGACCTGTTCAAGTAATCTTTAAACATTTGCAAATGAATACCAATTAAATTTATCAAGAATGCTATCTAACAGCGCGCGTCATTTTCATCTGGATTTTAACTTTTTTCTTGCGATGTTTTACAGCAAATCAAAATTTTACCACAAATAATTTGAATACTTTAATAACTCAACAGCTTGGTGTCAAATATACTTGTAATAAACGTCTATAACTTGATCATCTTGATTATGAATACAAATGTGTTCGCCTTCGGCTGTTATCTGCTCTAAATGATCTTTGGTCGGGTTGTTGTCTCTTTGTCACATTCCCCATTTCCATTCTCAATTTTACAAATACTATCAATAACAAAAAAATATGTATGTTGAGATACTCCTTTTGTCTAAATGTGATATTTTGATTACGATATACATGACTACAACATTGAATACAATGAAATTAAAGAACGTTCTTTACATCATTTAGTATTTTTAGCAAAAATCACATTTTTATATTAAAAGAGGTCTTTACTACTTTATATGCTTTTAAACTAATGTTATGAGACTGTTTTGTACACCAACAATAATGTAAATTTTACATTTATTATTAAATTTGTGAAAATAAAGTATTAAAGAGGAAACGCCTGACTAGATAGCCAGGTAGAAGAAATGACAACTATAGTTTCCTCACTTAAACTGCAATGAGCTACTAACCAGTCTAGCTAATACATCTCTTATTAAATAACTTAAATACAGTTTACAAATGGCCTATGCATAGTGTCAACTCCTGATTTGTTTTTCCCGGTATTTCTGGTTCATGCTATTCATTCAGTTTATGTATGTTGCCTTGGTTTTTATTTTTTCGATCGATTTGCGTCATTTGAACATTTTTAATTTTTGTACAGAATGAAATTAACACTGTATAAATTTCTCACGTATAAAGCGCTTTCCTGCATTTTTCTTTATAAGGAACGCTCCAAACCAAATAAATCAAATCCTGCGATGTTGAAATGTATACATTAGTTACATGAGTTAGCAGCTATATAACGACAAATAGACATAAAAAGAAGAGCTAAATTACGGAAGCTGGAACCATAGTTTCTTAGTAATTTCTTACTTTGTCAATTGGAAATGTTAGAAAATGTGTTATATATCACAATAAAGAAGCACTGACAACTAATCTGACGTTACTCTCGAGAACAACAACCAGCCAATAACGATTTCTCCCGAGTGCTAGAAACTTTTAACAACACATAATAAATGTCTTGCTTCCGAAGTCGTTTTAAGATTTATCTTCATCAAGAATGCTATAACTCAAACATTTAAAACCCAGGTATTTAAAAATCATTATTATATTGACAAAAAAAAAAAAAAAAAAAAAAAAAAAAAAAAAACGAAAACCTCTTAATTTACTGGTTCCTGACTAGGTACATGGAATTGTTCTTATGAATTAAAGTCTGGTAGTTCACATAGTGTTAGGTTCATCATTCCATAAATCATGAAAAAATAAATATTTCAATAAAAATTTAGATAAAACAGAAAATCAATTATAAAACATTATGTCTCTTTTTTTTTATTGACTTCGATAGTTTTCCTTGCCAGATTCATCAACGAAAATTGTTCAAAAGCATTTCCTGATGATTGTGTTGAATGAGCACTTACTATTTGAAAACGAAAATGAAAGTACACTTACTATTTGAAATGTTACGAACAGTAAATACACGACGAACGATTCAGGAACAGGTTTGACGCATTGGTAACTATTACCCCATGTTTAAGTCTCACATTCGATAGTTGTGAAGCATTAAACAAATTGCATTGTGCTTTAATCAATAAAGTTAAATTAAAACTGCATTGGACAGTGTTTTTGTCAAATCGAGTTATTTCAGAATTTCTACAAAAAATGTCAAATAACACAAAACTTCCATTTGGAAAAAATATTTTCCCTCTTTCCTAGTAAGGAATTTAGACATTAACTTTCTTTTTTTTAAAGGAAAGACGATTCTTTTTAATATAAATCAGTCATGTATAAATCTCCCTATTTTAAAGACCAGTTGATCCAATAATCTCTAATACCTTAACAACACGTTTTGCAACTAAAATTTAAATAAGAAAACAGTATGACAAGAGCTCCATATAGATGAGACTATATAAACATCCATATTGTACCTGTTTATTTTCTTATTGATATCTAATTCTGCTGACTACGTTCAAAATGATGACAATGATATATACTGCCTACAGTATTTTTTCTACAAAATATGATAACCAAAGAGCCTTAATACATATACCTGAAATACAAATCTTAAGTAACCATGTCGTTAGTCAAAGGTTATTTCATAGATTAAGGAAATCGTAAAAACAAGACGAAGATACTTAATGGAACGGATTAAGGCTGTTTGGAAGATGATGTTATTGCATTAAAATAAAAAAAAAAAATGAACTCAAGCTCTAGATATTTATTAACTTCTGTCTTAACTCTTTCTGAAAAATATGATATTAACATAGATAATAACCGACACAATATGTTTTTGTTTGTAAATTTCATTGCACAAATTGCTTCATACAGAAATAAGACAAGAGCCACTTCCAACACTGCTATTGAATGTTGACTGATAGCAAAATGTTAAAATACCAAACAGAGAAAAAAAAAAAAAAAAAAAAAAAAAAAAATACAAATTATAACCAACAATAACCAACAATAACCACTTGACTAAAAACGCAAGCGTTCTGTTGATATACTCCGACGATAGATTCTGTCAATATAACATATATTAGAATATATCACTAAAAACTGGCGGTGATCTCAGGTGTTCCGGAAGGGCCAGCAGATCCTGCTCCACATGTGGCACCCGTCGTGTTGCTCATGTTAGTACAAACCCGATGATAAGTCTAAATCGGTAGGTCACATTCTGGGAAAAGGGGACGGGATTGTAATCAAAGAATCCAGTCAACATATAGATATAAGCTAGTGTGAATAAAGGGAATATTTAATTCAAATAGTGAATTTGTCAATTTTTCAATGTGTCACATGTAAGATAATTTCAGGAAGTTAAAATACTTATCAAAGCATTTATTAAAATTGAAATACAACAAATATAATAATGTAGTTTTACACTTGATGTGGATTTGTTCTTGAGATAACTTCTCATCTGTGCAAAACTATGTTTGTTTGTTTTAGGCTTGTGGATATATCAAAATTAATTATCTATCAATCATTCAAGCCATATAAGTTCTCAGTTTCAAACTTAAGTTCTGCTAAATCATGTGAAAAATATCAAAATGTACCCGTGATTGTCTATATTATAGGCTATTTATCCAGGATTTAAAGGGGTCACGTGTGGTTGGCCACATTACACAAACTGAGTCACTTAATTGTTTGTCGGTCTAGCAACATATTGATTGAAATGAATTAATGGCATCTAAATAAGGACTTTGAGAAAAATGTATATATCGAGCTCCAAGGTGTATTTAAAAAGGGGAAGTCAATAAAAACCGACAAAATTAAACGTTACCAAGCAACGGAACGAAAGCTTTCATATTCCTGATTTGAAAAAACCATTGCATTATCCAATGACAAAATGAATAAATAGATGCCAAAAGGCTGAAGACTATTATTTTAAGATCCAGATAGAGGTGTGTAACTTAAGTTATGGAAAGACAAATATTGGCCTAGTAAATATTTTTTTTTTTTTTTATATTCTTTCCTAGTAAAGATGAAACTCCACATTGAAGATTTTGATGTTATTTTTATGGGTTTTCACTTTGTAGAGGAGAGGTGTTCAATTTGTTTTTTGAATAATTCGTTATCTGATTATTCAATAAATGATTACATTTGGCGTTGAACAAACAATATTTAATCAATCTATAAAAAAACGCTGTTTGAAGAGTTATACAAATACAAATGTCGTATTGTTGAGAATTTCTGTTAAATAAGCCGCTCATCAAACGATCTATGCCCTACCAAATAAAGCTCACGTTTCTGATAACATGAATTGAATTGAGGTTATGTGCTTTTTGAATTAGTTCATCAGTTTCAAAACAATATGAAAGGTTAAAGTAGTTTATAATCAAAGATTTTTTTCAGATTAATGAGCTAAATTTAAGCGATATGCTCTTGCCGCTTTTAATGCATCGCGTAAATCTCAAAAGTAAACTTCAGAAACATGGTTGTCACATGAATAAATCAATCCTATACGGAACATACGAACTATTTATCTTATTGTTGAATTTAAGAATTATGCCAAAAATGTCGAATGTTCAACATGAATTTCAAATAAAAATGATGCTAAAGTCACAGCACATGAATAAAAACAACATCCAAGTATGAAAACTTTAGGGAAAACCTGCTGCGATGGGTAGTGTTATACGGAGAGATCGACCGAGCAAGTCTTTGAATACATGTACAAGATTTCGCCGTTACGACATTGTACAAAACACTTTCTTGCATGGTTCTCTAAAGGACTTTGACTAGTTGACTGGAATGGCCAGTTTTCAAGCCGTAGATCGGTGGTTCTCTCCGGACACTCCTTTACCATTAAACCCTGGTCGCTACAATATAGCCAGCAGTGCTGAAAGTTGCGTTTAACATCAATAATATATCACTCACTCAACCAATCTATTTGTACATCAAACCAGCCTGTGTTTTCGTGTTCGTTAAACAGAGATTTATCAATTAAAGATATTTCGCTGAACCTAAGAGTACCCTTATCTTTAGCTGTAAAATTACTCAAAGTAATTAGTAAGAAGAATTATTTTGGCACAAAGAAAAAAACAACGATTCCAGAAAACATGTACTAGTATTGACATATGGAGGCTACCAAACCACTGTAAACGATGTTATCGCAGACTATTTACATTCGAAATGATAAGTTATTGATAAATTTAACAAAAAATATATGCCAGCAATTTCTAAACAGGTAATTTCATACAAAGAACCACCGGCGAGAAAAGTAACCCTGTACAGTGACTGACCTATCTTACATCAATAAACTAGTGACTGTAGAAACGAAAACTCGTTTGTCAATTAAACCATAAATGTGAAATTGTTGTACAAACATGATAAATAATACATGTATAATCAAAGAAGTTTGGAATACACATTTTAACCATTGTATTTTGTCTAGTTTTACAAATCTATTACCATACACAGCAATATTTTGTTATTAACATACGGTTTACTATCCTAATCAGCATAAAGAAAAATCCCGAAAAAGCTAAATGAGTAACTCGTACACCCCTTTACATCAAGGCGACTTTGAATTAACTGATTCGAACTTGTAAATCATACTAGCAAAAAGTGAGTGAATCATCTCGATTCGGATTTCATTTAGGAGTATGGACAATAAGAACCAAAATCGGCCCCATCTTTGGACTTCTTCATTTGTTCATGCATAACCGCTCTGGTTCATAGAAAAAAGTGTTTTGTAAATGCCTCAAGCCGTTTCTGAGTAAAAGACTTTTAAAAAGACAGATACATCATCATCATCATCATCATCATCATCATCATCATCATCATCATCATCATCATCATCATCATCATCATCATCATCATCGTCGTCGTCGTCGTCGTCGTCGTCGTCGTCGTCTAGATAAAAACAGAATGTATCATTATTTGACAATTTATTTTCTTGCATCACTACAGCTTTGTCATTTCATAATAATTTGGTGTACTTATATGCTGCAATGATGTGAAAAAAACGAGTTTCATCTACAAATGTATTACTTTATATATGAATTCTACAACGAACATTCGTACTTTATGATACAGTAACACATAAATAAAGTTTATACAAATAAAGTTCATAAATAAAGTTTATACGACAACTTTGAAGCGCGGAAATGATGAAATGCAGACTTTTTACAAAAGTAAGAAATTTAGATTTTTGCTAATCTAATTGTAATTGGAAGATAGAATAGCGTATCCATAGGACACACAATCTTAACACCAAAGTAAAAAGGATATAGCAGTTATCAATATGACCACAAACATAGAAATCTTGAATTGTAAGGCTCAACCACAAAAAGCTAAAACCTTACACAAAAGCTAAACAGAACGCACAATTACTATGCCACGTGCAATTAAATATTGATAGGTTTTGAATTGAAGCTCTTTTGCATTGTATTTCAAAATGATGAATTTTGATAAAAGAGGATTTTTCACCAATTTAGTGTACACGATTTACCAATGATAACAGCTTGTTTATTTCAGTATATGAATAGGGTATAATAGATATACTTTACACATCAGTATATTCTAAATTATTTCTTATGATTAGTATGAAATAGAAAAGTAGAAAAGTTAACGTTAAAGGCGAAGTAAACGTTCTCCTTATATTGAATAGCGTCACTATCTTTAATTCTGTGATCGATATTCACACACATAGTTACAATTATTTTTATATTTATGGATCTTCCAATTGTAGTTCTTCTCCCGCCACATGCTGATGACGTTAGATGATCCACTTGGTTGATTTGGGTTCCACCGGAAATACTTCATTGTAGATCCATCGTTGTACTTCCATTTACCTTGTGCCTTTTTATCTTGTATACATATTCCATAAGGGTATACTCTTCCAATGTCAGCTGAAATAAATGTATGTCTATAATCATTAAAGATTAGGGAAAGAAATCCTCCTGGAGTTATTACATAATTCATGCAGGACTTCATTTAGTTGACACATGTAAACAAAAAATGTTCCTGTCGAGCTTCTCCGTCGATGAATTTGTTTTCTCCCTTGCTGGACCGTCTTAATGACAATTTTTCTCTCCTCATTTGGTAATAACTTCCAGAAAGTGAAGTTATATTAACCACAATTTCATAACCACAGAAGCGCCAATGCTACATCAAGTGAGTTCCGGTAATTGGGTATTTGAAGTAGAATAAACCGTTTTTTCTTTTAAATCTAGTATACTAATTGCTGTTGTGATCTTGACCTTTCACACAGCTGTCTCACAATGAATTTAAGTATCTCAAACTAAAGTTCCTTACCCTTTCGTGATTGATACATTCTTAATTTATTCACGATATTGTCCAGAAGACGTTTGCTCTCCGAAATATAAATAATAAATAGAAGTTTTCCCAATGAATTGTACAAACGTTAAGCGTTGATTAGACGAATGGTTCAAAATATGTTATTCGAAAACATTTGTTGCTGCTGAAACTTTAACTTTTACTTTTGACCAATTGACTTCAGTTAATGATTTTTTTTATTCATGGGTGAATATTCCAACACATATTGCAGAAGATCTCTGATATACACCATAACATACTTTTTTAAACAGAGTCCTTTCATGCCCGCTGTCTCCATGACCTTTGAACCAGTGACTTAAAAATCAATAGAATCGAGATAATAGTCCAGTAATTTCTCCTTCTTGTAAATGTTCTCATGTATAAATATCTAAATGATGGTATGCTTGTATTAAAGATATTTCTTAAGACCTAGTAATATCCTGGAAAACTTGAATGAAGTATAAGGCACTGACTGAAACGTATTTAAGATAAAGTTGTTGTAGGAATACCTAAGATGACTCTGATTTAAACATCATGGGGAAGGAACTACCGATATATTATCTTTTTCAATGAAGAAATAATTTAGTTTTATGCGTTTGATTGCGAATGATTGAAACTGAATCATTTTAGAAATCTTATGATTTTTTGTATAAAGAAATATGTTTTCCTTTCTATTTCCATCAATATTAAAAGAAACAGTTATCGTATTGCATTTTGTTCATAACTATAACATTTCATATTAGCAAAGTAAAAAGAAAATATAATGATTTGATACTTACACATATTAAGTAACTTTTCGGTATTGTTAACCATTGGCCTTCAAATATTCGGCTCTGAGCGTTCCTCATGAAGGTAAATTCAGAATAGCGCTTTGGACGCATTAAAATCTATAAAGTGTAGTTTTCATATTTTTTTAGTTCTTTATTACCTGGAACAAGCTTGATATAATCTTGTCTTTCATTGGAATCGATACGTATGAGCTCACTTCCTAGACACGCAAAATCTTCATCAAAAACGGATGGTTGAATTGGCGGTTCGAATTTATAACACAAGTCAAGTTCTCTGTAGTAGAAAAAGTTGACCAAACAGCGACCACAACCTGGCAAAATGGTAATTAACGGTAGTTATCTTATTATGGAACAAAATACTGATAGCTGAATTAGTTCCGTAATTTAATAAAATTTAATTAACAAGAATAGAGGAATATGTGGGATGTTTATCGACGAAAAAGTCACAAAACAACAGACTGTTTTGTAGAACAATTATTTACAAGTGTAAATTTGCTATGGTCACAACAATTTTAAGATAAAAAAACTATTGATGGATATTAAAACGATTAATTTTTTAAACAAGTTCCATATTAAAAACGAGATGAAATTTTATCTTACAGAGTAAGTTAAAAACAAATATTGTCCTGACTGTTAACGTGGGAAGAGATTAACTTGTGTACCACTAACCAATCAGAGAGACCCGAGTTACAATATTATTTTCCTGTCTGGGCATAGAATTGTGTGAAATGTCATACTCCTTGAATATTTCAGAATTTCAAACAAAGCTGTTAATTTTGTATTCCTGTCTAGCTGTTGTAATGCGAATTTGAAGTTGGTTATGAGTTGAAGGACATTGTTACTATCTTTCAAGTGAAATAACTGAGACAGGGCTATACATAACACAACATGATAAAGGTATCAGAACATTGCTACTATCTATCAAGTGAAATAACTTAGACAAGTCTATACATAAAACAACATGATAAAAGTATCAAAACTATTGTTTTACTAATCGGCTTCACCATTGCTTTTTATTTGGGATATTTCAACCTCACCATTAGTTACAAGATTTTTCGTATTTGTTGATATAATTAATGTTAAAGACATGTACCGTACATCCTTCAGAAGAACGGAAATTATGCATTCAATATACTTGTCCATTATTTTAAGTTAGTGAAAATTAAAGCATCTTGAATGAATTACGATATTTGTTTTCAACCTGTCCACAAAATAAAAGATAGTGTTATGTACAACAAACCATCCAGAAGAAATTTAATGTCTTTTCCCTAAAATGCCACCTGTTGATTTTAAAATCTTTAATGAATTATAATAACATTTTACAATCATGTCATATGATTCAAAAAGAGAGGTGAAAGATACCAAAAGGATATTTAAACTCATAAGTATAAAACAAACTGACAAGTCATAGCAAAACAAAGAATGAAAAATTTCCAAAAGGGCTAACATTTTACAAAACACAACATGGAAAACTTAACACTTAGCAACACCAACCCCACCACAAACGGGGGTTATATCAGGTATTCCTGGAAGGTTAAGCATATCCTGCTCCACATGTGGCACCTATCAATTTTCTCATGTAAGTAAAAACCCGGTGAGAAGTCTTAATGCGGTCGGTCACATTTGAGGAAATGAGGACGGTATTGGGGTTACGACAACTGGAACATACACGTCGTCATCTATGAAAGAGATTTTCCAAAGCGGTCATCTAACTTTGATGGCGCCATTAAATTTTGAATGGATGATTTCAACTTAACCAATAGAAACTCTTGGTTTAATAGCTTCGTTGTAAGCAGCAACCCTTTATCTATTCAAGCTTATTATAGTGTGTATTTCTATGTTGTGATGTAATACTATTGTTTCAGAAAAGGGAAAAGGTTTGGTACCATTAAAACGTTAATCCCGCTGCAAATGTTTGCACCTGTCCTAAGTCAGGAATCTGATACACAGTAGTTGTCGTCTGTTTATGTAGTTCATACGTGTTTCTCGTTCCTCATTTTTATATAGATTAGACCGTTGGTTTTCCCGTTTAAATGGTTTTACACTAGTAATTTGGGCCCTTTATAGCTTGCTGTTCGGTGTGAGCCAATGCTCCGTGTTGAAGGCCGTACCTTGACATATAATGGTTTACTTTTATAAATTTTGACTTGGATGGAGAGTTGTCTCATTGGCACTCATACCACATCTTCCTATATCTATATAAGGTGGGTGTGGGGGGGGGGGGGGGATATGTAATACAAGCCATATATATACAGTGATATAGATAATAACAAAGAATAGTTCATATTAGAAATCCAGCTCACTGAATTTTGTCTCGAATATATGTGAACAATCTGTTCACACAACTTATCGTCATATTATGTACAACAAACTATTAAGTAGTTGCAAAACTATCTATTTATCATATATATAAATATTTCATATATCAGAATAGGGGAATATTAGCTTGGTACTTGAGAAACACTCAAATTTTAACTTCAACTATATAATTCAAATATCATCTGTATATAAATCATGTTTAGAACAAATAACAAATATTTGACAACTTGAATATTATTTTGCTATAACGAATAATGTAAACTTGTTATGACATTGAATGATCATTCAACGTTGATGGTTTGCATATTGAATTGATCCAAGGAGTATGCAGAGTATTAGAATGCAGTGCAACAAGTAGATTTTTCTGCACGACGTAACAGAAGAAACTATTATCAAGCAAGTAAGAAAAGAGGGGCGATAGATATCAAAGGGACATTCAAAGTCGGAAATAAACTGACAACGCCATGGCTAAAAAAGAAATAGACCAAAAAACAAACAAAAGTAAACAAAACTAAGGACTGAGCAACACAAACCCCACAAATAATGGGGTGATATCAGGATCTGCGGAAGGGTGAGCAGATTCTGCTCTACATGTACCATTATTTATCTTAATCTTTATCTCTTTTCATGTGATTGTTTGATGAACCGCTGTACTTGTTATATTGAATATTTTTGAAGCAGCAAATAATACAATGCATGAACTTCCATTAAGATTTTAATTATTAATTATCATACTTGAGGCACACAGAAGTAACTTATCCGGGAATCCTACCACGAAAACCCAGAAACATTACAGCATCAATTAATATAAAATTCTATTTTCAAACGTTAATATTTATAACGCGAAGCTGTCCTAAATATAAAAATGCATTCACTGCATGGGCTTTCAAATTTTCTATCGTTCTATGATTTGATCAAAAGGATATAGATGTGTTGGATTTCCCATTCGTACATACAAAATAATCTCTTACTTTGCTGCTCGTGAATTTATAAATGAACATGCAATTAGATATTGAGAATACTTCTATGACAGCAACATAAATATAAGACCATGTTCAAGACAAAGCAGAAGCAATATATAACTTACTGTTCATTTTTTACCTATTACCAGTACTTCCTTTAAGAAGTTTTATTCTGTATAAGTTTTTTCCGAAATGAATTGATCAAAACAATAATTTTCATAAATTCTCTTCCTTGACTGTTAAAATTAAATCTGTCTAGATTGAATCAAATCTTATCCGATCAGACCCATTGCGAGTCGTTGTAAACAAGCATGGGTAATGTTTGCGTACTTTGCGATGATGTAAAATACGATAAAATATCGCCGACACAAATGACTTTTGAGGTAAGAATATTGATGTGAAGAGCAAGCTTATCGTTCGATGAACGAATTTACCACCATATGTAAGCACAAACGTTGAAAGCACGACTATAACAACCCATTTAGATATCAACTTTAACAGAAGTGGACCAGATGAGTATACGCATATTGTCCAAATACAGACATGGACCAGAGCATATACATTGTAAATATCAATCAATTTAAAAAGAAGATTGTCAGTCTGTTATTTTGTTATATATAATAGATTTAATAGAATTATAAATAAACTCATTCAAAGAAACAAGGATTATAATTTTGTAGGTCAGATGTGCTTTTCTTCTACAAAAGACTAATCAGTGACGCTCGAACCAAAAACTTTTAAAAGGCCAAATAAAGTAAAAGGTTGAAGAGCATTGAGGACCAAAAATTTTAGTAGAAAATCCTCAATAATTCGAAAAAAAAAATCAATAGTTTGTCAACAGTTAATTTTTATATGACCTTAACTATGATAATTCATATCAGCACAGAAGTGCAGACTGCTGGTCTGGTGATACCGTTAGGAAGGAAACCTCTATTAGCAGTGGCATCGATCCATTGTTTGTAAAGAAACTAATCATATGTCCTAGGATTAATTTTTATTAACCAGAAAAAAATACGACGTTACTAGTTCAAAAACTTATAAAACTTACGTTCCTGTGAAAGGTAAAATTTCCACCCTTTCTCTGAGAATGACATCACAGTATAGGTGAACGGATCTGAGTGTAACATACACATTCCTGTATGATTGTTGTAGAAGAATGACACACAACGCTTATTTGACAAACATTTCACAGCGCATTCCCGTAAACATTTAACATGATAGGCTCCAATTGCGTTCTCTTCTTCATACTTGTTTTCATATTCAGGTTTATGGTGCGCTGAGATCAATCTAATTCTTGATTCACTTAGTACAACAATGAAGATAGTTTGCATACATAGACATATGATAGATATAATCATGTTTGTCAATTCGCAAAGGATTCCAATATAAACGCCTTCAATAGTTTGTGCTTTGAATACTTATGTGAATTCTGTGCGCTGACGTTACACGATGTGTATTATATGCTGATTCGTCTGTTCCACCTTCAATATATTTCAAGCTATGTCTTTTTTTAAATTTTATTACTGAACATATTTACTTGGTTAACTATTGAACGTTTTGGTTTGTTAAATTTTTATCAAATACTGTTATTTGGATATATTTAAAATAAATTATTTACATGTTGAGGAGCTTTTATAATTACATAAGTACTCGATTGGTTGCATGTTTAAAAGATGCTGTTATTATGCGGTGTATAATGCTGATAAGGACACAAACTTAAACATAATTGAGTTATTTCTAATTACTAGAAGCGACGTTATTTTCTGAATACAAAGAGCACAATTTAAATGATAAATCAGTAAGAAGTTTCAATATGGTTCGCGCAGGGCATTAATTGATTGATTGGTGTTTAACGCCACTTTCAACACTATTGTGCTATTTCATGGCGGTCAGTTTTTATTGGTGGAGGAAGCCGGAGTGACCGGAAAGAACCACCGACCTTCGGTAGGAAAACTGACAATCCTAGTCAATCAAGATTGGAGTCGAGTGCACCTGCCTCGTGCGGGATTCGAACTCGCAACCTTAGTGTTGACAGACCAGTCAGGATACAGTAGTTTGACTACTTAGACCACACAGCCACCGAGGCCCCTCGCGCAGGGGAAATCATATTCTACAGAGAATACAGGTATTCATATAACAAGATAAGTAGTTTACACAGGATGTTTTTCATTTAACATTTGTTTTGAAGACATTTTGGTAAAATTTTACTTTTTTTTCTTACTCTTGATAAATGGACTCCCACATTTCTTAGAAGCAATAAACGCTGAATACTTCACTCTGCCAAATAGTATAAATCGATCGCTAGTATAGTACAAACACACAGCGCGAAAGGCAATTTTAAACAAATACTATACTGCATCACAAAGTTCTGACAGCTGCTGAAACCAATTGAACATGTACATATCTTCTTTAAAGATAGAAACACTACGACTATATATTGATTTGATTAACAACATATTTGTTACGTTTGGAGCACGTGTTTTCAAAAAGACATTTTACGCGCCTGATACAACTAACTGTGATCCTCTTCTTGCTTATTTGTTTGTATTGACCCTGTTCTGTTAAAAATGAAAACAACACGTTATAAATGTCATGCGTCCGAAGCGCTTTTCTGGATTTACCTTCACCAGGAACGCTCAAAGCTGAATGTTTGAAATCCACAGATGTATGAGAACTGAAACATTTGAAGAGCTAAATGACCAAAAAGAACCTAAAACATAGCCAAATCCGTCTAAGGTCAATTTTCCCTGAAGGAGTTGAAACCTGAGATTCTTTATAATTACAAAATTTATGAACGTACAATTTTAAAGTACTGACTACTGTGCTGATAACACCCTCAGGGACTGATAATCCACCAGCAGAGGTATCGACCCTGTACTGTAAAAAATGAAAAAAATATGTCATCGATTTCTTGCGTCCGAATCGCTTTCTGGATTAACCTTCTTTAGGGACGCTCAAAGCCGAATATTTGAAAGCCAAGAATGTATAAAAACCGACACATTTGAAGAGCTGTATGACAAAAAAGAATTACAAACAGGAGAAAGATAAATATTGACTTACGAAGGGTGGTCGTTTGTCATGTATGCTATGACATTAAATTTCATAATTTGAAAATCATCTAGACTAACTCATGCAAGTTCTTTAGAAAGAAATCCCTTATGAATACTACTCTTTTAATCAGTGTTTATGTATTGCATATAACAGCTACAGCGTCAATGGAAAAAGTCAATTTCAATAGTTAAATATTGACAGTTGTCAGCGATACTTATCAAAATCGAAATAATTTATAAACTGGCTTATTAGATTTTAGAATGTCCAACTATTTTATCTAAAGGATATAAAAATGTTGGATTCCCAATTTTAAAATGCGATAATATTTCTTCCTTGGCAAATCGTTTATTTTTGAATGAACTTAAAAGAGGACCTGGTTGGCGTTTTAGAATATAAAATAATGAGTTAATATCTCCGAAAAATGTGTAGAAAAAATGAAGAATAGAGAAAAATTAGTAGGAAATAAAGATTAGAGAATAACTGGGTCCTAAAATATAAAGAATAGAGAAAACTGTTGAAAATTTATAAAGAATAGAGAAAAATGGCTTCCCATCTTAAAGAAATCAATTATAAACAGCAAATCACTACCTTTCCTAGATTAAGATATTTCAGTCTTACACGGGAAACTCTACACAAAAATTCACAAGAAAAGGGACGGCTTTCGTTGCATTCAGTTAATTTTCATTTGTGGACGGTGATCTTCCTTTGGTCCCACAATACATTGTTTACATATCCCTGCTGGTTATCTATGCTCATATTTAGTGACGTTTTTTTTGGTTTTATTGAGAGTAATCTAATTATTACTGGTAAATTATCAAGTCAAGGATTTCGTTACCGTAAATTACTTCAAACCGTAAGCTTACTAAATTCTTTTAAAAAAAAACTCATCATACATACCAGGATTGAAAAATTGTACGCCAGACGCGCGTTACGTCTACAAAAGACTCATTAGTGACGCCAAAATCAAAAAGTTAAACAGGCCAAAAAAGCATGAAGTTGAAGAGCATTGACGACCTAAAATTCATAAAATGCTTGCCAAATACAGGTAAATTTATCTATTTCTGGAATACAAAATCCTTAGTTTTTCGAAAAATTCTATGTTATGTAAACTGTTAATTCATAACTATGACCATATCAATGATAATTCATATCGCAACACAGAAGTGCTGGCTACTGGCCGGGTGAAACCCTCGTGACCAAAATTTTCATCAGCAGTGGCATCGACTCAGTAGTTGTATATAAAATCATCATGTTTTACAGTACAGTCAAACTCACGTGATGTCTTACTCAATTGGGTATGAATTAACGTAATTGCATAACATAATGTCATACGAATTAAATCCCCCAAGCTAAAGGTTGGCCAGTTACTTGCATGCTGCAAATTGGAAAATCTCTCTTTAAAATGGAGGTTTGATGAGGTTTTTTTTTTGTTCTATTGCATTATTCGCGCAATGATGGACACGAACAAGTAAACATGGTGACCAACTCCTTAATTACGATACGCCAACTGTTAATTATAGAGTAAATTTGAGCCAGCGAAAATAAATAGTAAATTTAAAATTGCAATGTTTGTACGAATTATCAGGATTATACACATTTTTTCTAGAGGTTATTTAACAAACCATTCATGCAAACTATAGACTTATTTGATTTTTTTAGCTTTAAATTTGATTTTTTCTTACAGGGAGTAAAATATAAAATGGCCTGGACCGGTGTGAAAATCTCAAACAAATTTATGACTTGCATGAATTACTTGGTAGCAATAGTATTAAGATATAAACGCCTCGGTAATCTTGTTGTGGCATGTGCGCTCGTACAAGTTCAAGATTTACCAACGATAACAGCTTGTTTATTTCAGTATATGAATAGAGTATTATAGACAAATTTTGCAAATTAGTTTATTCTAAATTAAATATTATGATTAATATGAAAAGAAAAGGAGAAAAGTTAAACCTAAAGAAGAAGTAAAGTTTTTCTATATATTGAATAGGTCACTATGTTTAATTCTGTGATCGATATTCACACATATAGGTACACATTTCTCCATGACGAGGAGTGTGCCAATTGTAGTTTTGCACCCGCCACAGAACGATGACGTTAGATAATCCACTTGGTTCATCCGAATGCCACCTGAAATACTCCATCGTAGATCCATCCTTGTACGTCCATTTTCCTTGTGTCTTTTTACCTTGAATACATATTCCATTAGGGTACAATCTTCCGATGTCAGCTGAAATAAATGCATGTCTGTAATACTTATAAGTTAGGGATATAAATCTTTCAGGAGTTATTGTATAATTCATGCAGGACTTAATTTAGTTGATGCATATAAAAAAGTGTTCAAAAATCTCCTGACCACGGATACACCAATGTTACACCGAGTTCCGGTCTTGCTTTGAAGGAGAAACAACCGTTTTTTGTTATAATTGTAGTTTACTAATTGTTGTTGTGATCTTGACCTTTCACACAGCTGCCTCTAAAAGTATATATCTCTGATATAGACAAAAAATGTTCTTTTCTAGTTACCAAACAGAGTCCTTTCATGGCCACTATCACCGTGACCTTTGAATCACTGACTTAAAAATCACTATTATCGAGATAATAGTCCAGTAATTACTCCTTCATGTAAATGTTCACATGTATCAATATCTAAATGATGGTATACTTGTATTAAGGATATTCCGAAAGACTTACTACTATCCTATAAAACTTGCATCAAGTATGAGGCACTGACTGACGTATTTATGATATTGTTGTTGTAGGAGTATCTAAAATGACTCTGAGTTAAACATTTTGGGAAAGGAACTACCGATATATTATCTTTTTCAAGGAAGTGAAGGAAATTATATTACTATAACATTTCATATCGGAAAGGTAAAAAAGAAAATACAATACTTGGCTTTTACATATTTGGCGCTGAGCGTTCGAATTCCTGATGAAGGTAAATGCAGAGTAGCACTTTGGACGCATTAAAATTTATAACGTGTAGTTTTAATTTTTTTAGTTCTTTATTACCTGTAACAAGCTTGACATAATCTTGTCTTTCATTGGAATCGATACGCATGAGCTCACTTCCTAGACACACGAAATCTTCATCAACAACAGAGTTTTCAATTGGAGGTTCCAATTTATAACACAAGTCCAGTTTTCTGTAGTAGAAAAAGTTGACCAAACAGCGACCACCACCTGACAAAATGGTAATTATTGGTAGTTATCTTATTATGCAACAAAATGCATATAATGAAATGCTGATAGCTGAAATAGTTCCTTAATTAAAAAATGTTTAATCATATAACAAGAAAATAGGAAAATGTGGGATGTTCATCGACAAAAAAGCCACAAAACAACAGACTGTTTTGCAGAAAAAATATTTGAAAGTGTTAATTTGCTAAGGTAAACAAAATTTAAGATAAAAAATAACATTTGGCGGATATTAAAACGATTAGTAATATAAGCAGTTCTATATTAAAAACAAGATGAATTTTGATCTAACAGAGTAAGTTAAAAAACAATATTGTCCTGACTGTTAACGCGGGAAGAGATTAAATTGTGTACCACTAACCAATCAGAGAGACCCGAGTTACAATTATATTTTCCTGTCTGGGCATATAATTGTGTGTAATGTCATGTTTCTTGAATATTTCAGAATTTCAAACAAAGCTGTTAATTTTGTATTCCTGTTCAGCGGTTGCAATGCGAACAAAGTTGTTAATTTTGTATTCCTGTCTAGCGTTTGCAATGCGAACAAAGCTGTTAATTTTGTATTCCTGTCCAGCGGTTGCAATGCAAATTTGAAGTTGGTGATGAGTTGCAGAACATTTTTACTATCTTTCAAGTGAAATAACTGAGACAGGGCTATACATAACACAACATGATAAAGGTATCAAAACTATTGTTTTACTACTCTGATTCACCATTTGCTTTTCATTCGGGATATTTCAACCTTACAAATTAGTTACAAGATTTTTCGTATTTGTTTATATAATTGAGGTTAAAGACGTGTACCGTACATCCATCAGAAGAACGGAAATTATGCATTCAATATACTTGTCCATTATCTTAAGTTCGCGAAAATTAAAGCTTTTTGAATGAGTAACGATTGTTGTTTTCTACCTGTCCACAAAATGAAAGATAAGGTTATGTACAACGAACCATCCAGAAGAAATTTAATGTCTTTTCCCTGAAATGCCACCTGAGAATATGTTGACTTTAAAATCTTTAATTAATTATAATAAAATTTGGTATCATTTCATATTATTCAAGAGAGGTGAAAGATACCAAAGGGATATTAAAACTCATTGTAAGAAAACAAACAGACAAGCCATGGCAAAACAAATAATGAAAAATTTCCAAAAAGGCTTACATTATACAAAAAACAACATAGAAAACTAAACACTTAGCTACACCAACTCTACCAAAAACGGGGGTTATATCAGGTACTCCTGGAAAGTTAAGCATATCCTGCTCCACATGTAGCACCTATCAATTTGCTCATGTAATTAAAAACCCGGTGAAAGATCTTAATGCGGTAGGTCACATTTGAGGAAATGATGACAGTATTATGGTTACGACAACTGAAACATACATGTCGTCATCTGTGAAACAGATTGTCCAAAACGGTTATCTACAGATTGGTGCAGTCCTAGCATGTAAGGCAAGTTAACCTGCTAACCAGATATTTTGACTGGTCAAAGTTAACCTGCGACAGGATTTAGGACTGCTCTGACCAGTCCTAGGACGACCACAATCAAGTTAACTTGAAAAGCGGACGTGGTCCTATGACTGTTTTTATGACTGCCGATACTTTGATACAGGTCCGCTACAATTACATGTATTAGTTAACTTCGATACCAGTCCTGCAATAAGTTATATTTAATTTCGACATCTCCTATCAAAGCAGACCTGATCTCAAGTTAACTTTTGGCTGGTCTGCTCCACACCAAGTTAACTTGTAACCAGGACCGCTCTACATCGATTCATTAAATATTTTTAAATGTCTTTGGTTCTTGATATAAACAATACAGATTAAATACATTTGTGAAAAAAAGTCATAAAAGTTTGCTTTGTTATACACATTTCTCCGTTATCTGCCTTTTGTATAAATTGAAAACAATATTGGTTACTCTGCTAAAGTGCATTGAACTATTTCAATAAGTATCAACTTTTAAAGTCGTATATACATGTATTCTATACAAAATGTTTACGTTCTGATCTGTTTTAAAGTGTAGCATATTTATTCTTAAAAACTTGGTTATCAGATAAAATCGATTAACAATGACAATAACGCATAGTACATAAATTGTATAAAATAATCATGATAAATGAGAGCAATATTGGTGTACACAGTAACTAATATATATCATGTTTATGGTCGGCTATAATTCAGAGTGCAAACACTACTACGGTTTCTTTTTCTGCATCCAATTAACAGTGTTAGCATGTTCTCTTTTTGTTCAAATATAATTTGAATCATCACCAAAAGTCAGCAGTTTTCATATCTCAGACTGGCTTGTATAACAAAATTATTTGAAAGCATCAACCAAAACTGAACATAATTGCACTTTATTACGTAAATGTATATAGCCGCATAATAAATCAGTAATTTTAATATTTTTATGTCAGGATGGATAGTATGGTACAAATGACAGCAATATTGGAACACAATAACTGCAAAATTTTGTCAGCATCAATTAAGAGTTCAAGCATGTCCTCTTTTTACTCAAAATAATGATGCATACCAATAAATCAGTAGTTTTGATACCTTAGGCTGGCTCGTATAAAAAAATTATTTGACTGCATCAACAACAACTGACCATATATGCACTTTATTATGTAAATTTATATGGCCGCATAATAAAATCAGTACTTGTGTTTTATGTCAGGATAGATTGTATAATACAAACATAACAAACGACAGCAATGTTGGAACATTATGACTACAACATTTTGTCTGCATCAATTTAGAGTGCCAGCGTGTCCTCTTTTATTCAACATGTACAAAATATTGACTCGCCCCCCAAACAATCAGTAGTTTAATTGTCTCAGGCTGGCTTTTATAACAAAATTATTTGACCCCATCAACCAAAACTGACCATACTTGCACTTTATTATGTAAATTTATATGAACGCACAATAAATCAGTTAGTTTTTTTGGTGTCAGGATGGATTGAATAATACAAATGACAGCAAAATTGGAACACAATGACTGCAAAATTTTGTCCGTATCGATCAAGAGTGCCAGCATGTCCTCTTTTTATTCAAAATATTGACTTGTAACAAAAGTTCCGGGGTTGATACCTCAAGCTGGCTCGAATAACAATGACTACAAAATTTTGTCCACATCAATTTAGAGTTCCAGCATGTCCTCTTTTTATTCAAAATAATGACGCGTACCAATAAATAAGTAGTTTTGATACCTTGGGCTGGCTCGTATAAAAAAATTATTTGACCGCATCAATTAAAATTGATCATATTTGCACTTTATTATGTAAATTTATATGGCCGCATAATGAATTAGTATTTTTTTTTATGTCAGGATGGATTGTATAATACAAATGACAGCAATATTGGAACACAATGACTTCAAACTTTTTCCACATTAATTTAGAGTGCCACTTTGTTCTCTTTTATTTAAAATAATGACCCGTTACAAAAAATAAGTACTTTTAATATCTCAACCTGGCTCGTACATGTATAACAAACTTATTTGACCGCATCATCCAATAATGACATGACTGTTTATATTTGTACTTTATAATGAAAAGTATGATACGGTATCATCTGAATAGTATACTAGTATATAATGTCGTTTGGTTGATTTTGTTGGAAGCAAAACTTCCAGGGCAAATATTTAATTCATGTTCAGGACGAGTATATTTTTCGGATGTCCCAGATATCATTTATAACAGGTAAAGATGAATCTGCGGAAATTGACGAGATGGGTCATAACTACACAACACCTTATATATCCGGACATTATACAATTTTCGTTTGAACATTTTGTCAAAAACAGAATAATAAATCCTAGCAAACAAGGCAAATTACGATGAATAATCCATGTAATGCATATAATTAAATTTAGAAAAAGACTGTAAGAAATGGGGAACGAATCAACGTTAACAATGTTGTTTATATCCCATCATATGAAAATAGTTTGCCAATGCGTTGGATAACATTTCTATCTGCCTTCCAACAGAACAAAAACCCTTTCCTTTTCTTATGATAGCTGCATGTATATATATTGATCAACAAGTCTGAAATTTTATAGCCATTATCTAATGTATATAAGAATATAAAATGAAAAAAGAAATGTTTAATATGTAAAATATGTATACAGAGTCACTAACGAGTATAGTAATTTGCTATACTAGGGGAAAAGAACAATACAATTATTGTTTACATAACAAAACATGCAAACGCTTAGGGTTAATAGGAAAAGTCTTAAACACGGCAATCTGTCATAAGCAGACCTGTCCTGTGGTCTTGTCATAAGCAGACCTGTCCTACGGACTGGTCAATATCAGACTTGTCCACAGGTATGGTCTGGATCAGACTTGTCAACAGGTCTACAGCAGTCCTTAAAAAGCAGACCTAGATCTGGTCTGCCACCGATGAAGATAACTTTCTTGTCTGCTTAAAATTTCTTAAGTTAGCTTGAAAGCAGTCATAAAGTCTGCTCCAAGTTAACTTTTGTACAGGTTAGGACTGCACCCATCTGTAACTTTGATGGCGTCCAATAAATTTTAAATGGATGATTTCAACTTCACCAATAGAAACTCTTGGTTTAATAGCTTCCTTGTAAGAAGCAACCTTCTATCTTTTGAAGGTGAGGGTATGTAATACAAGCCATATATACAGTGACATAGATAAAAAAAAAATAGTTAACATTGGAAATCAAACTCACTGAATGACTCTCGAATACATGTTTTCATTCTGTTCACACAACTTATCGTCATATTATGTACAGCAAACTATTACGTGGTTGCAAAACTATCTATTTATCATATATCTATATCAACAGAATAGGGGAATATCAGCTTGGTAAATGAGAAGCACTTAAATTTTTACTTTACTATAAGTAACTATATAATTCAAATATCATTGTTAGAACAAATAACAACTAATTAACACCTTGAATATCATTTTGCTTTAACGAATTATGTAAGCTTGTTATGACATTGAATGATCATTCAGCGTTTATGGTTTGCATATTGAATGTATCTACCGAGTATGCAGAGTATTAGAATGCAGTGCGACAAGTATATTTTTCTGCACGACGTAACAGAAGAAACTATTATCAAGCATGTAGGAAAAATAGAGGCGATAGATATCAAAAGGACATTCAAAGTCGAAAATAAACTGACAGCGCCATGGCTAAAAAAAAAAAAAAGACCATACAAAAAAACAAAACATAAACACGAGTATACAATACTAAAGACTGAGTAACATTAACCCGGCAAAAAATGGGGGATCTCAGGTGCTGCGGAAGGGTAAGCAGATTCTGCTCTACATGCACCTATTTTTATCTCAATATTTATCTCTTTTCATGTGTTTGATGAACCGCTGTACTTGTTATATTGAATATTTTTGAAATAACAAATAGTACAGTGTATGAACTTCCATTAAAATTTTTATGATTAATTATTTTACCTGAGGCACACTAAAATAACTTATCCGAGAATCCTAGCACCAAAAACCCGGAAACGTTACAGTATCAATTTTAAAATTCTATTTTCATACATTAGATGTTGAGAATATATCTATGACAGCAACATAAATACAAGAACATGTACAAGGCAAAGCAGAAAAGATATATAACTAACTGTTCATTTTATACCTACTACCAGTACTTTCTTTAAGAAGTTTTATTCTGAATAAAATTTTCCGATATGAATTGATCAAAAAAATAATTTGCATAAATTTTCTTTCCTGACTGTCTGCTGAGGAAGTTACAATTCAAAAATACATACATATACAAAATATTCATATGGTCCGGCTCGGTAATAATTAAACGAGTATAATGATATGATCGATATACGGGTATGATGGACCATATGAGTATGCATCTTGTACAAATACTGACCTGGACCAGAAGATATACATTGTAGATATAGATTAATGTATTAAGAAGACTGTTGGTCTGTAATTTTGTTTTATATAGTAAATTTAATAGCATTATAAATGAACTCATTCAAAGAAACAATGGTTATAATTTTGAACAACAGATGTGCTTTTTCTCGAAACAAAAGACACTTTAGTGAAGTTCGAACCAAAAACGTTTAAAAGGCCAAATAAAGGAAAACGTTGAACAACCCTGAGGAACAAAACTTTGAGTAGAAAATCCTCAATACTTTGAACAAAATCAATGTTTTGCCAACAGTTAATTTTTATATGACCTTAACAATGATAATTCATATCAACACAGAAGTGCAGACTACTGGTCTGGTGATACCATTAGGAAGGAAACCTCCATTAGCAGTGACATCGACCCAGTGTTTGTAAGTAAACTTATCATTTGTCCCAGGATTGATTCTTTTTAACCAGGAAACCTTCATTAGCAGTAGCATCGACCCATTGCTTGTAAATAAACTTATCATTTGTCCCAGGATTGATTTTTTTTAACCAGGAAACCTTCATTAGCAGTGGCATTGACCCATTGTTTGTAAATAAACTTATCATTTGTCCCAGGATTGATTCTTTTTTAACCAGGAAACCTGCATTAGCAGTGGCATCGACCCATTGTTTGTAAATAAACTTATCATTTGTCCCAGCATTGATTCTTTTTTAACCAGGAAACCTGCATTAGCAGTGGCATCGACCCATTGTTTGTAAATAAACTTATCATTTGTCCCAGCATTGATTCTTTTTTAACCAGGAAACCTTCATTAGCAGTGGCATCGACCCATTGTTTGTAAAGAAACTTAGCATATGTCCTAGGATTAACTTTTATTAACCAGAAAAAAATACGACGTTACTAGTTCATAAACTTATAAAACTTACGTTCCTGTGAAAGGTAAAATTTCCACCCTTTCTCTGACAATGACATCACAGTATAGGTGAACGGATCCGAGTGTAAAATACACATTCCTTTATGATTGTTGTAGAAGAATGACAAACAACGCTTATTTGACAAACATTTCACAGCGCATTCCCGTAAACATTTAACATGATAGGCTCCAATTGCGTTCTCTTTTTCATACTTGTTGTCATATTCAGGTTTATGGTGCGCTGAGATCAATCTAATTCTTGATTCACTTAGGACAGCAATGAACATAGTTTGCATAAATAAAAATATGAAAGATATGATCAATGTTGTCATGTCGAATAACATTCCAAAAAGATTGACTTCACTAGCTTGATCTTAAACAAATTATTAATAATTGATTTCTATGTGCTGATATTATATGATACACATTATGTCATGTATGTGTTGATTGGTCTGTTTCCACTTTTGAAATATTTCAAGCTATGTTTTTTATTTTCATTACTGAAGATATTTTCTTGGTTCACTGCTGAATCGTTTGGGCTTGTTTAATTGATACGGTTATATTGAAATGATTATGATTAATTAATGAGTTTTTAAAATTACAAATTGTTTGTCGTTTGTTGATGTAGTTCATAAGTGTTTCTCGTTTCTCGTTTTTTATATAGATTAGACCGTTGGTTTTCCTGTTTGAATGTTTTTACACTAGTCATTTTTGGGGCCCTTTATAGCTTGCTGTTCAGTGTGAGTGTGTTGAAGGCCGTATTTTGACCTATAATGGTTTACTTTTACAAATTGTGACTTGGATGGAGAGTTGTCTCATTGGCACTCATACCACATCTTCTTATATCTATAACTACTCGATTAGTTGCATGTTAAAAGGATGCTTTAATTATGCGTTGAGAATGCTTACTTGGACACCAAATTATATACAACTGATTTATTTGTAATTGCTAGGAGCAACGGGACAAACATATATAAAATGAAAACAAACAGAACTTTTAAAATAATAAATAAGTAAAAAAGTTTAAAATGGTTCGACCTGGGTGAAAGTCATATTCTACAGAGAATACAAGATATTCATATAACAGGAGAAGTTATTCACACAAAAGATATTAACATTACATAAATATCTAAAATATTTAGTAGGTTCTAGCTATCTTCTACTCAATCTCGACCAAATGACTAACAACGTGTATGTAGATGGACAATTAGTAAAAGAAAAACACTTCACTGTCCAAAAAGCTATCAATCTTAAAGTTAATACAAAATACAAATACAAACAAAGCAGTTTGAAGCAATACTATATTGTATTATATTATCTACTTTATATTATTTAACGTAAATACAGATGATCGTGAAAGTGTAGAGCATTTTTTAAAAATTTTGGCTCTGTTAATGTATTGAAAATATTACATTCATTGAAATTTGAAATATCATTGGAAACACGTCCATTTCTATAAATACGAGAAATGAAGTCAACAAAAAGGAGCCATTGGAGAAAAGCCATTATAAACTGACCACAAAAAACTATCTCGCAAAAGGAATACTAATTAATTATTTACTAAATTACTTTACTTGAAAAATCAAAGAAAAATTCAGGGATGGGAACATCTAAAATGGAGTAAACATAACTAAATTTGTATTCTTTTCAAACGGGATGTATAAAGACACACCCATGTTCATTTTGATCTATAAAGAGATTAACTCCTTACTATCCTACTGCCTGTCGATACATTTATTTTTGGCATTGCACAAGTCATGTCTTCTTTGACTGTCCATGACGTTAAAATACTAAATCCCTGGGATGTGTATTAGTTGATTTTAGTCTCTGATGCATGATTTTTTATTATTAATTGTTTTTGTCTTTTAACTAGCTGTCAGTAACTGCGAGTACTCTCAAATCGTACTTTCTTGACTATTTGACCTGTTGATACTTATTGTAATGCTTTTTGTTATTTAATGTTTACTTTTTCAGGGTTATATCTGGTCTATATACCAGCTTTGATAAGTGTTTGGTATTACTATAAATTTTCACTTTTTCGTAATATAAACATCAAAATTATTTATTTTGTAAAAATATTTCTTTTCTCCATTTGAACTGTACACGTATACCTAACAACAAAATTATTTTCATTTACCTGTGTTTAAAGTAATTGCAAATGGCTGATATTTTTGTTCTATCATATTGTTTTTCCTAAATTGTTTAACATTCACAGAGGTATAACATGTTACTTTAATTATTCTCCCCTTAGTTTATTTATTTTGTATTTACATTGTATCATACATCAAATTTATTTGTTCAGTGTATGTTCACTGGTGTGAATATGTCTTTTGATTGAGTTAAGCCATTTCAATTGATATTTTAAAGTGTGTCTTTCTATGTTGTGATGTTACACTATTGTTTCAGATAAGGGTAAAGGTTTGGTACCTTTAAAACGTTTAAACCCGCTGCAATTGTTTGCACTTGCCCTAATAACAAGAAAGTACGATTTGAGAGTACTCGCAGTTACTGACAGCTAGTTAAAAGCCAAAACAATTAATGATAAAAATCATGCATCAGAGACTAAAATCAACTAAAACACATCCCAGGGATTTAGTATTTTAACGTCATGAACAGTCAGAGAAGACATGACTTGTGCAATGCCAAAATAAATGTATCGACAGGTAGTAGGATAGTGAGGAGCTACTTCTTAAGAGATAAAAATTAACGTGTGTGTCTCTAAACATCCCGCCTCAAAAGAAGATACAACTTAGTTATGTTTTAATTTGCTAATGACAAAATCGATATTAGTGCCAATGTAAACTATATTCAGAGATCTAATTACAATATTGGTACGATAACCCTTACTTATAAGTTTGTTTAAAGGTTCGATGAGTTTACACGGATCACATAGTGATTTCCTCGCTTTAAGTACAATATTACCGTAAAATTTAGGATGTGAAATACCATTTTAATAAGTTTTCTACAGGTACAGCCAAATTTACTAATCAAATCTTTGTATCTATGAAAGAATTTAGTAAAAGTTTTAAGTAATTTATGGTATCGAAATCCTGACACAATAATTTCCCAGTGATGCATTGATTACGTTCGTTAAAATCTATGACATCAGAACACACACGGGCATACCGAACAAGTTGGGATATATAAACACCGTATGATGGAGCCAAAGGCACATCGCCGTCTAAAATGGAAAATTAACAATAGGAAATGAAAATCGTCTCTTTTGTCGTAAATTTTAGTATGTAGTTTCCGTTAGAAATTGAAATGTCTAAATCTAGAAAAGGGCAACTGCTGCTGTTTATGTTAGATTTAGTTAAAGTAAGTTCTTTTGGGTAAATTTCGAAGTATATTTAGAGAACTCTGGATTATTTAACGAAAAATATCATCCAGATAACGGTAGGTATTGTTGAATGTATCAACTAAATATAACAATGATGGGTCTTTACTGAGTTTGGTCATAAACTGAGATTCATAGCAATATAGAAATAAATCTGCTATTAAAGGGCACAGTTAGTGCCCATAGAATACCTACTACCTGACGATACACTTTATCGCCGAAACGTACATAAATGTTATCTAGCAGAAAATTTAAAGCTTCAATCATATCCTCACATTTCCAGTAAGTGTATCTAGCATACTTTCCTTTTCGTTACAGAAAAGGCTTTAAACGAGTTACAGCAAATAAAATTACAATGAGATTTTTCGAAAGACCATTTTATCAAATACAAAACTTTTCTTTATAAGATTGTGTGGAAGTGTAGTGTACAGAGTAGAAAAATCATAACTGTCAACAGAATTATAAGGACCATCAAAAGCATGTATTTTATCTAAAACCTCTAAAGAATTTTAACACTCCAAAAATAATTAATACCATTATTTTCATAAGCTTTATTACAAAAGTTAATAACCAGTTCTTTGATAGTAGTAAGGAGGTAGTTAGAAGAACTGATAGATTAGTAGTAGAACACTTACTCGATGCGGAGATGAAACGGAATTTAAATGGTTTTTGTGTAATTTCGGTAACAAGTACATGGTAGGGACTTTCAAATGTTCGGAAGATGCTTTAAGTTGGGTAGTGGCAGTGGTATGCTTGTTAACGATTTGACTCTCTGTGGTGCGAACGGACCTGAATGTAGAGGAATTGATAATTTCGTTTTGAAGAACTTCCGTGTAGTATATGCGTCACACCACCACTACATTATTGGCTGCCTTGTCTGCCGGTACGAACACAAACTGCTCTGCGAGTACCTTGAGTTTATTTTTATTCTTGAAATGGGAATATCATGGATCCTATTATTAATTTCAGAATTGTTTTCTAAATGAGATATTCGAATATTAACAGTATTCATTATTTTATTAAAATAACTGTCTAAAGATTTTTATCCGATTTTCACGTTTGCACCAATTTTACAGTAGGCAGACAAGTCAGGAATCTGATGTTCAGAAAATGTCGTTTGTTGATGTGGTTCATAAGGTTTTCTCGTTTTTATATAGATTAGACCGTTGGTTTTCCCGTTTGAATGGTTTTACACTAGTAATTTTGGGGCCTTTATAGCTTGCTGTTCGGTGTGAGCCAAAGCTCCGTGTTGAAGACCGTACTTTGACCTATAATGGTTTACTTTTATAGATTTTGACTTGGATGGAGAGTTGTCTCATTTGCACTCATACAACATCTTCTTATATCTATAAACACACTTACTAATCCAAGCATATATGATTGTTCATCCAATGAAAAGTAAAATCACAAAATACTGAACTCCGAGGAAAATTCAAACTGGAAAGTCCCCAATCAAATGGCAAAATCAAAAGTTCAAACACATTAAACGAATGGATAACAACTGTCATATTCCTGACTTGGTACAGGCATTTTCTTATGTAGAAAATGGTGGATTGAACCTGGTTTTAAAGCTAGCTAAACCTCTCACTTGTATGACAGTCGCATCAAATTCCATTATATTGACAAC